>BMAO01012526.1:0-318686 GCA_019973975.1 Trichonephila clavata
GTCTACGTTATGTTATGGTTTTGGAATCATTTGTAAGATCTGGGGCTCCAAACCTGACTTTGCAGGGGGCCCTAATATTCTCTGTCACGCCACTGGCCGCACGAATTATATACCACACACAAGTTGAGTCCCGGTTAAACCACCATTGCTTAAGCGAAGAAACTTTTAAAGTAGGATCGGAGTGTTTAACAACTCCGACAGAGATTTCTTATTCTCTGTGCTAACCTCAGTGATATCTGCTTTTTCAAAGTTACAAAAACAACTATTTTGGCAAGAAAGCATTGGGTCAGTAGACAGTATTCCTCATCCGTCCGTCACGGACCAGAACATTTCAATTAGATATGCATATTCGTGAATTCGACACAGCAACAAAACAATTGAAGCATTTCGATTGGATAGACCAGACGTGTTCTACAGAATAATGTGTATCGAATGACTATTTGCAGAAAACCGGATTTTACGTCTTTAAAATTTATGAAAAGGATATAGAGAAGAGAGACATTAACTTATTCAGACCGACAAATTTTACGAACGCTTTTGATTTGTATTGCTACATAAGAATCCAATGGTCAAGGGGAAAAATGACATTGTTTGTTGTGTATGAATACGACAAGATTAACGTGACGTCCGTACGTAAATATGATAATCCAGAGATTAAAAACTTCAACCGGATCTATCTGAGTTTTAACGAAAGCGTCATATCAAATAGAAATATCGTTAAGTAGCTGTGACAAAAATTGTCGTTTCCTAACTGAATATAATTTTTATGTTGTAGAAGGTTAGAGAAACATCATTCAAGCACACTTTCTCCATTTTGAACTTGGAAATAATTTTAAAATTTCCATTAATGGCATTTATCGACATTGTCATATACAAATTTCAATTGTCCTTTACAAAAAACAATTTCAGTATCAGAACTGTTATTAAAAGGCTTTATATTTTCTCTTCGTTCTATGCTAATGTGAGAAATTTAGTGCCCGTAACTAAACTTGTCAAATGTTTTTAGCTAATCGTACAGGCAACCCCAAAGTAACTTGTTGTTCCAGTATTAGTCGAATTTTTAATAAAAAATTGTTGTAGCCTAATACTTAGTAACTACTTTATAATCCAATATATGACTCAAATTAAAGCATTAAAATGTTAAACATTTAATGCAATTTTTTTAAAAATTATTTAAAAACTTTTTTTTACTATAGAATGATATTCCTATAAAGGTGGTCTTACATTCACTCATTGATATGGCTGAAAGCATATGTTCATCATGCAACAAGTTTTTCTTCCAGAGCATGAAACATAGTTCGACGATCACTTGCAGTATATGAATTTCTCTTCTCGCTCATTTTCATTGTAAAAAAATGGCAAGAAAATTTGCCTGATGCAAATAATGTACGAGATAACAACTGTGTGAATGGAACAAAGAAATGTGTTAGCTTTAGATTGGATTGCCTTATTTTACAGCCAATTCGATTGGAAAATATTTCACCCGTTTTACCCGCTGGGCAACATTTTTGCCCTTGTGTTACAAATGGTTGAAAATTGCAGGATGTTGTTATTTATTTATTTATTTTTCAATTGTTATACACGGATTTCGAATTTCTGGTAAATTTTTGAAAACTTCCTCTCGCCTTATATACGAATTAGCTTATATTCGGAAATATACAGTAGATACTGGCGATACTACTATCAACTAATCATTTCAAGCAATATTAGCATGGAATCTATAAAATTGTCACTCAGAATACTATGGACGGTATTGTTAGCATTATGAAACATAGTGTGGTTACCTGTTAAACCACAAAGGTGTGTCTAACACCTAACCACAATTCTTGTTAAATATTTAACCACTGCAATGAAACAACTGCATCTTTTTTCATTTCATGTCAATGTATAATAAAAGTTTTCTGAACCTTTATTAAACTAAAGCTCTCACAGAGTGAAACAAGAGTATGAATGATAATATGTGAAAAGCTAAGCAACTTAGCATCATTGGTAATATTTTAACTGCATTTTTTCCTCAAAAATTTTCATATCAAATTTAAATAGTTAATTCTCTCAAAAAAGAGAAAATTTTTAGTAAAAAAAGAAATGAAAACAAAAATAACAATGTTACTTTCAAAGTAAGATTAAAAATAGGTTTAAAGGCATGCATTTATTTCTTAAAACGTATATACTACTCACATCTTTCTAAAGTGAATGAAAATTATAAGCCTTTGATCTGTTATCAATTTGGGGGGGGGGGGGAGAGATCGTAAAATTATTAAATAAATAACATTTTTCTTATCAATTTGACCATTTATTTCGAGATTATCTGAACCTAAATGACATATCGAACAAAAAGCATATTTTAGTAAAAAAAAAATTTTTATCAAGGATTTTAAATTTTAGAATTAAAAATACAATGAGCTGGGGTAGCAAAACCAGCCTAACTTAATCACGCATAATTTTTCTGATTAAACAATGTATCTTACATTCGTATTAAAATTGTTATTCGATCGCTTTATATGGCTAAAATTACGTGCCATAATTAAAAGTGATGTTGATGGTTAATAAATCGAAATTACGCGTAACTTTATCAAAACATTCCTCTTCCAAAAATGAGTATGATTCTAGAAATATATTTGGCCTTGAGTCGGCAAATGCGCATTGCGATGATGGTGCTTTATGGTCGTGTTGACTGCGATTATATCGCCTATCTCGACGAGAGATCTGAACTTCTAAAATAGACATCCATTGTTTCCTTTCCACGCATCGTCTGCATTTTCCCAGCGAGGCTCATCCGCCAGAACATTATTCTTTTCCTCTCCACTCAACTCCATCTATCCCCAAACGATTTTATACGACTAATAGTTTCAGTCTGAAGAAGTCTGCTACTTTAGAATTCGTAGAGAAAAATAATTTCCATGAAAAAAATTCATAGAAATAGTTTTAAAATTAGTAGTTCTGTTCAAGATAATTTAAGGCTACACAGTACCCTACAAATTTCAATAATACCGGAATTTTTTTGCATTTTCTCGTGGCCCATATCAGTGGGAAGCTTGCCTCCAAATTTCAGATCTGCTAACAAATTAGTTTTCAAGATATTTGAAGTTTTCTGTGCTTAGGTTTTGGTTTCGGATTCATTTTAAAGCATTTTTCTATTCTTAAATTAAATTGAATTAAAAAATATTTTTGTGAGCACAATCAACTCTTTCAGTGTGAAATAGTTATTAATTTCAATTTTTATTTCTGAGATAATTTCTGCTTGATTATGTTTTAAGTTTTTTGAGTTCTCATATAATTACTTAATATTGATTTCAAGGCCAATTTTTATTTTAAAAAATAATTTATGTAACTTAGAAGCTTTTTTTATTGATATTTTCCTGTTGAGAAAATGATACAGCCAAAACTTTCTCAGGTGGCTCTGAGAAACAATATTTGGAAGAGATGGAGTATTACTTAAAAAGATATATCTAAAAACCAGCCCTTCACTGATACTGCAGTAAAACTTTCGAATACAATTTTCTGACTACGAATATTGCAGAAAAAACTGAATATTTTCATGATGAGCCAAACTGCATTATAGTACGCATATGGTAATTCTAATTATCGTATTTGAGTTCTTGTCGGGTGACTTAAAAACTTGCTTAACTTCCCCAATTTAAAATTTAAAAAATTAAATATTTTATGTACAAACATGGTGATTTTTAGCTTAAGTTAGTATCATTATTACGTTGTTAATAAATGATTTTTATTTCAAAACTTTTGTGAAATTTTTTAAAGATTATGCTGAATAACCCATCACGTCGTAACACAAACACTATCAATATTATGCAAAAAATATTTTTTGAATTAAAAAAATGCTTTCAGTCATAATTAATTGAAGTAGTGTTTTGATATAGAACATAAAGTTGAAAAATAACATATCAAAAATTAGAGCTTTACACGCATTATAGGTTTTTGTTTTAAGCCTTTACAAACTTAAAATGCGTTTTTCTCGGACGTTTGATTTTGAAGATATATATAGGTGTTTTCTAATCCCTAAGGATTTTGTTCTGTTCAAGATAGAATCTTAAAGTTTTTTGTAGAAAATCCCAAACGTATGTTCTATAAATATGGATTTAGGTCTGGGGTCTCTGGTTATTATTTTAAAAAAAGTGCTAAATTTAATATTTTAAAAGTTTCGTGTTTTTTCCAGGTTTAGCTAGAAAAATAGGTATTAAAAATCAACAAGTGAACAGATTTTGAAATCCATACTAACTTTTGTTCGCAATAATCTAAGAAACATAAATCACTTAAAATGGCTAAAAAAATTTAAAAATTGAACAATTTATAAAGGTGTGAAAAATTTCCAAAATTCTTAATTTTTTACAATTGTAAAATAATGGCTGGTCAGACTGACTTCTTGCTTTTAAAATCAAATTAATAATGTAATATGAACATAAAATATAAATCATTTGTACTGTTACTCCCCAAAAATGTTTTTGAAAAGGGGTACTGAGAAACCTTAACTTAAATTCATGGCAAGAAGTAGAAAAGCGTCTTACTACTTTTAAAATAATTAAATGATAAGTTTTTAATTCAACGCAACAAAAGAAATTCTATTTAGTGCTAACATTCAATCATCCGATGATTTTAAAAGCTCTTGTGGACTGAAAATAATAATTATCTACCAATTGTCCAAAATGTTAAAGGAATTAAAAAAAATTATAGTAAAATGTTAGAAAGATCAATATTATGACAATGAAAACGTTACAAAAAAACCCAGTATCAAAATATCTTCAGTGTTTCTTACTCTTGAACATATTCATAAGGAACAGAGATATTCTAAGCATTTCTATAAGCAAATATTACTATCTCTACTCTTTTAATATTTTTAATATAATCCGACTGCAGATTCTGGGCGTATTAAGAATAATGTAACTAAATGCAAAAAAGGAAGTAGGTTAAATAATAGAAATAATGGAAATTTTCAAAAACCTGAATTAATGCTTGGGTTATAAAGCATATTTTTTTTATCTTGTTCATTAAGAGAAGAAAAAATTCTTTATTTAGGGTGTTACTTTCTTTTTAAACGATATAAGTAGTATTTAACTAATAACTACTAAAAATTATTATGTTACTTTAGCTGCCAAAGCAAATAATATGGAAGTAAGCATTTTTCATTCAGTGAATATATAATACAATTCTTATATTGATTTCGATATTTGATTTGATTCAGGAACTCGGTTCATACATATGAGTACACACAGCGAAAATCGCCCAAACCAGATTCACACGGTATTTTTTGAATTCCCTTTTCTTTGATACTTAATAGCTTAAGTAATAAAATAAAAACATGGTAAATATACATTTTAATGTCATTATTAATCAAGACCGGCATAGGTATAATACCTGAGAAAAGATATAAAATATAATAAGTTTTTTTAACGTGCTTAAAAGCATTGTTTAATGGTGGGTAAATATTAAAAATTATATAAAATAAATGAAATACCGACGTCTAAAGTATAAAAGTTAAGTATTTCAGTAAAAATTTGTTTTGATACAAGAAATATTTTAATTGCACAATAAAATATACAGTTCAGTAAAAACATAGTTTTTATACAAACAATTACGTGTTTTTTTAAAAAAAATATAACAATATTAAAAAAAGTTCTTGATTTTTGTACAAACTTTAATATCTAAATAATTTTTTTTCATATTCTCCGAAGCATTTCTTGCAATTCTGTACATGGATTTGGTGTGGTGTCAATATTACCTACATTTTTTATTACCTTTAAACACCGTAGAAAACGAGTAAAGAAGCAACATCTAATTTTGTGGGCTTTTTAAGAAATAGCTGTTATGTAAGCCCTTATTCCATTCACAAAATTATCAAATATATTAGAAACGAAACAAATTTAAAGCTTTGTATATACTACAAAAAATATTTTATTTTAAGTTTGTTCATGACCATGATGAAATTTTTTAAAAAAAGCTAAGAAAAAGAAGGTTAAAGTTTTGAAGGTCATTATAAAAAATGGAAAAATAAAGTAAAATATATTATCACATTTTATATGCAAAATTTCCATCCTGAATTATCATATATTAGATAGTAAATGTATTAAAATTAACTGAAATGAATGATTGCAGCTTGTATCGAATGCATTATCATTTTAATTCTGGACTTATAAAAAACCTATTTTAAGTTTATATTAATATTCATTTTAATTTATTGAAAAGGATGATTCAAAAACATTAGACGATAAACAATTTCTATTTTTTTTTTCAATTAGAGAAGCATTTCATGGCTTTTTTGCTAATGCAATTTCTTTTCGAGTAATTACATATATTGCCCGTCGTCCCCTTCTCTCTCTCTCTCTCTTATAATTACTAGGGTAATCCTACCGAACTGGTAGTATTTTTTATTTTATTTAAAAGAATCCCATTTTTTATTTGTAAATTTTCTAATCATACTTTATTTTAACGTTGAATTCATTAACTGAACCGCAATCTGCTAAAGTAATTCGACGTTGTGTCTCTCACGTTGTTTTTAAGCACTTGTTCCAAATAATTCTGTGGAAACTTTCACTTGAATTCTGTATTACTCATCTTACACATTTTTAAGAAGCTCATTCGACATCAATCCTTCTTAAATTGATATAATTTTGGCCAAATGAGTATTATTCAAGTTTATCTTGACATACTTTATGTAGAGACCTGGTTTATCCTTACGAGGTAGAACAACCTGAGTAAGTGAATGAGTGATAGAATATTAACGTCACACTATTCAGCTACTAGAAGGCTTTTGGCGACGGACCTCGTAATTTTGAATCATGGTCACGTGACGAGGGTGACACCTGAGCTGGCACTCCCCTCTCTTAACAATCACATTACACCAACGGGAGGACGTTTGAGCTATCGACAGATTCAATGTGCATCGGCCCCGCTGCACAGCGGGTCTTCAGCAGTACTAGTCTCGAACTCACGACACGCCGGCCGCGAGTCGTTAACTTCACCACTAGGCTACTGCAGCCACAAAATAGCCTGAAAAAATACTTCCTAGATTCTTTTCTAGTTGGACAATTCAAATGTTGAGATTTCTAGTCGATTGATGTAGTTGCAGATGTTACAATTTCTTGTTCGGATT
This sequence comes from Trichonephila clavata, assembly GCA_019973975.1. Classification (NCBI taxonomy): domain Eukaryota; kingdom Metazoa; phylum Arthropoda; class Arachnida; order Araneae; family Nephilidae; genus Trichonephila; species Trichonephila clavata. The sequence continues at coordinate 7,106 of BMAO01012526.1, forward strand.
TTTTCCTTTGCACACTGTTTATACGCAAAATAATGTAGCTAGAGCAACAATATTTTATACAAATACTTAGAAAAGTTGCACAATTTAAGAAACATAATAAAAAACATTGGTTATTTTTAGGATATTCCCTTCCCTTAAGTTGAATCACACAAAATTAATAATAAAAAAAGAAAACGGCTATAAAATAATGTAAATCAGATGATGAGGTGGGCAACTAAGCTGAGCCCCACTTTATTACCTTAACTTATTTAATTGTTCTATGCAAAGTTTTGCAAAGAAGAGTTTTAGCCACCAACGAGCTTTGCTATTAAAATACTTCAACATCGAGTAAAAGATTAACTATTGGTGAAAGCAAGAGGTAATTTTAACAAGCAAAATTGAAAAGTAATTAGCTAACCAATTTATATTGATGGCTAAAACAATAGTCCTCTTGTGGCTTACATATTTGCTAAAATGGAACTAACTCGAAAAAAAAAAACTGTATATTTTAATAATAAATATAAATTATTTAAATTTTTATTTCCCTTAAATAGCATCATATATTTTTCTGTTAATTTGTAAACTAAATAAAAAGCAAAATGATAAATGTATATAATTTTATTAAATTTTACTGAAACTAATGCCGGATACTGATTACTATGTAAAACTCATATTGACAGTATAAATAATTAATTGATTTCATTTGCGTTAATTTATTGCAGTGAATTTGCTTTCGCGCCTTGATAAAAGTAGAATTTTCTGAAATCTGATTTAACAAAAAGAACAAAAGGCAACACAAGGAAACAAATCTATTTTCAGCCTTAAGAAATAAGTTGTAAGTTTCAAGGAAATTCACTGCAAAAGAATAGAAATATAATTAGGTACCGTGCAAGGAGAGAATTAGGCGTCTTAATAGCTGAACTTCTGCATGTACAATGCATTATATTGTATGGTTTACTACTTTGATTTGCTATAAGAAATCAGTTTAAAAATTACTATATTATGATAAATTTAGAAGAACTTCTCTTCAAAATGGTATAAACTTTTGATTCATTGATTTAAGTTATATAAGGATATTTTTTGTAAACTTTAATTAAGTAAAATTTATAGTAACTTTAGAGTGTTCGAAGTTACTGCTAAGACGGAACCTGTAAAAAATTGATCATAGATGATAAACATAATGTAACACAAAACAGCACATTTCTCTTTCAAGCTAAATGCGTTACAAAACATCAAAAAGGGAAATTGATTCCCAAGTTTCGTTCAACAAAAATGTGTTTTGGTACATAGAACACTTTTTCAATGTTTTCCAAATTTCTAATTAAAAAATTCTAGCGAGATCCTTTTTAATTTCTCTCTTGATAAACTCTTTCATAACTCTTTATAAAAGAGATTTTACACATAATTCATAAAAAAAATTTGAGTCTTTCAAATATTCTCAAAAAATTAAAATAGGTACTTATTTAAGTATTTGAACGATATTATCAATAAAGAGATATACAAAAAATTTTCGACAGATCAAAGGACATATTTAATACGGTTAAAGAATTACCTAACTGTAAATAATTTACTCATGTACTGACTTTAGGATCAAAACATACATAAGTAAAAATTAGAATGTTAATCTAGAACTATAGAAAAAAAATTTCTCTACAATCTGAACCACATCTGAAAGATCTGAATACTATCTACGATATCTGAACCATATAAATTCGACTAGCAAAACAAGTAGCTTCTTCCAGGAGCTTTTACCTTAAAAAACAAAGATTCTTACTCAATTTCAAATATTTAATCCAGTATTAAAATTTTGAAATTAATTTAAACACCACAATAAAACGAAAAAATCCCCATAAAAACTGTGCAGTTCTTGTAGCAGAGTTCTAAGGATTAACGAGCGACCACCTGAAACAGTTTTTATTTTAACAAAAATAAGATACAAGCGAGTACTTATTTAATATATTTTATGTAAATTTCCTTTTTGAAACAATATTCTGTCTATATAAATAGTGTTCCAAAATTATTGTTATTGCTTTCATTTTAACAATTCTACTTTATTAATTGTCAATAATGATACAAATGTCTAAGAAAAAATATATATGAAGCGAAAAAAATGGTTTCTTGTTAAAAGAAAACTCTTCATAAAAATAAAATAAAAACATTAAGAAAATTTGTTATTTGATTTTAAAATCCTTAAGAGCTATATCTTTTAAAAGTATGGTAGAAAATAAGAGAACGTGTATTGAATTTCACAATAAGTATATATAAATAAATAGAGTAATTCATAATCTGTTCAGAGTATTCATAATAGTGTATTTCGTAATCACTTCATTATGACTAAAATCTAATATACTCTAAATACAATTTCTCTCTCTGGGAACATTCAGAATTTTTTTTTTGGCTGTTGCCATTTTTGTTTCGTAAAGACTGTAATCTGTGTGTTAGAACATTTCAAATATCATAAAAATCTCACAATCTTCGCTTAAATGTATTATTCTGATGTCCTCAAATTAAATTCTGGAATCAGCTGTTTTGACCGTTCATATTTTTTCTTCTTGTTAGCAATGCAAATGAAACTTTTTTAATCGAGGAAAAGTGAATTCAAAAAATTATATTCAAAAACACAAAAGTATTATGAAAATATCATTAAAACTAATTGATAGTGTTATCGGAGCTATTTGACTTTCATTGCAAAGAAATTTCTACGACACTTCATAGGAGTCAATTCGGGGATTATTTTTGAGCAAAAGTTTTATAAAATGGTCTACTTCTTCCTTTTCTATTTTACAGCTGCTCGCCTCCTTTTTCAAGTAGTTCATATGCCCTTAGGATAAGCAAACCGAAGTTAGAGTAGCTCTGAAGGAAGCACAAAAAAATAAATAAATAAAACTCTATATCGTTATTTTTTTTTAAAAAATTGAAGGTGAGATTTTACAATACTTTTGATTTTAACAAATCATCACTAAATTTGAAGAACTTATTGTTTGGAATTTATAAATATTTACGTTCATTATACTGAAAATGAAAAAAAATATATCACTCATTTGCACCTAAAAGGCCTTCCCCTCATCGTATGATGTGAAAATGATGAGCGAAAAACATGATTGAATGAAGTACAATAGGAAATTTAAAGGTAAAAAAGCCCCCAAAACGTGGTAATAAATAAGCTCTACGTATAGAAAAACAAAAAAGTTCTGCTGTTGTTTATGCATTGAACACACACAAAAAAAGGGTAATTTAGCCACAGTAAAAGCTCATTATTGCCTTCATCAGGGTAACAGTCTTATTTTAAATGTATAAGAAAATAAATAACCATGAGCCGTAGCAGGTTGACACAAGCCTTGATTGAAATTGTCTTCTTTAAATAATAATAATAATAAACTTTATGCAAGAAATAATCTGTAGGTGCAATTCAATCATAAAATTTTTCATAAAGAATGATTGGAAGTTTTAGTTATAGGTGCTTGCATTAAATCTGGTATGATTTCATATGGTGTTGTGTGGAAGACACCAATTCAAGAGTTAATATTGTCGAATAACCATGTTTTTCTACTGTGAGCTTCCAAAATGGAACTAGAAAGTCAATATATAAAAAATTCAGTTCCTAATTTGTAATAAGTGAATGATATTGCAATTTACGCAAATTGTTTAAATTATTAACCTTAAAATAGTTAATTACCTTGCATTATAAAAATATCAAGTCAAAACATAGTTTAATATAATTATATTTATAACATTTTTATCTAACATAAAATTAAAATTACGAAAAACGTTAGATTATGTTTATTATATATAAAATGTGTGCAAAAATAATGCATAAACTGTTTATCCTATGTTTTCTTGAAAGAACCTGTGAGCTTTGCTACTAAACAGGTACCAGGTAGAATACCAGGTATGTTAGATATTAATCAATCTCTCAATAACTTCTAGCTTGCCTGATATTCTTTTGCTGTCTACAATGCAAAAAAAATTTTAAAAATAAATAATACGAAATAATTTTTCACGAAAATTCTTGTAGTTTTCCACCCTTCAAGATACATTGTGTTTAAGTGTTTAATGTATCCTTAAGATGAACCAAAGCAAGCAATAAAAAAACATTCTAAAGAAAGATAAGTGATAAGATATAAAAATTGTTGTATAAAATTTTTCCTACAATAGTGTATGTTTAACACTGTATAATAAACCGGCAAAAATAAATCAACCCATTTTAATCATTCGATAAAAGGAAAAAAATCATTTTTTGTCTTTTTGTCGTACATTTTCATAGAAAATTATACTGTAACACACATATAAATGCGTTAATTTAATTGTTTGGAATTCATGTCCATTTTCAAAAAATTAAACGAATGTGTTTATCATATTATATATATATATATTTCAATTTTACAATCATATTATATTTTATTGATATTGTAATGACAGTATTATTGAACATTGAATGTAAAGCTCGTCATAAATAACAATGTTAATAGCATCGGTTCTGATATATGTTGGATTCTATATTCTCTATTTTGCTGAATATGGCGTAGGCCAAAAGTGTTATATCACAATAAGAAAAGAATTTGATCTCTGTTTAAGATTTTATAAAGTTTTACAATGCAAAATAACAGAATGAAAGAATGAATAATGCCTAGGAATTTGTAAGTCAAGACACCGGAAATCTTCTACATCTGAATTCCAGCAGCATTATTAAGAAACTTACAGACAAAATAAAATAAGATTCTGAGAAATGTAAGAATTTGATTCCTGAAGCAGAACATAAAAATATTTAAGTATTTTACAGGAAATACTTTACTATTATTGGTTACGGTTAACAGAGCAAGAGAACATGAGTACCAGAGTTAATATAGTTAGAACTAAAATAAAAAGTTACCAGCATTTTTTTAAAAAAAAAAGATTTAAATACTTAAAGTCTGATAATCTGTCTTATAGTATATTATCTTTCCGGAACGCATCACACACACACACACACACACACATGAAATTATCATAAGAATCATATAATTTATCTAAATCATGTGTAACATCTTGTCAATAAAGCGTGAAAAAGATTTAAAATGTGTGCATTTGAGTACTTAAAAAAGATTAAAATGAAAGATTATTTTTTTGAAATTGATGTTCGATATGTATGATAAGGTGAAAATCATGCTTAAAATCCGGAAGTATTCGTTCATTTTTCAGAAAATTTTATGCATCTCGACTATAACGCATTTATAAAGAATTACTAGACTGAAAATAATTCTCTGTCTAGTTAATTTCGGTTAGCCAAACGCAAATCCTGCCAAGCTTCTGTAGACGAAAAACATTTGCAAAGATAAAGGTTACTTATTTAAAGATCTATTTTATTAATTTTCTTGAATTTCTACTAAAACCAGGGCAGAAAATAACGAGAAATGCCTTTCTCGATATTTCGATCCACAACTTTTGACGATTTATCACCTGTAACCACTTAACCGGACAATATTACAAATCCTTTTTCAGTATCTAAAAACAACGAGTTAGTTCTTGATAAAAGAAAACACAATTTTTTAGGAATTTATTCATAGTCTCATTCAAAAAATTTGGCAACGTTTAAGGATGAAGAAGTTTAGTAAGCTTTCTATTTACAAAACATATTTTAAAATAATAAAAAGAGAAGTTAGAATTTTTACAATCCATGATACAAAAATTAAAAACGAAGTTTGATTGATTTAAAAATAAAACACAAATTAAATTTTAATTTATTTTGTACAGTTTCCTTTCCATTGATTTTCTTAGAGTTAAATTAAAAAAGGAGACACATAAAGATTAAATTTAACATTAGAGCTTTAGAAAAGTAGTTCTAAAAATTATATTAGCTTTTGAAATTTTAACCTGAGAAATCTTCAAAAATATAAAGCAAAATATAATTTGTAATTTGATATAAACAATATTTTTTTTAAAAAATTCCACGTAATTGCTGTATAAAAGAAGCATATGTGAGCAAATTTAGTTATTTTTTTAATTGACTGCTTAATGTTTTTATTTTCAATCAGAAGACTATATGATCATTTTGATTCGTAAAACTGTCACACTACCATGCCTTCAAACTTTGCATTACTGTAAAAAATACGCATTCAGGAAACAATTTAAAACTTTAGTTAAGAACACAAAACAATTATTATAATTTTAATCCCTAATATAAAATGTCGAAGCTATTAATGCTAGATATTTTTGACGTAAATATTTTAATAAGATTAAAAGGACAAAGATATATATCCTGTTTTCAGGCACTAGAAACCATAGTTCATACAGTCAACTAGAAAAACTCCTGTCACTTGTTACTATTTACTTAAAAGGTATTAAATTGTGATGAATGTTAACAATTTTAAAGAATGCGAGAGGGATTTAACATTATTTTTATCTTACAAAGAAAACCACAATAAAAGTTAAGGAATTTATTTTTTAGATGGTGCAAAAGAATTAAAATAAAAATATGAAAAGTAACGAGTTACAAAATACAAATATACTCATTAAATCCTTTATGGATTAGTTAAAAAGTTTTAGCTTATTTTTGAAGAAATGATCACAGCAACTTAAAATATTCGAATATTTTAAAACTGCTGTAAAAAAAACTTATATATTTATTTAAGAATTCAATGATGATTAACTCTTAAGATATTATGATTTTCAAAACTATTGGTTCAATAACATATATTTTTCAGTCCAATGAAATTTTGCAGTATAAAAAACAACATGGATGCATTTAAATGGAGTTTATTATATAAAACTCCTCGCATAAACTATGATAACTAACACACTGATGTTAAAGAAATAAATCTCAAGTTATTTTGTTAAACATCTTTCACTTTCTCTCTCTTTCCATAAATGCGTTTTTTTTTCAATTTAATTTTAAAATATCAAAAGAAAATAGTATTTCAATAATAATTTTTTCTTTCTATCTTACTTGTCAATGTTTTCGAACAACCACTGTGGAGATACTTATTAAAAGTAATTTAATTCAAAAATGAATCAAAAGAATTAATGAATTACAATACGCCCAGAGATAGAGAAACTAGATCTGGAACTTTGTAAAAGATTGCACATTAAAGAAAATAATAAAATATAAATAAACAAAGCACATATTATCGTTTTATATCAGTTCATAAACATTTTAAATACAATAAACTGTGATGCAATCCTTATTTAACAAGTTTAAAAAAAAGACAAGAAAAAAAATTCTTTTAATAGAATTTTCAAAAAAAAGTTATTTCTCCTTTATAAAAACCTAGCATCATCTACAACGATTCTTCCCAAAAAAAAATATCCACTCTAACAACTTCATCGCTTGTAACTCCATCGTGGAAAACCTTTTATTTCTACAAAAGAAAACCAGAACAGCTATCTTGGACATCACGCTCCATTCCTAGATCCCATCGAGTGTAATAAAGAGTAAAAATTGCTAGAATAACCTTAACTTATCCCTCTTATCTAAAAGTAAGGTTATGAAATAATACACATAAGCCTTGCGGCAACAGTAACGTTGACTTTAGGTACAGTTTTACTGGGATAAAGCTAAAATATATTAACACAATAAGCGGGCTGATTTCAGGTAAATTCGAGTCATTCGGTGCAGTGAACGACTGTCGACTTCCGTGACAAGAATTTCATAGTTTACCCGTTATCTGTGTGCACATTTTTAATATCTCCCAAAACGTAGGTGTGTGTGTGTCACTAACACTCATACGTGGAAAACATATAATAAAAAGTATGCAGTGACTTTTCAGAGTTTGGAAAAGAAGAAATCCCGCTATAAAACCCGCATTAAGATAAGCGACGAAAATATGAACGGTTAGATGATATCATAGTTCTAGTTGGTCGTGTCATTCTAGTTGTGATATTTTTTCACTCTTGTCAGCCATATTGGAGACTTTCGAGACTGTCGTGAGATGTCTTATTATGTAATTTGTGTGAAAGAATCCGAGGAAATTAGCGGAACAAATCTGAGAAACGTGATGGTTTTTGAGAGTTGACTTCAGACGTAAAACGTTTAATTTCAAATGAAACGCACTGTCCTTTAATAAATAAGAGTAATTAGGCTATGTTTCTAGTTTCCAAGGAAAGCGAAATGCAATAATTTTTATTTCAAATGTTCGGATTAAAATATCGTATCATAAAGTGATACAGCATAAAATGTTTTAGAAAATTAAACAAATTGTTTTTCTTTCCCCAATTTTATCTATATGTATTAAAAAATGTGTTTTTAGTTAAAACCAGGAAAAAATTTAACTAATATTATAAATAAGGCATTTGGATTTTCGATTATATTTCTTCTTTTAATAATTCACGTTTTAAAGTGATATCAGCTATTAGTCTAAATTGCGACAGAATAACAGTTGTAAAGGATAATCATTCTCAACCAAAAGAAATTTTCTTAAAAGGAGGAGTGGATATCTTGAAAGCATTACGTTTTCTTCAATAAATACAGCTCTACCTATCAAAAACCAGATCCCTCGAAACTTCCGAACATTCTAAGAAAACACAATAGAGATTTTTATTTTATGTAAACGAGCAATAATGCATTTGCATTATCTGATATTTTATCTTTTAACCATCAGAGATTATTTTTTTAGTAAATGTTTGATTGCAAACAATAATTTACAATAATTAAACATTTTTTAAGCTGATTGATCGTAAACTCTTTTAACGAAATAAAAAAAAGTTGCGTTAATACATTTCAAGATAAATAATATTGTAAATGAATCTAGGGGTAGTTTCTACTCTTTATACCAGAAAAGAATCAATTTAGATATTCACGCTATCTTTCAACAGTAAAAATAAAAATAGTGTGAGTATAAGAGAAATTATATTAATAATAAGTAGCTTACTTGTTGCTCTTCAATTTAAAATTTTTTCAAAGCAAAATGTTGGTGTATTGGCATTTTCAAGGTAACAGTTGCTTTTAGGAACACATATACAAGATCATTCTGCAGGTGAATTCCCTAATATATAACATACTTATACAATATTATCAACTGAAAATTTTCAAATATTGGACATTGCTTCAAAAAAACTTGGACACTTTTCGCTTTAAAAAAAGGGATTTAAATTTGAAACAAATAAATGTTGGTACATGAAGCTATTGTTCAAACTAAGATCACGTAAAATCCTTGGTTTTTTTCGGAACTTTTTCAGCATTTAACAACTTGATTAAAAATATCTGGTAAGAAAAACATTCAAGTATTGCTCATGTTTGTGAGATCTGAACTTATAACTCCATTCAGTTTTATTAATACAATTATATAATATTTGTATACTTCGTTAAGCGCAGTTATTACTGTATTTAAAAATTATAAAGAAAAAACGTTATTTTCAAAAATAATATTACAATGTTATCGAACTTATTCAATTTAATTTTCCTTTTAAGACAAAGAGTTTCAATTACATCCAGACAATTAACAGTTTCCTAATAACATCCCGCAATATATAACTAAGAACTAAATAGAAAGAATTTTTTAAAAAACTATGAAAAATGAGGGCATGTTTGGCAAAATCCTGATGAGATTAGGAGCAGCACCTAAGATTTCACTTTGATCAACCACTGAATCTTACACAGATGTTAATGAAATTATATCCCTCCTAAGGGCCTTTTTTTATAAGCAATTGAGAATTCATTGTAGATTTGTAACGTTGCGTTTTCCTAATTCATGAGTAAAACAAAGTTCTATTAGCTTCAGTTCAAGTACTTGTAGAGTTTGCTTTGATATGTTCTATCACGTCCTTATATCGTAGCAAAAAGTTTACATTCACCGTTTATTTAATGATAAAACAAAAGCCTGGAAACATTTAGAATTGAGAAGAACGCCAAATGAATGCAAATTTATTTTAAAGAAATAGTGTCATTGTCAATGTTTTTTATCAATGTAATTTGATATAATTTTAAGTCAGCTGTAAATGAGTAAAATTTCAGGCTAAACTAAACAATTAAACAAAAAATTTTAAAAAATACCCTAAAAATGATTTAAATTCCAATTTATTAAAGTTTAAAATTTTTAGTATTCTTGAGTTTGAGAAAAAAAAACATTACTCAGAATACTTGAAAAAGAAGGTTTGTTTAAAAAGAACATTTCAATAGACTTTTTGTGATTGAAAATAATAACAAAAAGATTTATTTCATTGCTTTGTATCAAAAGAACTTGGCAAAGTCAAAGGTTAAAAACCATTTAACTGAAGTTATGTCACTTGAAACAGATGGCTCGGAAAGAATTGAACAATAAATTGACCTATAAGATCAGAGTTTATATGAACAATTTCTTCCTCGTCGAGATCTTAAAGAAAGACCCCAACTTGACAAATTGTACTGTTTGCCCCATGACGAATAAATACAATAATATTTCTGAAACTGTTTAACGATTTTATTACGTTCATAAATTGTGAAGGATATTCCAGGAGCTCTTTAGTACTTGTCTCTTTTTTAAGGTATTTAAAATTAAGTTTTGTCAGCTATAGAAATGTCCAAAAATTCCACGCGTAAAAGAGCTCACCATAATACGTATTTCATTGTAAATGCAATATTTTTTTAATCATCAATTTAATTTTTCCTTTAAAAACTATACAATATCGTGTTAATAGTTAATAAATTATGAAAGAAAAAAAATGCATGAAACAATGAACTAAAATTTTGTGATGTTTTTACGCATAAATAATTCTCTCAAAAAAATTTAAGGAAAAGATAATAATGAGTATAATTTCTTAAAGAAAACAAATTCACTTTTTGAAAACGTTTTATTATTATTATTATTATATTAAGCCTTTTTCTATTTTCATGCATCTGAAGCTATGTTTAAAAGCATGTTAAAAACTTAGGCTTTAAAATGTGGTGTTGCGTTCTTTAAATTTAAAAATGAGTTTATAAAAGAGCAAACGTAAGTATAAATTTAAAAACTCAAAAATAGTTTTCAAATTTTATATTGTTTATTTATACTTGTATATTGTACACGAGATTTAAACCTTTTACATAAATATGAGTTTAATGTATTTATTTGTTTTAATGGATATTTTATTGCTTTTTCTACTATCTGTAATTAACTATATTCAAAATACAAGTATTCAAAATTCCTCTAACATAATTCATTTAAAATTCCTCTCGAGTGATCGGTCGCGGTCACCGCGGAGCATACTCGTTTGTTATTGCCTTGCCTTAACTACACCATGGACAATAATTGCTAATGATGCAAAGTTGGTCTACGCATAGCATAGTCAGTTTCATTAACGTAACTGTATTCTAAAGTTTATTTGTGTTATATTTAAGATTTTTAACTGTTATTTAACATGGCAAGTTCGGCAAAGAAAACAAAAAGTTCAAGACAGTAAGTGTAACAAAGAATTTCAAATTTGGGGGACGGAGCAAAAAATGCATGATTATTAAAGGCGACAAAGTGGTGTGTGCTTAAAATTCTGGAGCAGTGGTGTGTAGAACATGGTCTGTGAAATATCATTTTGAAACAAATCACAAATCCTTTGTTAAAAAAGCGAGCCAGAGCAAAAAGAATTAATTGCAAGTGCAATAAAAGACAGAGATAAACAATCGACGTGGATGATAAAATATGTTTTCAAAAATTGTCATGCGAGCGCGGCAAGTTACTCGGATGCAAATGAAATTGCTGAGCATAATAAACTTTTTCAAGAGCGAGAATTTTTGAAAGATGCTTGGTTAGCATACGCGTCTTCTTTTTTGATGATTTTGGTAATAAAGATATGATAATTCAGTACATCAAAGATATTCCTCTATCTACAAACACAATAATTGAAAGAACCCTAAAACCTGCCCGAAATGTAACAGATAAACAAGAAAATGAGACTATAACTCCTATCCTTTTATATTGTTATGTCTTGATGAAAGTATCAACGTCACTAAAACTCCACGTTTAGCTGTTCTTGCTCAACGCTCGATATTGTGTAAAAAAAGGTCCTTAAGGAAAATTAATTGCGATAACATCCTTGTTAACAATTTACAAAGGGCAAATATGTAGGGGAGGGGGTCAAAAATAGTTTTATTAGTTTATTTCAAACAGACGTAGGGGTTCTTAATTTGTCCCTGCGTTATTCACCAACATGCCTTATGTCCTAAGAGTGGTTTAACATCTCTAGATAAGGTAATGGCATTAGTCAGAAAAATAGTCAACATCATATCGTCTCAGGCTTTAAATAAGCGAAAGTCTGATGCTTTGTTGGATGAAGTCAACTCGGTATGTAATAGCCTAATGTATAATAACGTCCGCTGGTGAAGATGCGGGAACAACTTCAAAGACTTGTTGATTGCATGAATAAATCAGACTGTTTCTGCAAAATGAGTGGAAAATTGAACAACATCTACAGTTCTTGGTTGTTTTGGTGTAATGGGTCTATTCACGCTTCTACTAATCCTCTTAGGTGATATACTCTTTTTAATTGTGATTTCAGTTGAAAACCACTTTCCGTGAAGAGGACTTGGTTTTGTGTAAATAAGTACTTCTATTTAAGTGCTGGTCGTAGAATAGGCGGGATGAAAGTTGAAAATTGAGATAAAAGAAAGCATAGCGTTAGTGACCGATGGTCGTATAGTTAACTCAAAAAGGAACAATTAATCAAGTGTTGAAGCAAGAGCACTCAAGGATAATAGATAAGTGCTCTTATTTCTATTATAATTAATTTAATAAGTTTGATTGCTCCTCAGGTTTAGTGATTTAAATGCATTCTCAGTTAAGTTTATTAAGTCTATTAAGTGATACAGGCAATAAAATCGTTTAGATTGAAAAATGGCTGATCTTTAATCGAACCCTGCACCCCCCGATCGATGAACCGCGACAATCAATGGGACTTTCAAAATTAATCTTTCTTTTAGACATATGCCAACATTTCAATGAATTGAGGGTAAAACTTCAAGGCACAAATAAAACAATTATCGTCATGATTGATATTATTCGCACTTTTGACGTTAAACTACATGTTTTCAGATACGATATTATTACAACGAGATGTCGTGGGAATTTCAATAATGAAGCTCCAACGATGCTTTCGTGGTTTATAGGGCACACATCTCACACAACATAAAATTATATTACACTTCGTACCCAGTTTAGGTAAAAACAGTAAATCTTCCGAGTTTGTTGACACTTTTAGAGAAAAAGACAAAAAATGGACCCAGGATCGCATCCGACACATCTGCCTTTAAGCAAATACAAAACCTTCACACAAAGCTCACTGGAAAGGCATACCAACCTCTCTCTTCGAGGTTCAATCACAGAATTTCCTAAACACGCTGGCGGAGCTTACCGATCTCTCTCTTTGAGAAGCAATTACTGACTCTTCTCTAGAGTGGTACTCGCGCAGGTGCAGTACCTCGGATCAATTTTCGTTGTCACCTAGAGTTTTAAAATGTGTCTTGAGTTCGTTACTACAAGAAACTAGAAGTATTTCTCAAATTCTAAAAAATATATCAAAAATTCAGAAGTACATGAGAAACCAGATGAAAAAAAGTTTATTTCCGTAATTGATTCTTCAATCAAGGATTTTTGAGCAGGAATTTTTCGGTTCAAAGAATCACTGGAATCGCTCAAGTTTTTTGTGTACCTTGATGTAACTTCATTTGATATACTGAACTTGTTCCAATTCGATTGGTTGGAAATTGAAGAAGTTGGAAAATAATTAATTGATTTCCATTCTAGTCTAGTACTCGTATATGAATTAAAATATTTATTGAAACAAGGAAAAAGTTAGAACTGATTGAAACAAAAAGATTAAGCAAGATAAGTAAAAATGTCAGTAACGAAATTTTGGAAACATGGAATTAGATTCCAGACACACTTAACTGTTTCAAGAAGCTGGCTCCCGTTGTTTTACCCGTATTTTTATCTACCTATGCTGCGAGTCATTATTTTCAGAGGTGAATAACATTAAAGACTCGCTTAGAAACCCTTTCATAGATGTCTCCAAATCAGCATGCATTCTGCTAAAATTAACATCTTACAATCCTAATGTAAGTTATTTGGTCATCTAATCTGCAACAATAGAAGTCACACTAGTTCTCAGTGCAAAATGTATTTTTTCGAAGTAAATAAAGAGTTTGGAGCTCTTAGTACTTAGTTTTGTTATTCTCCCAAGAATCACAAGTCAAAAAATCATTTGAAGGCACGTCTATATTTTATTAAACATTTCTTTAGAAAAAAATGGCACGTTTATCCATACAGGTTTGCCACTCCAGGTATAGTACATGCACATTAACTATTTCACCGCCAGATTTGATTCCGTATGGCAATAAAAATACTTTGAAAGTGCGTATCTGATGTTTTGCAATGATTACTAATAATTATACAAAATTTTGCCAGAGACTTTTTTTTCATTTTGTGAAAACAACGTTGCACTTAAGCTGTAAAACATTGCAGAATATTGACTATGCAATTCTGTGAACGGTATATTGTGTGTTCTGAAAACATTTTAAATGCCTTCAGCCGTCTGATTTGAATAATGATGGTATTTCCCGTAAATGAATTTCACAAAGTAATCAGAATTAAGATACCATAGAGACTATGGTTAATTAATCAAATGATATTAAAGAGATTTTTCAGTATTTGCATCTGATATTAAAAAAAAATCCATAAACACCGACAAATATTTTGAAAAGTTCCTGATGTCACAAATTTTTTTAGAACACCTAGTGTTTTAAGTTGAAATATACAACATCCATCACAATTCTTATAATTACTTTTCCTTCGTATCGCATTCTGGAAAATTTGTTTAAGAATACATATTATACTTGGTAAGAAATACATATTTATTGTATTTATTTGAATTTTAAACACATTTTATAAAGAAAGGAATATAAATTTTGTATATGCATAAAATGCAAGTAAAAATTCTGATAAAGTGATTTGGTAAGTAAGAAAAAGTTATATGAATTTTGTTCCTTTATATATATATTTACAATCCGACTAAGAAAAGCAAATTTTTATTCACACTATCCTTTCACATTTTTTGTGATATAACAACGTCTTTTTTTCTTTTGCAGCAAGGTCACGACGAGAGAAACTTATCCCTTTCAATGACAAATCTTTTTCTTGCTATGGAAAATATCATCATATATTTAAATAGCGATCAGTATAAGCGTTCTAACGGGTAAGTATAAACTCGGGCATTAACATGCAAATTATAACAATATTAAGAAAGATGGTTATTCAAAAAGAAGGTTGGGGTACATAAATGAGTAATTGAAGATGCAAATCAAAAGAGGTAAACTAAGTATGGAAAGCGTTGAATAGTGTTTTAATCATTAATTCATTAATAGACTACCAGCAATATATATACAATCAAAAAATTATTGAATTAGTAAATTATTGCGTTCATTGTAATGTGGAAAATGTATATTTTTAAAAAAGAATAAATCGTGTTCAAATAAGAAATCTTGTATTCACACACTTTCGGGGATGACGTATTAAATGTATTTCAAAATCCTTCATACCTAAGTAAAATAACTAAATATTCTTAGTAAGACTCTTTTTATCCATTTCATCATCCAGGTTTTGAAAAATCAAATGACATCTATATTGTTATATAAAAGCTTTATTCAGCTCCCTACAACAGCTACATCCAAGAATTAATATCACGAAATACGTGGCTAATGATAGACGAGTCAAATCACAAATTTAAGTCTTATCCCATCGAAAATAGTAGAGTAGAACAATAGGGACAGAGGCAAAACAAATAGAAATGATCCTTTAAATTCTCATGTAGCGTGATATGGAAGTTAGGAGAGTGAAGTAGCAGTTTTACGTGCTTTCCTTATCATATGATCGAGATTTTAAACATAAACTGTTTCACAAATTTAAAGCAACGTTAGTACAAAGCTAGAACCAAATAATCAATCGTCGTAATGATAATGTTATAGTATACACGAGCTATTTAAAAAAAAGATGGTTTGGAGCAACTTTGAATATACACTAATGGGCAAAAAAAATCCCTCCATTAAGAAAGACTTGTGTTAGATAAACGAAATTTGGTAGGCTGGTTTATACATCTGAAATATGATATCGATTCAAATTTCGCGCTTAAGTGTGGCCCTAGTAGCTCCACTGAGAACTTGCAAATCAAGGTTGTTTTAAATGCGTGCTGTAAAGTTCGTGAGAGTTATTTGTCTGTGAAATTTGACGTATTGAGTTGATGTTAGCCAAGAATGCCTTTAAGAAGACAAACAAGCAATTATCAACAGTTCACTGAGTTTGAACGAGGGGCTACAAGAAGGTCGATTTTCTTTCCGCGATATTTCAGAAAGACTTGGCCGGAATGTATCCACTGTACATGATTATTGGAAACAGTGGTCAAGGGATGGTACTGACTCAAGAAGACCGGGTTCCAGGCGGCCACGTGGCACTACCGAGAGAAAAAACTGCCGTATTCGGTGTACGTTTGGGGCGCATCGTACTATGTCTGCGGCAGAAATTCTAGCTGCAGTTGGTACCACAGTAACATAACGAACTGTTAGAAATTGATTACTTAGAGGATAGCTCCAAGCCAGGTATCCTGTAGCGCGTATTCCACTGACTCCAACACATTGGCGTTTGCGACACCAGTGGAGTCAAGCCAAAGCTCATTGGAGGACGTAGGGGAGATCTGTTGTGTTTTCTGATGAAAGCAGGTTCTGCCTTGGTGCATGTGATGACCGTGTGTTTGTCAGAAGAAGGCCAGGGAAACTTATACAACCAAACTGTATGCGGCCTAGATACGCTGGGCCTACAACTGAAGTTATGGTCTGGAAAGCAATTTCCTATGACAGCAGAAGTACTCTTGTGGTTATCCCAAATACACTGACAGCAAATTTATATGTCAGTCTGGTAATTCAGTCTGAATAGCATGACATTCATGAACAGCATTCAAGAGGGAGTTTTTCAACAGGATGACGCTCGTCCTCACACCACAGTTGTAACGTAGCGTGCTCTACAGTGTTGGCATGTTTCCTTGGTCTGCAAGATCATCAGATCTGTCTCCAATTGAGCACATATGGGATATCATTACGTTAACTCCAGCATTATCCAGCACTGACCGTTCCAGTAGTGACACAACAAGTACAACAAGCATGGAACTCCATACCACAAAGTGACATTCGGTACCTGTTTGACATAATGCATGCACACTTGCAGGCTTGAATTCAAAATTCTGGAAGTTACGTCGGCTATTAATGTAACAGCATTTCACATTTTAAATATATTTTCTTGAGCTTAAATTAACCTGTGATCTAGAAAATGTAATAAAATTAAACTTGTTAACTGGACAATAGCATTGTCCAAATTTCATTACTCTACAATAATTTTTTCTTGGTGTAGGGATTTTTTCCCGTCAGTGTAAATAAATTAAGTTGAAGATACTCTTATTTTTACCTTGAAATCAGAACGCTAGATTATTATTTATTTTGTCGGATTTTAATTTTGCTAACTGAAAAAGATATTCCTCTGAAGCCAATAACTCAAATTTATACGGCTTATAATTACGCACAACCTATAAATCACATAATCTTTAAAATCTCTTATTCTTAAAATACAAACTATTAGTATTGAAAAAAAATTGAAAAATTTGATTAAAACATCGAAATCTTCCATTTTTTTAAAAAATTACTTTCATTGAAAAATTAGCTTGTTATAATTTAACAAATTAAAAAATGAAGAATGAAGTCTCCCTATTTAGAATAATACTTCTAATTGGAGAATCACAGGTGAAGTCATAAGAATAACTTAATTTGAAAAACTCTCAGAAATTTTAACAATTTTTAAAAAAGACCATTTTACAACTCATTTCAGGAGAGAAAAAAACTAAATAATTTTTTTTTACTAAAATAAAAATACACGTAAAAAACAAAATGGACAAAAGAAATAAATTTCAGTATTCCCACACGCTCACATATTATAATATTTTCCCATCATTCATAATATTTAAATTTAAACTTATTAAAAAAGGTTTTGTATATATCGATGCTTTTGATAAAATGAAATGTGAAAAACCTTTTGACTAATTAAACTTTTAAAATATCTTTAAATTTCTAGATATATAGATTTACAAAAATATTTCCTTTATACTTTTTACAATAAGAATTCTTTTTAATGGAAACATTTCTCTTACCAATAAAATGTTTTAAGATAATTTGTAAAGTACAAAAAAATGTTGCATGAATTTTGAATTTAGAATAGAATAGAATTTCCAATTATTTTTGAAGTAATCCTATTCAGATTTCTGGGACTTTGAACTAATTAAAACGAAACAGCATTTTCAGAGATAAACTTTAAACAATTAAGAAAAGATAAATTCTGTTAAATTTTAAGGAATTTATTTTGTCAGAAGAAAAGATTCTAATTTAATTCTTTACCTAAAACTAATTCGGTTCGGTTATTATTCTCCTTAATGCGATGAATTCCTTCGCAAATTTCGACTTAAGAAACTGCTTTTTCATACTAGCATCTAATGTGAACACTTTCAAGAGATTTTACCAAAGCAAAATCACAAATGGAAATATGTTGTAGTAGAAAGAAAAATAACAGTACGGTTAACTTTTTACTTTTCTCATATATTGTAACGGTCAAAAGTTTCTTCACAAATAAAAACAGCATTTAAAAAAATTTTAAGCTTATATAAAATTAAATCATCTGGTTTTCTGTACAGTTTCCCTGTCGAAAAATATAGCCATTCTTAGTAATTTGCCATGTTGATATATATTCTCAGACAATTTGTAAATAAATTGCAAAATACTCTTGATAAAAACTAAGAAGAAAGTAGCAATAACGAAATAAAACATTCAAATAAACTTTAGGTTGCACTATTCAGCGTATTGGAAAACAAGTTTTTAGAAACTGACTCAGAAGCAGATTTTTGTTTTAATTAACTTGGAGGAGTTAGTTTTAAAGCTTTTTAGTCTAAAAATTATGAACAAGACGAAAAATTCACTTCACGAAAAGGCAGTTTCTCTTTCTCCAACAAAAAATTTTTTTAAAAAAAAGAGAATTATTGCTCGAATCTTATCGGATCGCCGGTATGGGTTAAAATTACACGTTAAACGTGAGTTAATAAAAGGGAAAAAAAGTAATGTCAAACCTTTAACATGCTATCCATATTATAATAAACAAACTGAACTTGGCTTTCAAATCTATTCATAGTAATTACAGTATTTTATTATTATTATTATTTTTGTAACTATTTTTACTGCAAAATTCTTTTTCGTATTTATAAAAATTTAGCAGTTTCTATTAACTGAAAATAACATTCAAATTGTTATTTCAAATTGCAATTGTCCTATTCTTAAAAAAGTTTAATAAGAAGTAAATCGGAATAGGAAACTAAGTAAAACCGTTGAAAATAATTTTTCTAAAAGTTAAATACATGTTTATAAGTTATTTCCGAAAATTGTTATTTTTTATTAGTAGTTTTACACAATATATTTTGATCCACCAAAAAGCACAAAAAAGAATATTTCAAAGAAGCAAAACTTTGCAGTTTAAAAAAAATCAGACCAACCAAGATGTTCTGTGCATCGGTCGTCGAGGTTAAACAAAACACTTAAAATTCACAATTAACAAAAAAATGAATAACTCACCGTTTTCCCGGTGGTGGCGCTGTTGCTCCAGCTGCCAGCAGCTGACGGAACGATTCCTGAGCGGTGCCGGAGCAGAAGCGCGTGCATTCCGCGGCAGGGAAGACGATGCGGAGGATCGGGAGCTCCTCGCTTTGATCCTCCGGATCGCTCGAATATTGTCCCGGATCTTACGCACTTCCCGGGCGTACTGCTCCCGGAAATTATCCACCCCATCGTCAGACTCTTCGGAATCTTGGATGGCATTCTCCTCGTATAACTGATCCGGCAGCAACGTTATCCGAGGCATGTCAGTCGAGGAGATACAACACAAGCACTCGTTGGATTGTTGATCGTCATTGCCATGGCAACGGTCTGTGACTGAGAGTTGAGGCCGTTTTTCGCTCGTCCCGCCACGGTTGCGCTGGGTTGCTGGTTTGGCGATCTTTTCGCCGTTTTTCATCGCAAAGCGGATCTGTGGAGGAGGAGACAGAAATTAGAGAAGGATGCAACTTCGACGCAGCAATTATGCATCTCCCGTTAGTCACGGAGAAGGGCACTTACATCACGCGTTAGAACATTATCTCTCCATCGTTCGAAAACATGATTTTGCCACCCCTCGACCACCCTCCAACTTTTGGAATTTTTGTGCGAGATTTCCTAATGATTACTTAATCATGCAGGAGTAGTGGTTTGTGAAATTAGTTTTGTGTGTAAAAAAAAAATGTGGTTGATATTTTAGAGGATATGATTACAAGATAAGGTTAGGAAAATTATTACGGCATCAGACATTTTTTTCTGTTAAAAAGTTACAATTACCATTCGGGAGAAAGTATGAGAGAAAATCACAATTCAAAGATAAAAATGCTTCAGTTTTTGTTTGCTGATAATGGTCATTTTCTTAGATGGAATTTTACTTTGTTTTAAAATATTTTTATACTAGTTTATCTTTTAAGCTGTCTGAAACCAAACTAAAGGGTAAAACCAAGAGAGAAAAGAAAAATTAACAAAATCGGTGTTCTCATTGATTATAATCAACACTACTATGATGAAAATTAATTTCAAATTTCAATTCTATAGATATAATACATAAGGCCATTTACTGTTAATTTTTTAGATGACGAAAGCAATTTTTGTGTTAAGTATCGAAAATTGAAATTAAGTATAATTAAAATTTAAAATTATATCAAACTGTGTATGTGTACCGAATTACTCACAAGAAGAATCATTTCTTATCAAGAAGGTGATCGTAAATTAGACTTTTTTATAAGCAAATATTATTCAAATCATAAATGTTTGTTGTTGTTGGTTAATAAGTTTCATATCACGATTTTTTTAATTTTTGGAACTGAAAATATCAGATCAGAAATCGTATATAAACTATTGTTTTTCATTTCAATGACAGTCAGTAAAATGATTAATTGATCCTCTTTTTTAATTTAATGTGATGGATAATAAAATCTATACATTGTTTGAAAATTGATTCAATGGATTCATATAATTGTTTTTGAGTATTATTTCAGGGGGAAAATAGAAATTCATTGCAATATGTTAATGATTTACAATTTGTTAATAAAACTATCATCATTTAATTTTTTTTTTAAAAAAAAGGGTGTTTCTTTCCAAATTTTTAAATATGAGCGATATTAATAATACTAATTACTATCATATAATTATTAATACCATTTTCTTAAATGCATAATACATTGATTCATGTTAAAAGAGAAATAGGAATTATAATCTTTAAGAGAATTTACACATCATTTCTAGACTACATCCATCGTAATGCTAATCTACATTAACGTATCAGGAGTAGTAAGAAAACGAGGCATTCTAATATAAAGGCATTTTTATTTTTTAAGAAAGTATTATTAAATCTTCGCATTAACACTTTATATTCAAAGCAGTTTCTTGCATGGCGCATAATGGTCCCATAAAACACTAATCAACCAATCATCAAAGCAGTTTCCAAGGATTGAAACACACGCATTCTTTAATCCGTAATTTATTTATAGGAAAGATTACTTGGTTGAATCTTCAATTCCATTGTGCAATTTTGATTTTATCGTCTATATAATCATAAAACGTCGTTCTTTTATTGTTTTCTTCATTTGCGGAAGTGAGTAAAAATCACAGAAGGTTGCAACCCGAAATACAAAAGTTAAGGCATAATAATCGAATTATTTTGTGACAAGAATTCACAACTTATGACTGCACTGTGAGTCAACTATCATTGTGAAAAACTAAAGCGTTGTTTACTTAAATTTATCAGGTTTTATTTTAGATTGTGCCAATACGAATATAACGGTGATATGTAATGTTGCTTATTGGTATATGGTTGGTGATATAATTTATTTGAGGGAAAGGGGATAAGGTATTATCTTAATATTTTACGTACTACAGGACCCTTTTATATCTCCTTCGATTTTATAGATACCCTACCTTTCTTTCAGAATTTTTTAATTTTCCTCAGAATATTAAATGCGTGTGAAAGGGAGAAAAATATACCCTACCTATATATAACTTTTTGCAGTATTTTTTCTTCCTTAGGAAAAAGAATAAATGTATACTTAAGAATAAATTAAAAATTACATAAATAGATTAGAAAAGAGAGATTTCAAAAAAATAAATTCCATTTTATTAAATTTGAAATTTTAATAGGAAGGAATATGTATATATATATAAAATCTATCCATCGTCCCTTCAATTTATATTTTATAAGTTTAATTTTAAATTTTTGAATGTTTGATGTAAAATTTAAAACTTGTAGTCTTAATTCTGATTTTAACTTATAAAAACTTTTTATAAACAGTAAGAAGTAAAGTCGTTAATTTAACTCTAATCCTGCTTGGGGAAGGGGGGAAAGGAGTCGCGGAAATTTTTATTATTCAGAAAAACGCTTTTAACCACTGAAGGTTCATGGACCACAATATAAAAATACTTAGACTAGCCAATTAAAGGAATCAAAATTAGAAAATGTAGGTATTGGATGGAACCTAATAAGTGTTTTAGATTTTTTGAACTAAAGATTCTGGTTTCAATGGTGGTGTCAACAATAGACTTCTTTTAAATGACTAATCCAGTGAAGTAGTTTTTGTTCAATATTTATGAACAGTTCCAAATAATTTTGATTGCAGAAAACATTAGGGAATTTTATTTCAAGATAATCTCGTGAAATAGAAATTTTTATTTCTTAAAAATCTTTGTATTAGAGGCTGTGAGAATTTAAATTCAGTGTTATTAACTCTATTGGTATTTTGTCAGGTATTGATGCTCTAAATTACCTAGCTCTCATATATTTCTAAGACAGTCGTGAGAACAATTAAAGTGCCTTCATAAAACTCTGAGAGAATGTATACATTCATAAGCCTTTGGCTTGGACATATCTGTTTGAATAAAAATATTATCCACTATTGTCAGCACAACACTAGTCTTCCCTTTTAAACGTTATTTTTTCTATAAATATTTGTTGCTTTTGATTTTAAAACATAATAAAAAGAAAACTTGAAAATGTATATTAAAAGTTCATATCATGGGCACATCGTTAATGACATATATTAGAAACCCCACCTTAACCTTTTAACTGTCATACCCGAAATTATCTCGGCCATGGGGCTGGTGCTTCAAAACGACAGGCCCGAATACTATGGATAATTTTTCTTTTGAATGCATCTTGTTGTTACATCCCAATACATATCGGAAGAAGTTTATTTCGGCTTCATCTCTTTGTCAAACCCGAATCTATATCCGAGAAAGTTAACCTGGGATCAATTCAAAAGATGGTGTTTAATGAGCAGTATTCGTGATACTTCCACGATCAACCTAAAAAAGAATGAAGATATACTCAAGCCAAGGATTGTTTTTGACTACAATTTAACTTTGGGTGACCTAGATTGCCGTGATCAGGAAATATCCTTTCATCCAACAATCCGAAACACACCAGAAAAAATATTATAAAAAGATATTTTTATATTTACTAGACAAGATACTTTCTCTGGAACTCATTTTTGCTGTATAAAAAGTAGTTGGGAAACGTATTACATTTTTAGAATTTCGAATCCAAGTGGTAGAACTTTTATATAAATATCATGATGCAGCTTCTGGACAAAAAATCTTGACAGACCACCTATAGCAGGTAGTGAACCTGTCTTAGTGAACGACATTTTATGTCCCATGTTCCTCTAACTCCTGCGAAATGTGAGCCTACAAGGCAGTGGAAAGTTTGTTAAAAAAAAGGATACAAATCGAAAAAAGCTAAGGAAGGAAACACAATTCTGATGTAATGTCTGCGTAGTTGGTCTGTGCTTGGAAAAGTGTTTCCAGCTATACCATACAAAACTGAATGACTCTGACCTACTAATACGTATTAATTTTTATTAATTTTTTTTTTAGAAAATAATGTTTTTCTAGAAACGAACTTTACCTCTGGCACGCTGTGTGACAACCACCAAAAAAACCTTAAAAAAATTTTTGAATGTAATTCAAACTATTTATTTTTAATTACAAGGTATATTTTATTTTGTACTAAACATTTGATTTTTGCAATAAAAATTTTGACAATTCCCAAATTCCTCAGAATAACTTGACACACAGTTAAAGGGTTAAAAACAGAAAAATTTACAATTGAAAAAATAAAGTTTAATGATCGAACATTATAATTTATTTTTTATGTATAATATTTGAATTTAAACTGAAATAAATTGAAAATTAACTTAATTTTGTAGAAAGAGAGCAAAAGTTTTGTTGAATAGAGTAGGTTTTCTTTTAGAGAGAAAAATTACTTTCATTCAGCCAAATATTTTTGTAAATCGGATTGCAACGTTCGCTTTAATTTAAATTAATTTTGAAGCAATATATACATATATTAGGTAATATGATAAAAATCATTAGCTATGATGACAGCTATTAGATAAAAATCGTCACAAAAATTGCTTTACGTACCATAAAGACGAAAATTTCATGGGTTAGTGCCAACATACAAAAATAAGAGTGACGGAAATTAATTGAGTGATACTTAGAAGTATATAACGTGAAAAAGTTAAAACTCATGGAGAATTTTTGAAAAACTTTAATGCGTAATTAGATTAATAGGTAAATTTTTCTTATGAAACATTTTTAAAACAATTATTTCAATGATTAAAAGAAAGAAATACTGATTTCAGATATTGTTATAGAACTATGTGAGAGCTGTATAGTTTATTTTTAGGAAAGGAATGCAGAAGTTTGGTTAAAAGATTATGGCATAAAAATATATTTCAAAAAATTTAAATTAACCTAGAAATTCAGGAAAAATTTGAGAAGAAAAAACTGACGAGTTTGGAATTTATGTACCGCAAAAAGAAATATAATAAGAAGAAATTTAAATGAGGAATATAAGGGAAAATTAATATATATATATATATCTTTCTGAAATTGAAATGTAATGAAGAATGTATACAAACAAAAAAAATTTAAAGATAGTTTCCAAATTTCAATTTTTAAAAATTCAAGCATTATAAAATATGTTCATGAAACACCAGGTTACAACAGATGCAAAGTAAACGTTGCGGGAAATGTGGAGTGAAAAGTCTACTTTCCTGTATAATATTTCATAAAATCGTAAGGATTTGAAATTATTGTAAGATTTTATACAAATTCATGGCAAAATTTTGAAAATGTATTTCATTTTGTATTCATTAATGCATCCCATTCAAGCCATGAAAACAGTAGTGTATTGGTATAAAAGAGAAAAATATGATGTTCAAATATATCTATATGACGTGCTTTATCAACATTTATCCATGATCCATCAACTTTTGAAATATTTCACTAGGGAACTTCAAATTTTCCGAATATTTCTTTAAAAACAGATTACACGGACTAATATTAGCATAGTTATTTGCATGATATCCTGAAATATTTCCGATATATGAAAACGCTTAAGCAAACTAACATGACCGTTGTTAACATTAACTTTTTCTTCATTAACAGACGAGCAATCGATAAAATCGTGCGAAAATTTAATTTTTTTGACATGCAATCTCAAAGGCACGCTTGGCTAATGAAGGTTAAAAACTGTTTGAAACAGCAGAATAAAAAAGTGATATCCTTGACACTGCTGTAAAGGTATATGTAAATGCAGGGATTCTGATCGTGCGGAAATTCAGCATGTTATTTAACTTCCGCTTTTCGATATTTACACATATAAAATCGTTATAAACGCCATTGTTGTTCAAAACAGTATCATGAACTTTACGTTATTTTTATTTTCGTAATGCTTTGTAAGAGTTATATTATATATATTTCAGATTTTTCCTCATTTATATCTGACATTTTAAAATAAAATACATTTACAACTTTTTAAATAATTATGGATCAAAAGAAAAAATTTCCTGTACAAAGTTTTCCAAAAAGCAATTTTACCCTTCTAGGGTTACACATATATGGAAATAAGTTTTAACAAGCTTGTTAATTCACGTTGTACTCCTTTAATTATAAAAAAGGCTAAATACGACGATTTGTTGATACTTAAAACCTCCCCCTCCTCGATATAGCTAACACAGGAATCAAAATTTCTGAATAAAAATCATTCACTATTTCAAAAACCAGGATTTAGAAGAATTGAAATTAATCCTATTTTTATAATGACTTTGTATCTTAAAAAAGAAACGTTATACAAAAAGGAACTAAATGACCAAATGTAAAAAAATAAACATAATTTCAAGGGCCGTTTTTAAATTTCATAGCTTCCCCACTTAAACATTTATCAAAGACTTCAACATAGTTTTACTTTGCGCAAATTCGTATGCTTTTATAATGAACTCTGATATAAGAATGAAGGAAATAAAAAAAGTAACTAAGTAATGACGTTTTTTAATGGATTAATCAATTTACTTCTAAATAATAATGAAACTTCAGCACCAATAATAGACTAAATTCATGTGACGTCATAGACCAGTGGTGGCCAACCCGCGGCACGCGTGCCACAGTGTGGCACGGCAGAGTTGTAAAATGGCACGTGGAGATTAATTGAAAGATTAAAAAATTTGAAAAGATAATAATAAATAAAAAAAAATTTTACTTTTTTATTGAAAGGTGGTGATTTCAGGCAAAATAAAATATCAAAATCTATTTTAAATACACTTAATTAAATAACAATAGAAAATTAAAATGTAGACAACATTCCTTCATTGTTGTGGGCGTTGGTTTTACGAAGGAAGTGCATTCATGAGATTCTGAAATTTGTGGAAGTGTGCTTTAAAGTATCTGGACGAAAACAATGAACTGCCTAGTGAGAGCTTGCTTCTCAAGAATGAAGATATGCTTTGAGACTTAGGTTTTCTTAACGAAATTGCAAGACATTTAAATTTAAGATTTCAAGGGAAAATTGTTCTTTTCCAATCCTGATTGATCTTATATCTTCTTTTGTGAACACACTTTGGTTGTTTTTGTCTCGATTTTAAAGAAAAAAGAGAAAATGATGCACAACTAGAACAATCCTATTCTGTTAGCATCTTCGAGAATTGATCCTAATGTAGATGGCTCAGTAAAAAATCTACGAAATAAAAAACCACACCGAGAAAGTACTGATTGTTTAATAATTATTTAGAATTAAATTTTTCTGGTTACTCATTTTTATTTTATACCTAACCTAATTGATTGAAACTGAAAAAAAAATTCAACAATAAAACTTAAGCTCGTACTTTTGTCTTACTTATTATATTATTTTTCAATTTCCACTACATATTTACATAAGGTATGTAATACTTGAGTAAAAATTTCAAAATAAGTCTATAAGTAAAATTTTTCACCTTTTCATATTCTTTTTTTTTTTTGTTGCAAAAGTTTAAAGTGGCACGCGTAACTTTTTTTTTTTTACTGATAGTGGCACGCATAACTTTTTTTTATCAGACAGTGGCACTCTTCCCATAAAGGTTGGCCACCCCTGTCATAGACACATGATAACTACAAACACGTGTTTCCAGCCAATCAGTTCATGAGCGTCACAGATGCCAATTTTTGTTTTCCGCACATTCTTATACAGTATATATTTTTAAGCAATAATAATGCCAATAGGTAAATATAAAATGTACTTTATTTAAAATTATATATTTACTTGATTATAATAAAGTATTTCCTGTAATTTTGGAAAACTTTTTGAACATCTTTACCAAAAAAACAGATTTGAATTTTTATCTAAATTTTACAAGTAGAACAACAAGTACAAGCCTAATGTCAGTTTTGAATTCGATGGAGAGCATGTGGTTTTATTTATCATGTGACCGTCATGAATTTAGCCTATTGTATATTATAGCAGGAAAACTGGCTTCTAAAAGAGAGAGAGAGAAAAACTATTTTGGTTATATCATACATTTCATGTCATGATTTCTATTTTATGTCATGAAAACTGATTCTGTTCGGATTATCTATTAATAGTTTATCAAAAATTTAATGCCACTTAACAATATTTCTAAAGATTCGAAGGACTCTGAATTACTTGAGCGGAGGGGGGGGGGAGAGTTTGAGATTAATAATACTAAAGGACTTGGTATTTTTTAAAAAATAGTCTGAGATAAACAATTTCAACTCAAGACAAAATTTATATGATGTTCCTTTTGTTGAATGGATCTTTATAAATGGAATAATTTTTGTTGCTTAATTAAGAATATGAAGCTTTCCACTGAATTAAGCATGCAACCTTTTAAATTTTTAATACAGAAATGTGAAAAGATTGTTATAATTAAAAGTTACTAATAAAAAACTCTAGAAAAATTAAATATGCTAGAATTTCTTTGCACATTGCTCAGTTGAGTTGAGTATTAATTGACGTCACACTATAAATCAACACTCGTAACTTTGACTCTTGGTCAAGTGACGAGAAAAACACCTGAGCTGGCACCTCCTCTTCCAACATTCACATCACGCCAGCGGGAGAACTTCAAGCATCAAGAGATTTAACGAGCACATTAGCCCTTCTACACTACAGGTCTTCAGTGGCACTTGGGCTAGAACTCATGACACCTGGGCAAAGAGTCTGTTACCATGAAAACTAGGCTATCGCGGCAAGGCTTACCGTATTTTTAATTTTCTATCAAACTAAATCATCAGTATTTTCTTCAATTTTGACTACTTTTATGATCTACCTAAGCTCTTTTCAATGGCAGGGCACTATCTTCGAGATATTAAATTTACTAACCATATTAATTGTTCAAAAATTAGAAGAATCTGTAAAAATATATGACGTGTGTAAATATTTTTCACCATTTATTTTAAAATTTTATAATAGTATGAAATACTCTACTGTTATATATTTAACAAAGAAATGTGCATAGTTATTTTTAAAACACAGATAGCAAGTAGTTAACATATCGAATTCTTAAATCTACAACACCCTTTTTATCTTTTCTTAAGATTAATAAATTCTTTATACGAATCACTCATTTTGAGTCAAAATAAAGTCGCCTTAATTTTTGCAAACTCTTAGAAAAGAATGACTATAATTACATGCACTGTACAGAAGATTAAAATGCGATATTCAGACATAAGATATTCAAGAATTTGAAGAAAAAAAGCTATGCTTTTAAAACGTTTTAAACAAGAATACTTATCAATAAAAACAAAAATGATTCATGTACATGCTTCGTTGATCGCAGTAAATTAGTATCCTTTTGAGTTCAATGAAACTCTGGTTATTTACGTATTACCTTTTTAAATAGTTTGTTCTTTTTGTTTTAAAACTAAAAATTCTAATCGTACCGAGAACATGATTTATAAAATATCACTCTGTAAAAATCTTCCATATAAAGGCTGAATAGTTTTACACTGTATTAATGATACTTTCTTCGCTTTTATGGTGGATAATTATATTCTAATGATATAGAGAAAGTGGAATAAATAAAATGAATCTGATGAAGTAGCAAGTTAAAATAAAAAACTATCTTCTACAGAAAAGGTATCTTCGATAATGAAATATATTTCAAGGATTACAGGCAGAACGAAGAATTGTATAACTATTTTGGAATAATAAGGTCCACTTTTTTTAATGGGAGCTCATTCATGAAAATTATTATAACTCTCAAAGTAAGCACTTATAGGCAGAGAATAACTATTATATATATATATATATGTGTGTGTGTGTGTATGTATATATATATATAACTCAATTGTAAACTACTGTACCGAAAATATTAAAAAATAATCAATTCAAATTATAGCATTGCTAAAAAGAGAAATTTGAATATGCAAAAACTTATTCATATTTTAATCATTCTTTCATCTATACAAAAAATAACTTTATATACATACAAGAGATAAATATTCCATTTTGAGAAGAGATGATTTGCCGGATAGCTTGTGGACATATCAATTCAATGCTGATACAAATAGTTTTATATTAAAATCCCTTTCTGTCACATTCAAACATTCAAATACATTTTTAAGTATTAATAGCATAAAAATAATATTTTTAGTCCAGTAAAAAATATTCTCCAGTATATAAACTTTAACATCTCTCATTAATTTAATTTGAATATTTTAACAATATTTTAGAAACATCGTGGTCTGATAATTATAATTTCCCTATTGTCTTAAATTTATTACAAGGAAATAAACATTCGTAATACGTTCTTATAAAGAGAACACACACCTCAATTTTTATCACAAAATGGAGTTTATTTCTTGTATTTCACTTTATATATAACTGCATAAAATCTGACACTCCATTCCACTTAAATGTACCTTTATCTGAAGTAAAACATATTTTTGAGAAGCTGACAATTTTAGCTTCCGCGTATGCATTATTGAAGTAAATTACATAGTAGCTATGACAAAGTTGTGTGTTTCGAGATTTCCGTGATAGGTCATTGTACAGATTTTTTTTTCTGTGGGCAACTAATTATTAAAATATGCAAACATAAGTTAATTAGGAAGAGAAAGTAATTTCTTTTCTGTTTCTCTGAGTAAGAGACAAAAAGTTTAAAAAAACCAGTAAAAAGGAGTAATTATATTCTAATTAAACAGCATTTTCAAAAAAAAAATAGCAATGTGAATTTCAATTGGATTTTCTCATACATTTTATTTTCAATATATCTGTGCAATTCTAAGAATCCAAACTTTACTCTTCTTTTAGCTTTGAATTCTTAAGACTGTCTTCGGCAACCGTACGAGAGCTTGAACTAAACGCGGAACACATATTCATAACATTGTAATTCATACATTTGTTTATATTAAAGCGTTTTAAAAATTTCAAAATATTCCATAAATAATCTATTCTTTCTTTTAACGTGTAAAGGATATGCTCATTTAGCATTACGGTGTAAGAGAAAAAAGGCGAAACACATTTTACATCAGACATAAAATGTGTCGACTCGAATAAAAATGAGTAGCATAATAAAATAAGAGATTCTATACAGAACCCAGAATGCAATATTAATAAATGCTCTAGTATTTTTATATCTGAAAAAATATTCCAAATTCGGGTCCTATTCTTTATTATTAAGAACAGACAGCCCTAAGAGGCAAAGCATGGACAACATTATCTAACTGAGCACAAAGGTCTTTACATTTAAGAATAAAATAACATTTATCTTTTATAAGTATTCATCCTAGTTTATAATCTACTTCAAATCAGAGCTATAATCTATTATAACTTTTAAACTTTTTTTTTGTAATTTTATATACATTTTAAACGAAAATATTAATAATAATTTATACAAATTCTCCAAAATAAAATTATTTTTTTAAAAATAATTTTTTTTTCCCATTTAGAATGAAATACTAGATACACAGGTTACATGGAACATGTACTATTTTCTAAAGAATTTAATATCTCAAATATGGCTTACTATAAAATTAACTAAAATACAACTCGTAAATATATTATTTATATACAACTATGCCTCTTCAAAACAATTAATCTTCCTTGTATGATTATGCATCATCGTAGTGGTTAATATTATTTATATGAGTATTTTCAAACATTGCAAAATATCATCATTTCTGAATATAAGCATATATATACGTATAAATAATAATTTTTATGATATGAGCTTTAAGTAACTATAAAAAAAAAGTAGTAAGAAAATTTCAAAAGATTTTCATGACACCGTTCCACTGATTAAAAAATTTCCATTATAATTTTATCACTACGCCTTATCTCAATGAATCAATGGAACTTATTTTAATAAATTTTTTTAAAAAATCAGTTATTAATTAATTTGTGTAAAATAGGTAAATTTGCATAAATCAAGCCAAAATTTATTTTTATGCGTTCTTAAACTGGCTCCATTCTTTATAACAAATTTCGGTACTTATGTACTACCGCAACAATGTCCACATTCAAAATAACTCGCCAATGTGGCCACTCCGATTTCGCCTGTGTCGTATGCGCTGAATTGGCAACCATGTGCGTCGTTTCCTATAATGTCGCCAATACGGTTGCGATAATACCCAGATTTTTATGGAAAGTTTCCTTCCATTCTACCTTTTATTTATATATAATATATTATATATATTTTGCACCTTACTGAAACAAATTATCGCAATGTGGAACTTTTGGACACTCGTATCTATTAAAAATTATTGGGATCAGCTTTAAAAAAAGATAAAAGCAAGAACTTTTCTATCGTCAAATGCTTGAGACACGTATTTAACAACTCCCACGGCATAGTAACATTCAAAAACAACTTTACGAAATTTTAAATTAAAACTAATTTTAATAAAAATCAAATACATAAAAACAACTTCTGTGATTAGAAAATCTCTTAGAAAGTAGATAACAATTAAAAACGTCTTAAAAAACATAATAAATCTGTTATAACATTTTTCCCCCCAAAGTTAAGCTGAGAGAATCAGATCATAGTATTTTATGTGTACGATAGTTGTGGATGAAATGAAACACTTCAAAAATTTTACTTCGTTTAGCAAAAGTGATGACGTAATTAACTAAAGTACTGAAATGGTTTTAGGATTTCGTATAGTTACATGAAAAAATTATTGCAAATTTAAGCTGGAATGGAAATCCGTTATCAAGAAGGCTATTAAAAGACCTTGAATCATCTAAAAATGTTTCCTAAAAATTCTTCAATTTATTAGGAAGAAATAGAGTGGGTTACTTTTTTAATGTTATCTTTGGTATTTCTTGTTAAAAAAGATAATATACTCGCAAATAGACACGAATGGAAAAAGAAATTAATAGAACACTTTTTATAGATTTTCCCACCTTCATAGATTTAAAATAATTTCGCTCATTACATATAATAAAAATGCTCAACTTACCAAAGTGAAATAGCTAAATTAATCCAGTAAAGCTGAATTGTGATTAATAGTAATTACAGTTTATTCCACGGACACGCCTTTTATTCTTATAATCACTCAAACAATAAAAAATAACAAATTCTACCAGCGTCATTTACGTATTACAATTCTTTTCTCCAACTGAAAAAACATATTTAGAATAACTACAAAAAAGATGCCAACTTTAGTAAAATAACTTAAAAAGCAAACGATTATACATCACCAAATAAATTAAGTAATCAGATAAATTAGAATAACATGAATTATATGAGGAATTAAAGCAGACGATAATAATATGAAAGAGAATTTCCAACCTAAACAATATCTATAACTATCGTATAAATTAAAATTGTCAATTGAAAATTAATTAAAAATAAAGAAAAGAAATTTAAATAAAATTAAATATTTTACAATACGAAATGTGAATGGAAATTGTTTATATGGAATAAAAGCGGACGTTAATAATATGGAAAAGAATTTTCAACTTAAGCATTATTTGTAACTATTATATGAACTAAATAGTCAATTAATAATTCGTTCAAAGTAAAAAAAAAGAAATTTATAAATAGAATTAAATATTTTACAATACAAATTATGAATGATACTTGTTTTTGAAACAGTGTGATGTCATAACAATTACATACAGTGATATTTCTTTTAAAGTAACCATATGATGTGTGTGAAAGGCATACTACAATCACAAATAAATAATCAAGTATTATTTATACTTGTTTTCATAAAATAATTTTTAATTATTCCTAATTTAAAATGTGATATTGCCACGAAAACTTTCTTGATACTTCAGAAATACAGAAAGTTCAATAACTATTTTTGTGGGTCTGAGGAAATTAATTTAAAAAATGCGGTAAAAGCTAGAAGGAAATTTATTTGTTTCGAAGGTCATGTAAATTATTAAGTGAATCTAATTAAACATTCACAAAAGGCAGAGTTAATTGAATTTTGTTTATTTAATTATATAAATACAAAATTCAAATTAAATTTTATTTAAAAATCCTCAAAGATTCATGAGATTACCAGGAAGAGAAAAAACAGACCCGTTTACATGAGTAAGAACAAGAACTATATAAAAAAAAAGTGCAAATATTGTAGCGTTTTAATATATTTAAAATTAATGATACATTTTTTTAAAAAAAATTTATGATACAAGTATAATAAAAAAATTTGGTAAAAATAAAATTATAAAAAGTGCAGTAAAAATAATCAGTCCATCGATTGGGAAGGAATAAATTAAATGAAATATTTGTCATTGTTTTTTTATCTGTCAATAAAAAAATTATGTGAGTACTCTATTAATAAATAAATTTAATATCGTTTGTGGAAATTTAAAAAAAAATTCATTCATACTTAGAATAATCACAAAAAACTGAAGTTAATAAACAAAGTATTGAGTTTATAAAAACATTATAATAGCCGAATGAATTTATCTTGTAAGAATTTATGAAATACAATGAGCAATTTACACAAGAATACAAAAGAACTACTAAATTTACCTTATTAACTGGGCCCAAGTATTGTAAAAGAACACAATGCTCCCTTCAAAGCAGACGATATCCGACCTTGTAGTTTTACTTCCTACTGCTCTACCTGCATGTCAAAATTTCACGATACTTATTGGAGCCACTCAGGGTTAAAACTATTGTTTCGAATGTGACGTTTTTTCTTCTTGTTTATTTTAATCCGTTTTCTGCGCTTCACAAATTGTTTTTATTTTTTCCCGGCACGTCACTTGAGTGACTCGATAGGCATGGAACACGAGAAGGGTTGCCATACGAGCTCTTGAAATACCTCAAGAAGAATTATTTCCCTTGAGAATTAGCAACATAAACTTTGTTGAAAAGTAGTAAATCATCATTGTCGAATTCAGTCATTTGTTTTGGAATGATTAAGGTTAAGGAACTTTCTGGTTACATAATTAGTTGCAGTTGAAAGTTATGAGTTTTTATTGATGAAACCGACGGTTTATATTTTTGGACAATTTTTTTTTCTCTAGAAATATATATTTTTCTCTCGTTATTTTTTCTCTAGAAAGAAAATATTAATTCTAAATTTATTCGTAAAATTTTTTTCTAGGGAAAACAGAGGGGGGGGGGGGGGGAGAAAGAAGCAAAACAGAGAGAAATTAATTTTAAAATATGTAGTTTACTTACTTATTTATTTTGCGTTAGCACAGTGGCTTATGAAAAAAGTACTCGAAAAATATTGGAAAGCACACTCTTTACTAGATCAACTGCGCAGAATTTTTTTTACCCCTTTCTTCCCATAATTACTATCACAACGAGATACAGCGCAAAATAGAAAAATGACCTGAAATTACTACTCTGCATCATCATTCTTTTTTCAAATTATAATTAATTTCAATTTTTATAAAATAGTGAATGATATTATTCAAACAAATACAATGCATTGCAGAATCAAATGATCTTTTAAGAAAGGAATGGTAGTTCGAAATTTTGAACGAAGTATATGGAACAAATATAATAACTTTTACTATGTATTGATATGCTTTGTTTTATGAAGGGTTCATATAGTCTTAAAAGCTTTTGTGTTCAGATAGTTTAATAAAAATTATAAAAGGTTGAAGACTATATAATTTACCCATAAAGAGATTATTGATTTTATTATTCAAAAAAATTTATATAACTATTTGTCACAATCTTAATTTTCGACTATAAAGGGTTTGTGAAAAAAATCTGATTTTTTAAATTATTTTTCTTAATTTTTAGCATAATGATACATTAAGGATTTAATTGCTATTAAAACGATTTTGCAGAAGAATTCGGAAAGGGGGAAATTAAACGAGGGCTTTATGTATATAATATAATGACCTTACATCTTAAATTTAAATGACCATATTAAATAATCATTAAACTACGGATTAAAACAGTGCGTTTTTGAATCTTTAATGGTTTGTTTAATATATTTTTTGTGTTACATTAGTATAATTACTGTACTAATTTAGAGAAATACTATACCAAACCCTTACGTAATCAGTTTCAGAGAAAACTTTTTCAATTTTCTGAAAATATTACTGTAATATTTAAATTTTTACCCTTTTACAAATGCAGAAAAATTAGTTAGAAGGTAATAAATATAACTGAGAAATCTATTTAAGAAAAAAAATTTAATTTAATCCATTTAAATTTGTCTGGTAAAAAAAAGACAAACTTGAATTTTGCGTTGCATCTGAAATTTATGTGCAATAAATTTCTCATTAATAAAATTCACGCTATCTTTCAATTATTATACTTGTTGTCATATTTTTCTTGTATCTTTTATTTTCATTTCAAAAATTTATCAGTTTCTATTTATTAAAGAATTTCCCAATAAAATATCCTTCTATTCTTCTATTTCCATCATTGTTGAAATACATGACAGTAAAATAATGAAATTCACGTTTAATATTATTCTGACTATTCTAATGGAAAATACTGAGTATAATTTTAATTCACTTCAGTTCCGGTGAAATAGGAAATAAGCATCCCAAGCGAACGGGATTTAAATATTCATAGCATTCTGATTATATCAAATATGACCTAGTTAATTCCCAGATGAAATCTTGCACATAATGTGGAATAACGGCTACCATTAAATAAAAAATTTCCACTGTGAGATACGGATTCTTCAAGAATCGTGAGGACAGAATTGGTATCATGAGTCGCAGACTGTGCTTTCAAATAAAAATAACTATCTATACACGGAAAAAGCAGCACTAAGGGTTTCACATTTCTCAACGATACACGTTTCGAAACTATTCCAAAATTATGTAGGTCAGAAAAACTAAAAGTATGGTAACTGCAATATTTTTGGATATCGTTCAAGACTACCGTAGAAAATTTGACCAATTTATTTTTATTTTCCTATTTTTATCATGATTAGATCAAAATACTCAAGGTAACCAACGGATTCGTGCTGACTATCAAAAACATATCTAAAACGTACAATCATCTGCAGCGAAAGAAGTTAAGCAAATGAGAGATTTTTCAGATACTATGGAATCTATAAAAGTGAGAACATAATTTTTTTACTGTTTACAAACAAGAGAACACTAATTGAAAAAATAATTTTCAAACTATCAACATATTATTTTTGTTACTTCATGCCCATTTTTGTCTGTTATTGTTACTTATACCACCTGATCGACAGTAACATCAGATCAAGGTCCACGGAATTCATCAAGGCAAGGGGCTAGATTTTTGCGCCTAAGCTTTGAGCACCATTACGATTTTGCTCGGTTCCACCCCAATTTTGAGGGAGAAAAAGTATTGATAGGGTGAAAAGTATTTGCCTGAAGTATTGATTGCACTTTCTCAGACAGAAAAATATTCTAATAGTAAAGCAATATTCTGATTACTAGGTATATAGAGCACCATATTTAAAGTATTTTTTGTTTGAATCTATTTATTCTTTACTTGTGTATAATATACTTCACATTTCGTTGATTAACTTTACATGTATCTAAATCCTATAATTTTCTTTCAATTTCGAGCATTTTGTGCTTTTCACTTGATTTAATATTAATAAAACCAAAGATTCATATCTGTTGAATACATCTAATTTTTTTAACGAAGTTCATTTTCCTTTATTCAAACAAGAGTCTTCTTCATTGTTTATTTCATTGTATAAATCGATAAAATTTACTTAAAATTTTATATTCGTAATTGAGGAAAAATGATACTTGAAAAATCAATATTTTTTATTCATGTCACATGATCTCTACATTTCAAATTTTTTCATAATTTATATTTTATCCGGGATAAACATTTTTAAATTAAACAAAATAATATTAAATCATTTAAAGCTTCTATTATTTATAGAAAAATATTTAAAAGTAAAGCACCAGAATAGAAATAAAGAACTTTACAAAAATCTTATTTTATTAGAACGATTAGTCATAGTTGTCTAATTGGTCTATAATAAACAACTTTTAATGAAATAGAAATGTATTTAGTAAGCTTCAATTAAAGATGCAAAAATGCATATTATTATGTAAAATTTTATCTTTTTCAGAATTAATGACAAAATCAAAAGATTTTTCATAATGCATTTCTCGGTTCAAGTAAATCACAGTAAGGCATTAATTGTGTCAATCAAGCTTAGAAACTGATATTCGTTTTATAAATAATTACAGTTATAGCTTTTCTTTCACAAAGATATGATGGAATGTAAGTGAATTTTAAATTCAAATTTACCAATCCACATCCCTTATACTTCTTGTGGCTCACAATTCGATTACATAATTGAGCCCAATATACTTCTTTGAATGTTTGGAGTTTGGAGTAAAAAAAAGTAAAAGAAAAATGGTAAAGAAAAGTAAAAAAGGTTGTAAAATTAAGCAACAGTATCGTACAAAAAGTTACACTTGATAGACCAGGAAGCTAAAATGACCGGTTTTTACATTCATCCAAATTAAAACTGCACTACCTATTCATACGACATTTATTTTTACTCTGATACCATAAATTATGTTTTTGTACAATTAATATCGGAAATGTACAATTGTAGTGTTCAAAATATTGAACTTTGTACTAAATTTGGATCGTTCGTTATAAGTTATTAAATGCCCTATTCAACATTCATTAAATATTTCAAACGAACCAGTTCAACTATTTGGTGAATGAAATCATTGTTAGGTATAAGAAAATAAGAAAATGAACAATAAATTGAATCAATATTGAATATTAATGGCCATGATTTCATGATGACCTTCATATAGATCATTTAATCCGACCTCGCAAAATCTCCACGATTAAAATTTGGCGAGCATAATATATGACTGCCAAAGAAGCGAATATCTCGCCAAATCAGACAACCATTTACATTCTAGAGCGCGTGCCGCGAGAATTTACTTCACTGCTAAAGAATAACTTTTGAGTTGCGAACCGTATTATTTGTCTCCCTCTTATGCTAATTCAGCACGTCGAATCAGGTTCAATTATGAAGAGTCCAATCGATTTACGGGTGGGTGCTTCGTAAAATACCCCCCAAAGTTACTCCAACGCATGGGCCGTTGAACCGAAGTGCGTTAAAAAATGAAAACAAGAGGGGTAGGGAAGATTTGAAGGATTAGCTTTATTACGAAATCGTGAGGCATAACGCACAATTCGAACGCATCAGATGAGTCCTAAGATTGGGCAGGTGCTATTTTGTTCTTTTCCGCGGCTAAACATATATAGTCACTTTTATCGATTGTTCCACGAACACAATTGGCCGCATGGATCAGTCGTTCGAAAAAAGATCATAGCGCGTCGATTGTATAAATATCGAATTTGAAACAATGTGTGAAGTGCGGAGTGAACAAAGATGTGGTTTTGTTCTCAATGTGAGTTAAAAGAACGTGAAGAGTTCCAATAGATTGATTTTCCTTCCTTTTTCCATTCAAAATGTAAAGTTATTTTTGGATAAATTGTACTATGTTGCCTACGATTTATTTAAGTATAAAAAAATAAAATTTAAAATGGCAGAAATTGATTATGAAAATACCAGTCATTATATCATATTATATTACCATCATATACAATACACTAAACAAAAAAGGTAAAGAACATTCAGCAATTCACCAAATGATTTAGTAATACGAACACTGGCTATATCATATATATCCGAACCATATATATCCGTATTATATATATGGCGGTAGCTAAGCCCCTGAAAACGAATATTTTAAAATTTTTATTTTATTATCATTTTTATTAACCGTAAACGAAGTGCACCTAATGTGGCGACAAACCAGACATTTAACTGTCGAGGGTAGGCAGTAAATTTTTTAATAGTCTCGTTCATAAAAATAACTAGAATATTCTCACAAATTATGTGTTACAAATTACATAGTAAATGACAAATATTATAGAATTATATGAGTATGATTTCAAGATTGTGATCCCATTTTTGGGACCGTATCCATAAAAACTCACAGACAGTGGCGTAACAGAGGATGTTAGGGCCCCCTGCAAAGTCAGGTTTTGGGCCCCAAGCTAGAGCTCACAAAGGGTAAATACATAGTGTCACTCAAGTTTTGGGCCCCCTAGACCCTGGGACTGCGCAATGCGGGGGTGTACGTTACGCCACTGCTCACAGATATATTTTGACATCGTCTTCTTTGCCTAAAAGTTTGTCCATTTTTTTTTCAAATACAAGTAAATAAGTAAATAAATTCAAGTTTACAACAAGTATCAAGAATTCGTGACTGACATGTTATGCAAAATGTAAAACCATTGGTTGGCCCATCGCCCCAGAACTAAACGACTGTTATCGGTGTAACGTTTTAGGATAGTTGATGTGTAGCGTGAGATTTAAGAAATTAAATTATTGGTTTATTACGTCTACAGCTATTAATTACAATATTTACATTTGGTTACAAGTTATTCAAACTATTGAGTATTTCCTGTAGCACACTCAAAAAATTTTCAGGGGGGGGGGGGGTCCATGGTTGAAAGTCCCCCAACTCGTATCATATCTCAAGACAACACCAATTGATTCTTCTCATTTTTTTGTCGATTTTGTTAACAAAAAACAGTACAAAATGAATTAGTGACTTAATAATTAGCATTAATTAATAAAATAAATTTTTAACTACAAGTACTTAATTAAATTTTACGTTATATATATATATAGGATTATCATCAATCGAAAAAAAATTAAGGGCTTCAGGGAGGGGGGATCCGGACCCCTAAGACATCCCCCTTGTGTGCGACACTGAGTATTTCACTTCTATAGAATATGTTATTTGTGAAGGAGGAGGCAAACACACAGCTTCTCCTTTCGAGTGTTTCAAACGGACTCTCTCTCCAGTCTTTTGGGGTGGGGGCGATCACAAACACCTCGAATTACACTCGAAATTCCGGCTACCATGTGGAATCCAGCTTTGGTTTTCTCACTGCCATCGGTTATCGGTGTGATGTCAGATGAAAAGACCCCTCAATATTTTAAGGGTGCACTTGTGGATGGGAATGACGTAATGTTATCTACATAGGAAGCCGATGTTGCCGCTGTGAGGCGGAAAAACGTTACACCTGCTACGTATGTAGCCGCGGTAAACAAGTGGTAATTTTCACGCGTTCATGGTCAACGTTATCGAATTATGGGTTTGAGTCCTGGTCAGTGACGTACACAAGGGTAGGATTTAAAGTTTCAAACCTCTCTCTCATAGACCAACATATTTTAATTTTGTAACATTAATATTACGTCTTGGTGCTTCCGTCTACTTTTTCTTAAAATGTAGACCCTCCCTTCACAGGAATGTAATCTGTATGCGCAACTGGTCCTGGTGCTACTGAAGACCCATCATGTAGCGTGACTGATCCACGTTAAATCTTTTGAGGCTCAGAGCCCTCACGTTGGCGTGGTGTGAAAATTTGGAGTAAGGTGCCAGCTTAGGTGTCATCTTCGTCACTTGATCGAAGTTAAAAAAAAAACGAGGTCTATCATCTATAGCCTTTGGATAGCAACAGAGAGTGAAGTGAAACAATCATTGAACCAATCGGAGATGTACATCATAATTTTGAGTCACAATCAAGTGATAAAGATGATACATCAATTTACATCATCAAATTTCTACATCACTGATAAGTTTGTCTCAATTTAACAAATAGAAACTTTCTTTTTTTCGGCACAAAGGTTTGCGATAGAGCTCAGAACTCGAACCCGCAGAATATCACACAATTGAAGCTCTCTACAGAAAATGAAAATAATTGATACTCAGTGGCGTAACATACACCCTCGCATTGCGGGGAGGCTGAGAACTGTAGGGGACCCAAAGTCTGCCTGACGCCAAGAACACTTTGTAAGCTCTGACTTGGGCGCAAAACCTGCCTTTGTACGAGGGAGGGAGGGGGGGGGCTAACATTCTTCGTTACGCCACTGTTGATACTTGTTATAATAGGTTATGGTAGCAGAATCGTTGTTTATTTGAAGTGTCATGAGTTCGATGTTCGCTTGGATAAAATTTTCCCCGATTGTAAAGTGAAATGTGTGATCAGGCCTCACAAATTTTCACGTTGACGAAATACAGAAGTTTTGACTATGCGGTATCGGTTCCAGTGCTAATGGTTAGTGTTCACTTTTCAATGTTCAAAAATAAATCTTAACATGATAAAACAAGACTGAAGGCCAGTTACTACACAAAGAATTCTAAATAACATGTAAGTATTGTCTATCAAATATATTTAGAGAAATGATGAAAAAAGACTCCCAGTGGTCATGTGGTAGCATATCACTCTTTCACGCCACGGATCCGGATTTCAAACCCCGGGTTGGGCAAGGGTTATCCCTTCAATGGGTCAATAAAGGAGAACCAAGCTTGCTTGGAAACAAAACGCTGGGGGTTTCGCTTCATACTGACCACCTGACCAGAACATCTGCTCATGCACCTCAGAGCACAAGGTCAAGAAAACTGAGAGGGGCATAGTAGGTCTTTCTCTATTACTTGTTCTCACCATACAAACATTCAACAAAATTTTGTTTGATAATTTCTTTACATAAATAAAGAGGAAGATAACATAGAAAGGATATCATTCTGTTGAAATTTATTGCATATACAAAATGTCCAGCTCGCTTAAATGGCGTACTAGGTATATAGTAATATGAATGATTGTTTGATTCACAATCATAAGTCAATGCAACACATACTTCAGTCCTTACTCCTGGACATTTCTTAATTGGAGTCCTACTCTCCGAACTACCAGAAAGAACACCCTCCACAAATCTGAACTTATCTTCGGGTTTGAATTTGAGTACAATAAATCAAGCAAGTATTCTGGAAGCGATGGTCCAGAGATTATCTACACCACTTGTAGAGGTGTTATGTTAGAGGTTCCTATGTTAATCTAATTGCCTGACTTATTTTGAGCTGTACTCTGCCAGAAAACATATTGATAAAAAGACTTGTCTCGTCTCCCCGGTTCATACATATGTGCAGGGCCACCGCGTGGGGGTGGCAAAATTGTTCACCGCACAAGAGCGCCTGGGGCAGGGGGCGCCAAAATTTATAGTACTTATAGTTTTTTAA
The DNA here is from genome assembly GCA_019973975.1 of Trichonephila clavata. Lineage (NCBI taxonomy): Eukaryota > Metazoa > Arthropoda > Arachnida > Araneae > Nephilidae > Trichonephila > Trichonephila clavata. The sequence goes on from BMAO01012526.1 coordinate 49,921, forward strand.
TTTAATGTTACTTACACACATAAAAGTTGTATTTTTTAGCAATAAAATAAGATTTATTTTTTTGAATTTTATATTTTAATTTAATTTAATTTAATTTTGTTTTCGTTTCTACGGATTGTTTTCGCTTGTGTAAAACAAATTTGATTTCTGATACCAAAAATAAAAACATGTTCCTTGGGGAGTTCGCACTATTATACGGAATGTGTTTAAAATCTAAGAATTTGTAACATGTAACAACAGGAATTGGGAATGATTTATATCGGCATAAATTTTTATTCATTATATGCTGAGAAGATGTTGTGGCTCAACGTTTTTGTTTTGTTTGCTTCTTGTTTGCAATGATAATGTATGTAAATTTTTAAAATTATGTAAATCGCTTGGTTTTTCTTCACCAAATCTTATTTTGCTTCATGTATACTGTTATTAAATTGTTTTTAAAACTCGAAATAAAATCTTTATCACAGCGTTTCTCAAACTGTGGGGCGCACCCTCGAGGAGGGTGTGATAACCCTACTTGGGGGCGCGAACGTATCGCGAAAAATCGAAAACAAAAGATTTAAAATAATTATCAATTTGATAAAATAATTACGAAGTAAAATACATTATTATGTAATAAAAAATAAAATACAAATTCCCACTGATATAATACTCAACTCTTATAAATGTATCAGTACTGCACAAAGTATTTGATAATTAAGTTACCAATATTCAATTAAAAACAAGTTTTTTCTAGGGAAACCCCTGGTCTTGTCAGATACAAAATATTTACCTTGTTGAATTGTGCGGTTTATAATTAAAGTCATATTGTATTAAAGTTAGGGACGTTTCAAGGCATGGCCAACTAGGCCCGGGTCCAGGACCTCGCTCTCAGAGGGGGCCTCATTTCATTCTGGACTCCGTCTTAATTTCACAATCCGGATAATTTTAATGTCGTCAAATATTATTCCCGTACATTCCCTTCGAAAAACAGTTAAATTCAAACTGCATGTCAATTGGCAAAAGTGATAAGAATGTATTATTATGTGATGAATGTTGTCCAGTGGCGTAACGTACAAAAGATTTGGGGGCGCAAAAAATTGAAGGGTGAAAAAAAGAGAACAAAATTAAAATTACAGAGAACGTGCAACCGCCCAGTGTTTATTAAAAAGCCAAGTATTCTCTTTCATTTTTATATCTAAATTATCAAATCTTCGTTTCACTATTGGCCAAATTATTATGTAAATCGCTTGGCTTTTCTTCCCCAAATCATATTTTGTGTCATGTATACCTGTTATTAAATTGTTCTCAAATCTCGAAATAAAATCTTTATCGCAGTGTTTCTCGAACTGTGGGGCGCGCCCCCTAAGGAGGGCGTGATAACCCTACTTGGGGTGGGGGAGGGGAGCATGAGCATATTACGAAAAATCGAAAATAAAATATTTAGAATAATTATCAATTTAATAAAATAATTGCAATTTAAAATAATTACAAAGAAAAATATATTCTTATATAATAAAAAATGAAATGCACATTCAAACTGATATAATACGCACTACTTATAAATGTATCAGTTCTGCACAAAGTATTTAATAATTTATCAATATTTAATTAAAAACAAATTCAGTAATTACTAGTGACTCTCTTGGGCTTGTCATATACAAAATTTATTTACAAAATTTAATATTTATCTAATTAGTGCGTTTATGATTAAAATCGTATTGCATCGTAGTCTTACCATCTAAGTACATTATAATTGCATTCAGTACATTGTTATTGTAAAAAGTGGGGCGCGATGAAAATTATGACAGAAAACTGGGTCGTTAATATTGAAAGTTTGAGAAGCACTGCTTTATCCTGATCTACAACACTCTTTTTTGTATCATGAATTTCTTTAGATTCTAAGCAGGATATCTATACACAAGGGCAGCCGAATTTACGATTTCTTCCAAATGTAAGATATAAATATAAAAGGTTGCAATATAACTGTAATCGTCGCAATTAAGTTGAAAGTAATTTCGAATTCGTAGGGATTTCACTAAATTCTTTTCGTTGTTTGTTCAGTGTTGCGAACTTTACTTATTGAAAAGTTCTTGTTATTTTCAATATTTTCATTTTTTTTATAGACTGTTTTTTGAAAATAAAATTCAAGTTCCATGAAAACTCTTAACATACTTGTTATTTTATCTTAAAAAACCTACACAAGAAGCAATTCCTTCCTAGTTACATTCTATTTTTAATATCAATATGATTCATAATAAGCTAGTTTCCTGTTTCAATATTTCGCAATCTTCTCCTATGATGTAATTTTACTGATGTAACTTTGTCCCCCCCTCCTCTGCTCTTTTGCTCTTTTTTTAAAAATAATTATAATAATATTGTATTAAATTTTCTTGTTCATGCATATATTTGGATCATTTCCTGTCTATCTCGGTGGGCCATTTTGTAGCTCTAAGCCCTCTGTTGGATGTGAGTTCTATCCTCCCGAATAAATTAATAGCTAGGGATTCTCCAACCGTTTTATAGCGTAGCATTTCGTTGCTGCTTCCTTTTAACGTCAGTAAATACTCGAGCACATACAAATCGTATTAGATAAACTATAAAACTAAAATTATAGATTAAAAAAAAAGAAAGAGACCAAGTGGGGTGCGTTTAAGCGCAAACAACGCCAAGAAAGAGAGAAGACAGTAAGTATAAAAATGGTAGCTTTGTATATATTTAAAATATTCCCATATTTTTTACCTTTTTACTAGATAGAATTCAACCAAGATAGAGCCCTCATTATTATTATTATTATTATTATTATTATTTTGCACCAGGGCCTGTAAATACCTAGCTACGCCACTGTCTTTAGGAAATCACTTTTTTTCAAAGAGACAGAGTTGACGCAATTTTAAATCAGTAATTTCTTCAATTTTACTTCATTCCTTTATAACTGCAAACGGTAATTATGAATTTACTTTTGATTTGTTTTGTATTTTCCCTTGAGAAAAATGTATAAACATTTTTATCATATTATTCAAAACATACATTTATTATTTGCTTTCCTTTACAAAGGAGGCAATAAAAGTAATGTCCAGCTTAATGAAATCAAGCTTAAAATTTTTTTTTATTTTGTAAATTTTCCGTGTTACATCAGCTAATTTTAAGATTTTCGTCTGTATTTATACATATATTTCAATGGACTTTTATAGTACTTTTATGTTGATTAATATGCATCAATATTTGTTTTCTTTGCTTGAATACATCTTCCAAAAACACTTTTCTATGCAAGAACAGTTTTATAAAGTTTAATTATTAGTGTAAACATGAAATTCCAAATAGTAGTACTTAAGGTAGTACTGGTATTGAAGTTTTTTTCACGAACTATGTTTGAGCTATAGAAATAAAAATAAATAAAAAATATCTATAATATATTTTTATTTTTGAAGGAATGGAAAATGTTAATGCCTGTGTGTAAAAGTTGATTTAAATAACATAAAAAATATTAATTGGAGCATGATAGAGTCTTAACGCGACTGTTGCTGGGATGGGGGACCTTTTTCCTGGAAGCTCATATCAAGTAGGTGTCTGATACTTTCGATATCTTGTTTCACTAACAACTAATTTTTTCTTGAAAGTATACCGATCTCCAGTCTAGAATTAAATTTACTTTATAAATTCTCTGAATTTTTCTTTATAAAAAATAATAAAAATAAATGCGGTAAAATGTTCTTGATTCAAATGACACTACAGAAAAACTAGCTTTCAAAAACAGAAAGATTTGCTTTCATAATAAACAATGAAACAAAAGTTGATTATAAATTAATGTTTACAACACGTGTAAATGATAGAAAGGCTGGTTAATATGAAATTTTTTGCCTTAATTTTGTAGAATTATTCTTTGTTGAAAATTTCATTTACCTTTTTGTACAACGTTTGTGATGTGATTTATATTTGCATAATTCATCATATTCTGAATATAATACTGTTTATGTCTTATATCATACAAAGATTTAAAAATTCAAATTTATCGTAACCAGATTATTCACTGAACATTTGGTTACTGAAATACACACATTTGTGTTAAAATTATTCTTACTTTTTGAGAAATATATTACTCTGGAATACCCTACTCATATCGTAAAGCATTTGAAATTTACTTCAGATAATCGTAGATCAGATGAAGCGTATGAACATGCAATTGCCAATGCAAGTATCGTTGCTGATGATTTGGGGGTGGATACTGATTTTCCACAAAGTCGAAACAGGTTTAAAAAGAAACTGTTTCAAGATGAACAAACCGACGAACCAATCAACAATCCAAGACAAAAGTTTAAGGTTGAATTTTACGACATAGTATTAGACACTGCTATTTCTTCAATTTCAGAAAGATTCAGTAAATTAAAAGAACATTACAATTACTTCAAGGTATATACCTAATTTAAAAAACTGGAGTGACAATGAAATTTTAAAACGTGAAGAATTAGAGCGAAAATTAACGGATACTAAAAATATTAATGAAAAGGACATAGATGGATTAAATTTGTTTGAAGAAATAAAATATTTCCGATGTTTTACCAAAGAGAATATGTCACCTATTGATGTTTTAAATTATATTTAAGAAAACAATCTTATTCATATATTTCCAAATATTGCCCTTGCTTTACGGATTTCTTTAACCCTGCCAGTTTTGGTTGCTTCTGGAGAACACAAGTTTTTCCAAACTTAAAATTATAAAAAAACTACATGCGATCTACTATGGCGCAGGAGAGATTATCGGACTTGTCAATTATATCCATAGATAGTAAAATCTTGGATAAATTAAATATAAAGGAATTGATATGAGTATTTGTAGCTGCTAAAGCTAGGAGAATCAATATTTGAATATATTTTCTAATTTTTATATTTTACTTAAAAAATTTTATATCATTTTTGCTTTGTTTTGTTTTTAAAATTTATGAAATAATAAAAAAAAAAACAATAAGACAAACGTGTTTTAATACTATAATTTTAAAGCTTTTCAGTTCGAAAGTCAAATTTTGAATACTATAAATGAGTATTTCTTATTTTATTTGTAGCACTTTACAAGAGTGCAACAGAACCCCATAAAGGGGCGCCGAATTTCAACTTGAACAAGGGCGCCTAATACCCACGCGGCGGCCCTGCATATGTGGTATCGAGCTGATGTCCCTGGAGGATCCCTTGCTATGAATTGCGACAGACGCATACAGACGGCAGTTTCCAGATTTCTTAGTGGACATTTAAGAAGTTTTGCCTTCCAGGGTGGCCATAAAACCCATCCGATTTGTCCAAAATGTAACATCGAGCAGGCTTCCCCGACTAATATTCTTGAATGCTTGGGTTTGTCCTACAACAACTTACTAGGTCTCCCTGTGCTTGTATATGACTTTTAGAGGGTGAATAAACTCATAGATCTCGTCCAGCAGAAGCTAGACAAGGAGATAAGCAACAACAACAACTTTATTAAAATAAGCACATATTTTATCAATTAACGACCCTCATTTCAGTTTTTCTTGCAAGAATTAAGCTAAAGGAGTATAATATTGGACGTGACGAATTTTCAAAGTTTCTCATTTTGTCACATGCAATCCGTCAGGAAGATGACGTTTTAACCTACGTTCAACATTTAAATACGCTCTATTCATATTTTGAAATTAGGTTTGAGAATGCTTTGATTATGGTAATACAAAGGAGGCAATGTATCATATGATCACATTGAAGAAAATAAATGTCATATTTCAGGAGGAACTGATTGGAATACGTATTAGCGAAGATCTTAAAGTATAGTTTAGAAACAAATGTCAGCAATTTTGGCGTTAAAAAGACATACCTGTTATTTATCTTGAATTATGGAACCGAGGAGAATTTAGGGTTAAGTGACTAGATTGACGCCAAAAGTGAAAATTTGTTATTGAAAGGACAGATTCATCCCTACCATTAAAATCATTTTTGTTTGTTGCTCAATTGTTTTATGTAACTGTTATTTTATGAATTATTAAAATTTAATTTAAAATGAACTAAGATGTGTTTCTTAAATTTTAAACATTATATTTCACAAAAGTTAAACATTGAAATCTTTTAAAGTAAATAGCTCAATACCAGCTGTCAAAAAGATATTTAAGTTGATGAAAGTACAAAAACTTAACATGAAGTAAGCAGGGTCTACCCAAAAGCGAAAACCATGACAAGAGGTCTATGAGACAAAAAGTTTGAGAACCTTTCATGTAAAGTATCTGGCAACATATCTGTTTGTTTTCACTGATCCGCAATATGTTCTTATTCGAATTGAATCGTGGAATAAAGTGAGATATGTTGAAATTTTGTTCTTGTGGAATTTTTAACGCTTAAATTCTTAGTAAGATTTCGAAATTCTCTTCTTAAAATGATTTATTCAAAACTATTCATTCCTGTTCTTAGATTCATTAGATCAAATTTTTAAATTTTACAGTCCGCTAATTCTACTTAAATTGGAATCTATATACACATAATCAACGACTTTTAGAAGACTACCAGTTTTATTTTTACCACTTCTTGCTATTTAAAATATTTAGCTCGCAACATATTTTATCAGATAAAATGTGTTGCAAGCTAAATACTTTACATAGTAAGAAGAGGTAAAAATAGAATTGGTAGTCTTCTAAAAGTCATCGAAAGACAGAAAAGAAGAATTTCTGTAGAATATGAAAAATAAAGTTAGTATTTTTTTTCTTTCATATGCTTCAGAAATACTGCAGATTTCCCTTCAAAAATATTGAGATAACACTTATTTTCCTTGTTTCTTTTTTCGACATTGATTGTCTTCAAAAATTTAAAGTACTGTTCTAAAATAAAACGTCTATAAAAATCAGTGTTTCTTTTTCTTGATTTTCGAACAATCATTTAAAAGATCTCAGTGAAAAGGAGGCAGGGGAAAACCTAATGGGGGGAGGGGGAGGCAGTTTCCACCAACATCCAACAGATGGCAATAATATTCTTATGAACATATCTTGGTTGACTTCTGAATTCAAAAGATCTATAAAATGGGTAATGGCTAATATCCCGTTATATTCGGTAGCAGCCTATATTATTACGGTATTATAGTCGGTAGCAGCCTATATTATACGGTATTGGGCCTCTAGCATAAAATTTGTTACGCATGTCTACAATCGTGCTATAGTAATTTAAATAGTCGAGACTACCACATTAAACTTTTTTTTATGTCTATACAAGTAATTATTTTTACTTCCTACCAAACAATTTCTTGAGTCTACCAAGCATAATTTTACGTGAAATTTATCCTCCAGACAAGCCTTTTCTCTCCAACCCTTCCTTTCTTTTCCCCCCTCCCCATGGGTTGTCTATTTTTATTTCTGTTCAATTCATGCTTACGAATCATAAACAACACATTAAAAAATTTATTTTCAGGGTGAATAGTATTCCTCTTTCTAAGAATTTAGGTAAGATCATTTTCGATTACGTTTAAAAAAAAATGTATAGAAACTGAGGGGATGAAATAAATTTTTTTTTTTGTTGTTGTTAAGAGAATTTCGTATTAAAGAATATTACAAAAATAAAAGGAAAAGAAAAACATTTATTCAACGATAATTGAGTTTATTAGAGTACATTTTATTTACATAGATGTGTATATATGCATGTATTGAATAAAAATCAATGAAACAAAAATATTCACAAAAACTCCATGAAATTTAATACAAAATTTTCAGGATTTTTGAAAAACAAAACATTTATTGAGTTTTTAAAAAACATTTGATATTTTTCTTTGAAATGTCCTTTTTAGCATCAAATAGTCAATAAAATGTGGGATATCGTTAATTTTTTTTATTTATTTCACCATTTAATTTGGGTCTAAATAATTAGGCATACCTTTTATGATGTTCCTCATTTCGTATGACGTGGGAACAGGAGCTACATTATTTATTTCATTTTCGTCGTCAGAATCTGCGTCAATGTTATTTTGTGAGCTTTGAATAAACTCCAAAATGCCTTTGTCTGCCATATGGGACTGTACACACATTATCATCATCTACTGCAACGGATTCTTTCAATGATACAGTAGGACAGTCTAATCCGGCTGGTATTTTCCGTATTTGTTCATTCTCAGAAGGGAAATCTTTTCGTGTTAAGCGATTTTTGTTTTGTGTTATGGGGGGGAAATGCATGAAAATACAGAGTAGCTTGTCGGAACCGTTGCATTATTTCGTGATAACTGATATTTCGTCTTGTTTTCGCGTTAGAACGTATTTCACTGTACTTTGATTTCCTATTTAGTGAGAGATATGGCATTTTATAATAGTTTTATAAATTAACTTACAATTGTCAGAAAGAAAGAAAAAAATAAAAAAAAATAAAAGTTGTAATATTCATCGTACCTCGGGGAAAAAAACTTCTTGCTTGATTGGCTGAAAAAATCTTATTTATGAAAATAATCGCTTGATTAAATAGTTAACACAATTGCGAAATTTCTAAAAAATATTTCATTACTGTATATTTTTAACATAATTATAAAGAGCAGAACAGAGATACCATACCTTTTAGTTTTCTTCGGCCACATTGAAAGCAAACGATTTGCATTACATTTAAATACATTACATAGCTAACATATTTTAGTAATACAACTTCATCAAATCATGAACTGGCCTCGGTAGCCTAGTGGTCAATTCATGGCTGGCATGTCATGAGTAGAAGCCTAGTACCTCTGAAGACCCGCAGTGCAGAGGGGCTGAGGGTTAAATATGTCGAGGCTCAAACGTCCTCCTATTGGTGTGGTGTGGAAGTTAGAAGAGGGGATGTCAGCTCAGGTGTCATCCTCGTCACTTGATCGTGGTTCAAAATTACGAGGTACGCGGCCATAACCCTCGTGTAGCTTTATAGTGCGACGTAAAAATATAACTCTCTCTCTCTCTCTCAGCAAATCATGAATTTTTTATAATCAATGTAAAAGAAAGGACAGCAACATGAAATTAGTCAGATGGTTTACATTGTTTCCGAGTCAGAACGATTCTGAAGAGCCTAAATGACTGTTCCTCTCTCCTATAGAGTTTACTGCTTTTGGTAAATGGGGCTCGAAGAGCTGAAATTAATGAAACTATCATAGAACATTTTATTTTTTTACGAGATATTATTACATGAAATTCAGAAGAAGGCTACACAAAAACTAAAGGAAGCTCACAAAGACGATATTGTAATTTTTAAATTTTGACGATATAAATTGAACCAATTTTTACTATTTTTGATGGAAAACGATGATACAATGAAGACCCCACCAGAAATTTATTCAGTTGCAAGAGAAATCATAATGTAGGAATACTTTCCTTAATGTAGAGATACTTTTGAAAACATTTTTAACATTACCGAGAAATCGTGAGAAATCTTTTTATAAGCTTCACTTGTATGTAATGGAATACCTTTGAACTCGAAAGAACTCAAGGAGTAACAAGAAGAAAATAAATTTTAAGTCAATTCCTACTTAGATCAGCAAAAAAAATTATTCTAGTTATTTTTTATTAAATAGTTACAATTAATATAAACATGTATATACATATGACAGAATCACAACATTAAGTGGCAATTAGTTTTTATTAATTATTTTTAAAGTATCGTATGTTATCCAAAACAATCGTATACATAAAGTTTCATTTCAACTGAATGCTTTAAAACGTGAGGGGGGGGGAATTCTTTTTAAAGTTTTGATTTTTGTTCCCATAATCTATTTCCGTCGAACTAATGCAGCCTGTGCAGGACATCCTGGTTGTTCTCAAACAAGTTAGGACTATTATCGGTGATTGGATGCCAGCTGCTTGCAATAATGACGTCCATTAAAAGACAGCCATTGGCCTAACAGCACTGTCACTCCCATTTGCTATGCTGCCGAGTTAAGACTGCGTGTATATATTTTCTTTTTCCAAAATCGTGTTATTCCATTCCAAACAGAGATTACAAATTTTACGCTCATCATTTGATCCACAACAAAACCACGTTACATACAGAAAAATTAGAAAAATATGAAAATCAGACGATGGCGTAAGATACAACAATCGATTTAATAAAAATAAATCGGAGCAAAAATTATCGTTTCTACTGTTCCGAACAAAATAATTAATTACATCGTTTTTAGCTGTTTGAATTTTGCCATTGGATAGGAAGGCTACATTTAAAATTTCGTTTCGTATGTATTACCAAGAATCTGTGGCAAAAAAAAAAGTCGTACATTGTGACGAATCACGCTTTGTTTCAGCAAAAAGAGAGTCACCGCGTGTAAATTTGGCATCTGTGCAATAACAATTCAAATATAACCACAACTGTGGAACGCTGCACCGCGTGAAAACATGGCATCTGGTATAGAGTATCTGTGATTTGTATTGAATTCACTAGACGACCCAACTTTATCTAGATGACATGCTGAGGCCGCAAACATTAACTACCCTAGGACCTTCAGAACGTATCCAATATACCAGTATGATTTGACGAAAATCAGCCCCAAAATCGAATAATTTTTTTAACCTAAATTATTTATATATATATTTCCCATTATCTCACAAGATATGAGAGCTCTTCGTTAAAAAAATATCTAGAGTTGATCATTTCTACGTTCGGTTTTATTCAACAGTTCAATAGCAAATAAAAATTTTAAACTGATTTATATCAGAAAAAAATCACTGATTTTTCTTCACTTAAAAAACTAAAGGCTTTTTTTCCTATTGAGCCAAGGGTTTTGATATTTTTTCTAACTATTTCTTTTTATTCAAGTAACAGAACTAAGTATGCATTTTTGAATCAAAGCAATATACTTGATTTTAGAATTTAGGCATTCTTTACGAACTTTTTAATTAGCTTTCATAAAAAGTAAAAAAAAACTTTTATCAATTGTAATTATGTTATCCTAAAACCTATACCAAATTGTGTAGTACTTAGTTTGACATACTTGTAAATTAAATTTCATGCGTGTACGACAAGTATTGTGTAAGAACAGTAGTTTTTTAAAATCATATATCAGGAATTTGTAAATTATTAATAAAAAATTAAATGTTTTGTTTTTGTGGTATTTCGAGCACAAATCCTGTATTTCATACCACATATTCATATATTAAAAGCAAATTTGATAAAATCAGAAACCAGAGATATTTTTTAAATCGTACCTTAACACACAGCAGCATTACACCTAACACACACACACTAGCCCACCAAGGTCCTGACAACCTTGGTCACTGGTCCCCTGATTTTCCACTTATAGAACAACACATTTAGGACATTATTAGTCGACGTTTGCATGCAAAACACTCAGAAGACAGTGACAAATAGTTGAGAATGAATGGCCGTCCATCTTTCAAGACATAATTCACATTGTCTCCCTCGATTACCCTCTGAGATGGACCTACAACCTACTGATCATTACATCATTGTATTCTGTTGGAATAAACTTTACTTATTAATTTCGTGTCTCTTTGACGATATTCATCACTGTTTATCCACGCGTTAGTGAGTGTTGCAATTACACTGCCATACATAGTTAAGAATAAACGTGAAAACTATGCTTTTTTTTAAACAGCACATACACACGACATTGAACTAAAATTATATTTCTGCTTTAGTCGGCTCCGGTGACTTAGAGGTAGCGAGCCCGCTTCGTAAGCCTAGGTTGCGGGTTCGACCCCGGCTGGAGTCGATAGATTCTCTAGATGCAAAAGTCGTAGGCATGCATTATCATATGATTATGTGGTGCGTAAGAAATTCCTTGAATATCAATTTAGCTCTGGTAATCTCGGCAAAATTAAATTATGACAATATTTAGCATCCGACGAGAGCTTGAATTAAAAAATTAATTCAAGCGTCCAAATTTAATTTACGAGGCCGTCACTAGATGGTGCCACCATGAAATGGCTCTCAAGTTTGGGGACTTGCCGTGTCTGCGAAGGCTAAGAAGCTAAAATGCAGCCCATTGAAAAAAAATATTTCTGCATTATACTTATAACAAAACAAGATATCAATCATTGGCATGGCCAAATAATTTTAGCACGTTTTTCACATGTTGTATTTTACAATAAAGCAACTAATGAACTTTTTACTAACAGAAAGTAGTACTGTACTTAAAAAAAAATTAAAAATGATTAAATTTAAATGTGATTCGGCTCATCTAGGGCACAAATGTGACCCAATGCCGAAAACCCGAGGTCAATTGGTTGCTTATTGGCTGAGAAAAAGGTACGACAAAATATGGAACGAAGCCGAAATTTGCGTCCTAATAGCGCTTTTGTTCCACTACGTGAAAAACGCGCTAAAAATACTGATACTCTCTCTAAAAGAATAACTCCTGCATTATACTTATAACAAATACCGATACTAAAAGAATAAGTCCTGTATTATACTTATAACAAGCATACTAAATTCTGAAATTCATTTTCATTTTTATGCCACTCTCTTAAATTGAAATTCTTGGGAACGAACATTTATTTGATTAAATATAAATTTAAAAATTTAAGCGTTTAATTACAGTATCGTTTGTTTCATTCAGAATTTTAATCAACATCCCATCTCTCATTTTATTTTGATATTTCAAAGACTCAACTGGCGAATGTGTTAACGATGAAATGATTACCAAATTAAGATCAGATAATAAAAAATATTGCTAAATAGTTAATATATTCCATTATTAATGAAACACATAAATATATTTTGTAAGATTTCCTCTTATTTTTAATACTTCTAGTTATTTAAGCATCCAGTAAATTGTTAACTATACATAAACTCGATTGTAAGCACAGTCAAAAATTCGATAGTAAGCAATATAGAACATTATTCCTTTTTCACATATACGACTTATTTTCTATTTGAACCAAACTAACTTTAGAAAGCATTATTTTTTATAATTCTTGCTTTCAACATGTATTCAGTATATTTAAAAAACTTATACATACATATTAATTATAATTTATAAAATATATTTTCAAGAATCATATTACACATGTATACAAGTTCACATTAAAATTCAAATATTTGATTTATATAAATAAAATATTTAAAAATCATCAGTCACTTTAATAACTGTCTGTAACAAATTTCTATGCACTATATTAAGTAGTTGTCAAAAAAGAGGACACCCTTAACAACAACTCAAAAAATTTTATGATGTTAATTAACTTCTAAAAAATTTTCTTCGCACATATTTACATTTACATATATTTTTTCAGAATTAAGTAGTGAATGATCAAAGTAGCCTATTGAATCCAATCATTAGTTCCAGATATTTGGGGGAAATTGCCAGAAGACTACAGTGAGCCACAAAATGGAGAATACACCTTAGAAGCTTAGAGACTTTTTGCAATTACAAATTAAATATTGCTTTAAGATGATTGAAATTTTTACCTTATATACTTTAGTCTATGCTTTACCGTACTATACTAATAAAATTGTTACGTTTATTTATTTTTTACGAAAAAAAAATAAAAGAACTGAGACGAGAGGAAAAACAACACCACAAAAATAAGTATACACCTTTATTAATTTCCTTTTAACGTACAAATTAATATTTTGTTGCATAACCTTTTGCTTGAATTACAGCTTGTAATCTTCTGGGCATAGATTCTACCAGTGTTTTAGTGGTTTCAACAGAAATTTTAGCCCATTCTTCTCTCAGAACCTTCTTGAGAACTTCCTTGCTTGTGATTTCGTGCTCATGTACACCTTTCTCTAATTGCGACCACAAATTTTCTAGGACGTTTAGGTCTGGAGACTGGGCTGGAGTGTGTAATTGCTTCCTGCAGTGGTACAGCAAGTATAATTGCACAATCTTCGCTGTATGCTTGGGGTCGTTGTCCTGCTGGAATATAAAGCCTGACCCAAGCCCCAACTTACTGGCACTTTTTCCAAGTTATCCTTTAAAATCCCCAAATATACATTGTCCATAATACCATCAATAAAAGCAAGCTCTCCAACTCCTCCAGCCGGCATACAAACCCAAACGAAGACAGATCCACCCCCGAACTTGACTATATTAATGGTGTTTTTAGGCGCCAGTGCTTTCCCAGCTTCTCTCCATATTTTAAATCGTCCATCGCTTCCGTAAAGATTAAACTTACTTTCATCAGAAAATATTACAGTATTCCAGAAAGAAATAGGCTTTAAACGATGTTGGAGAAAATCATTCTCTTTTGTCTATTCACATACTTGATGAGTGGCTTTCGTATTGGTGTACGGCCATGAAACCCATATTGGTGAAGGGTACGTCGCATTGTTTCATCTGAGATCATTTCCCCGATTGTGTAGAGGACATCGATAAAGCTAGTTTAGAGGCACTCACCCTCGGATCTTTCTTTACTGAGTGAATGATCTTCCTCTTCGCTGTAGTACTCAGTATTTCTTTACGTCCTCTTCCAGGAATATTGGCCACAGATCCAGTTTTTTTATACTTCTGTAGAATTTTTTGGACACAACCATGAGTTACACCAATCAACGAAGCGATTTCTCGAAGAGATTTTTCCCTCTTTCGACCATTTTACAACCAATAAACGTTCAGATTCAGTAGTTTCTCTACGAGAGCTCATTTTACGATTTTTAATGAGAAAAAATACTATTTAAAAGCACTGAAGTGCAATAAGTGAAGTGTTATAAGTAGCAGCTACTCCTGAAACTCTTTAAAGAAAATTTGAAACTAAAAATAAGGGGTGGCAAAATTAACAAATATAAGAAGTGTATACTCAATTTTGTGGCATTGTTTTCTATCTTTTCTTCGAAGCGCTTAACTTTTTTCGTAATAAATAAGTTAACTATAGAATTGTGTTATTATAGGATGGTAAAGCAGAGGTTAAAGTATCTAGGTTAAAAAAATTATCTATTTTAAATCAATATTTAATTTGTAATTGGAAGAAGTCTAAAAGTTTTAGAGGTGTATACTCAATTTTGTGGCTCACTGTATATCTACACTATTAAAATTTGAGAGTTAATAAATATATCTATCTATGTAAGGGTATCTTCCCACGAACTGCTGAATGCAGAAACACGACGAGGGCATCAAAAGATTGGAAATAACCCCCAAGAAATCCATTTTGACCCTTTAAATTCCAAAATAAAAATTGTTAAAAGATATTAATTGAGAACCTTCAAGTGAATGATTTGCCTATTCTTGTAATGCTATCTATTGTGCAGATTCCAAAGGATGACAGGGAAAAAGATTTCCATAATTTTAAAGCAAACATCCTTCCTTCCTTCCTTACCGAAATTAGACCAAAAATAACTCTGAAATCAGACTGTTTATTTTGCTGGGACACAGTAAAATTTTTTCCCCTTCAAAGTAGACATTTGCATTTTTTTTTTCTAAATTGAGTACATTTTTATACATTTTCTATAAAAAAAACTGTTGACATTCTATATACAACTACCTCCTTCCCAATGCTTTATTTTAATATCATATTTTTGAATATCTTTAGATTAGTTAGAGAACACGCTTTGTTTTATAACTTTAATTTCATCATGATTGTTTTGATTTTCCAATCATAAAAATTAATATACATCAGGGGTGGAAAACTTTTACGAATCAACGTGCCATTTTTTCTAAAGAAATGTTTACTGAGGTATAGACGTGCCGCAAAATAATTTTGACTTGTGATTATTGGGGAGATACAAACACTAATTACTAACAACTCAAAACTCTTTATTCACTACGAAAAAAATACATTTTGCACTGTATAGTAGTAAATGTTTTAGTTATACATGTAATTCAAATTAAAGTAACATTAATGTGACTTCTGTTGTTGCAGATTAGATGATAAATATCATATTATATATAGGATTGTAAGATGTTACTTTTAGTAGAATGCATGCTGAATTGGAATCACCTGTCAAATGGTTTCTAAGCAAGTCTTTAATATTATTCATCTCTGAAAATAATGACTCGCAGGCATAGGTAGATGAAAATGTGGTTATAATACCATGAGTCAGCTTCTTCAAGCTGCTAAATGTGTCTGGAAATCCAATCCAGTAAACCACTGGAATAATCAATCATCAGTTTTGCGTTTCAAATTCTTCAGTTTCCAATGAACTGGGACAAGTTTAGTTTATCAAATGAAGTCACATCAGAGTACATAATAGATCTAAGCTTTTCCAATAATTCTTTGAACTGAGAACATCTCGCTGAAAATTCCTTGAAAAATCAATTATGGAAATAAATTCTTCTATAACTTTTTCCATGTCTGGTTTCTCATGCATATCTAAATATTTGATATTTTTTTTCAAGTTTGGGAAGTACTTGTAGTTTATTGTGATAATATCGTTTATGAAAACATGCAGTTTAGCTTCAAAAGAGCAAATGAGATCTCTCATAAGAAACTTTGTTATTTTCGACTAAAAATGCAAACCATTTTGATCGGTAGCGTGCCCAAAATATTGTGTCGCATGCCAACAATGGCATGCATGACACTGGTTCGCCATACCTGATATAGACAATTAAATATATTATATAAATTAAATATGCTACATGTTCAATATATATATACTGCCAGGTGTACCTGTTCTTCGCATGGGGGAATTGAAAAATAAAATAGAGAATGAAGGATAAAGAAATTTTTAATAAACTGGTTTTAAGTGAATTGCAAATTAAACAAAAAAAAAGTCTCTTTGTTTATCTCTGCTCAACAAAAAATCATATTTGCAAAACTTTTTAAGTCAGTAGGTCTAATAGTTGAAAAAAAGATTTTTTTTAATCTATAATGCCCCCGTAACTTCCTTGTGGGTCGACTATTGAAAACAACCTTCTTAGGTACTCTGCTCAGCAAAAGTAACATATTTTACGAATTTAAAGGCCATATAGATTTAGTAATTCATAAAAGAGGATTTTTTTTTGCATAAAACGCCCTAGTGACACCTCTTCGGTTATCGAATTTCGCAAAACCCTTTCTTAGTGAATGGCTGCTAAATTTCAAGTCTGTAGGTCTTATAGTTCAAAAAAGGGAATATTTATCAAAGCCTCTTTCTATTTTTGCAAAACTTCTTTTGTTGCATACCTCTACTTTACTGAAGGAACATGCCTACTAAATTAAAAATTTGTACGCCTAATAGTTCAAAAAATGGAATATTTTATTATAATGGCACTTAACCTCTCGCAATCCCTCTTAAAAGGTCGATTTTCACAAAAAAAAAAAAACCCTTTCTTATCCAATCTGTACTCAATAAAAGGAACACACCTACCGTATTTCAAGTCTGTAGGTCTTATAGTTCTGGAGATAATGTGATGAGTGAGTGAGCTGCTTTTCTCCTTTATATATAGATATATATGTTTTAAAGAACTGTAAGGTGCAAGTTTTTAGAAAGAAATTCTTTTAAGTCTCAGATTAAAATTTAAAATACTAGGTTTATTCAAAAAATATTTTAGAAAAGATGAATAAGTAAATAGATGTCTTATATTTTATTTCTCATATGAATTAATAGTATCATAAATAAAGAAATGTTGAATAAAGTTTTGTTTTACAAAAATGCAACTTATTGAGCAAACATTTAGTAAAATTAATAATCACAAATAAAAATGTAGAAAGTTCTTTAAGTTAACTATAGAATTGACATTACAGAAGGGGGGAAAAACACTGAACAACTCCATTGGTTGATGCAGGGTCGTTTTTAACCACCCTTGCACCCTAAGCACTTCAATAGCTATGCCCCCCCCTATTTCCAGAGCACCCCCCTTCCTCCTTCAGTTCTTACTTTTCCTGTTTTGTTTTGGGAAGGATTTTCCCTTAACTTTCTTACTCTGTTCCTTTTTTTTTTGCTGTTTGAATAGTCCTTTTCATTATCCACCACCTATGAACCCGCCGTGTTATGGACTAACAGTCGTAAGGAAAGAATAGAGGTATGGTTTGGTCACGCTTGTTCATTTCTTACTTTATGGCATCACGGACCACTTACCCTTCTATAAATTAGTACAATAAATTAATGAAAGCATTTGCAATTACAGTATAGAGTATACATTATAGTATGAACTGTTTTCAACTTATTAATTATCTTCTCCATCACTTATTGCTTTATTATCTTTTACTTTTTGGCATCCTTATTCTTTGTTGAGTCACTGTCATTGTACTTGCACAACGAAAATTTTCTTCAAAAAATGAATGATTTTTTTCGAGAAAATCACTAATAACTTCATTGTAATCAATTTTCATTGCAATATCATTTTGAGTGCATAGCAACATCAAACTGTTAAGTTTTTCATTTTCCATAGTAGATCTCTTATTTCAGTTTTTACTCTGATGAGAGCAGAAATATTTATCTCCCGATTCACTAGGTAGTGGTACATTTGCTGTAATTTTGATATTTTTCTTCTCTTTTTTCACCTTCCAATTTTCTGCACCTCTAAATCTTTTGCTCCCTAGGCACGTGCCTAAGCGGAAAAGTGGCCTTGAGTTGATGTTTTAATTTTGAATAAAAATCTGTTCTATACACAGAATTAAAAATAATGTATTCAGAAGATATACCAATAATATTGAAATGCCAATAAATAAAATGATACAAATCACTTTAAAATTATATTATTGAACAAAGCTGTACTTGTAACCTTATTTTCAAGGTGATAAGAATATTCATCTGGAATAAATATTTGTCTATCGAGCCAGCCTAGGGGCAGCTAAGCTTCTTCTTCAGTCATGTAGTGGACCTAAAAGAGGGATTCGCCTTTGCTAAAAATAGCATCAGCGATCAGGAGTTGGTGGGGAAGGGGAGTTCATTTCCATAGAAACGAAGAATCAGCTGTTTTTGTTTCTTTCTTCAATCCAGAGGGGTGATTTTTGTTTCGCTTTGCTCGATGTGGGGGTAAACATTAAAACGATGTAACATTAAAATGCATCAAATGTAATATAAATTTACCACACACATCTGAATGCATTATAAATTTTTTAAACTCCCCAAAAAATATATTTCAAATGAATAACCACAACATAACATTATCAAATAAATAGTAATTTTAGTCATAGCAGTAATTAAATGTTATATATGCCAATTTTTTCCCATTAACAATGATATTTTTCAGAAAAATTTGAAAGTTAAATAACTTGAGGCATAAGTCTAAATAATGCATGTTAATAAGTCTAAAAACCATCCATATTAATAAGTTCTTAATAACCAAAAAATACAAACTAATTTATAAGGCTATATAAATATATTTTTATTTTCAACACAAATATGTTATATTGTACACAAGAATAGAAAAATTAACACAAAAATCTAAATTCTTTAAAGTTTTATACACATTTCATAACAAAATAGTTAAACATTAAACTCGTTTTCAATTGTGGAAAATACTCTCCACATAAAGGCACTCTATTTGTTCATTTCCAATGAGGTGTTTTACGAGCATCTGCATAAAAAGAAAAATTGATAAGTTAAAAGTTGATCTATTTATAGTACCAATCTATAATTTAGAAATAAATTTTGCATATTTTATTTTACAAATTAAATAATTTATAAACAGTGATTTCAAAAATGTAATTTATTAAACAGAAAAATAATATTTTACTACTTATAAGAATTAAAAATGATACATCACAAAAAGTACTGCAAAATAAGAGAAGAGAAATTATATATGATAACAAGAAATTTAAAAAATCCAGGTTATTAAAAAGAAAATTATTGTTACTTGTTATAAATTTTCGATAAAAAATAACCTGCTAAAATGGTTTTTTTTTTAATGTTAATTAAAAGACTCATGTAAAAATATACAAAAGTAAAGTGAAAAGTACAAAATTATACAATGAAATAGTATAGTTACATTATTAATTGTGAAAACATGCTATAATGACAAATTAAATAAATGTCCAGCAAGAATTGTGATGATACTTTAACTTGTGATGAAATATTTTATGTAGCTATAAATACTGGTTTATTTCATAAATAAAACATACATTTCAAAAAGCAGAATAACTTCAAGCAAAAAAAAAAAATGTATAGTTTGTTAAAATGTGCAACTTACAAAAGATTGAAATGTAATTTATTAATTTATCTGAAATTAAATAATTGTGTTTCAATGTGATATAGATGGAATGACTGAACTATTTATGAAACTATGATCAACTGTGCTTCTACTGGTTTTTAAAAATTGTTAGTTAGTGAATAAATTATTCTTACTAGTCGTTTTGCGTTTTACAGCCAATCCTATGGAAGATTTATAAATACGAGAAGGTGAAGAGGAGTGAGACTTGGATGAGGTAGAAGAATGGATTCTACTAAAGAAAATAATTTATCAGAATTTGTTTTCTACAGATATTTATTACTAGACAGTTTCATCTAAGATAGGGTACATCTGTTTATGTTTTAAAAGTCAAATTGGAATAGATATAGAATATTTTCAAAAATGGAACCCACTATTTTATAAATACATGAAACAGAAATGTCAAGAATAGTAAGGAGGAGAACTTCACTGTAGTAATTATTTATTAGGAGGGAAACGAATTTAAAAACTTAATAACATGTTAAATTTTATGTAAAGTTATGTAACTTTAATATTACTGACTCAATGGGGGGGGGGATATTCTTGAATTACTTAAATTCAACAAGAGGTGGAATATTTTTCAAGTACAATAACAAAGTAAAATATTAATTTAAATAAAATTTATATAAGATGATAAATTTGATGAGTTCATTACCATTAACTGAGTTAAAAATATGATAGAACAGTAAATATCAATAAGGAGTACATATATGAAACTGATAAAGGAAATTTCCTTTTATATATCATAAAATTATTTTTGTAAATTTTTCTCAATGTTATTGATAGTGAGGGTAGAGATTTATTTTTTTAAAAAATAAAATACCTTGGTCTGCAGTTTTTTAAATCTTCGATGGTGTAAGTTCGATTATCAATAATTGATCTGAAAATAAAAAAATCACATTTTAAACAATATTTCACTTTTGAACATGAAACAAAAAAAAAGTTATAAATAACATGAAAGTTAAGCTATATGACGATAGTATAGAAACTAGATAAAAAGCAGCAAAAATAGCTTTATGAATGAATTACTTCAATTTGATTATAAGATGTGTTGTATAAAGTGAAGAAATAGGAAAATTATTTAAAAAAAGAAGACTTTATAAAGAAAAAAAATCCTAGATCTTAGGGGGCATTGGCTCACCACTTTCTGATGTAATTTCCAGTGAATCTTAACAAAATGAAATATCAAAACAATGGAAATTTAGAAGTTAAGGAAAAAATTAATACCATTTTAGGATTGAAAAAATCAATACACTATCAGGTATTTTAATTTTATTTGAAACTTACCGCTTAGATGTCCGTTTATGATATTCTTTTGAATATTACAAAAGGTCAATTTTTATTCATATTACAAAATGAAGTGAAAAAATGTTCAGATAAAGCAGTACCTTGTCCAATTGTTCTCAAAATATTTCTTTAATATAAAAATAGTCTAATAAAGTTATTGCAAACAAAAAATATAATAAATCTCTAAACTCAAAACAAATATCAAAATTAAAAAAATAAAATAAATACCTTCTCTTTCTTTCTAAAGCTTTCAGTGTTGCAGTAGACAATTTAGATCTTTTTGAAGAAGCAGTTGCAGCAGCTTTTTCAGCAACCTGCATAATGGGGAAAAATATCCATAAATTATGCAGTAATTTACAAAGATGACACAAGTTAAATAAATGGGGGGAAAAAGAATGTTTTTAATTAGAAAAACTGGCATGTACACGAGAGGGGGGGGGTTGATCCCCTCCCCTCTCATGGACATGCCTGTAGATCCCCTAAATCCAACAAGTTTTTACCACAGATTATCCTTTGGTGCTTTCCTCTATATGTTTTTTAGAATGTATTGGAATTTTTAAAATTTTTTAGTCCCTTTGTGATTTATATTTCTTAGATTATTGCAAAACAAGAGTTAGTATGGGTTTGAAAATCTGTTTTGTTGTTGACTTTTAATAATTATTTTTCTAGTTAAACCTGGAAAAAAAGCACAAAATATTTTAAAACATTAACTTTAGCTTTTTTAAAAAAATAGCTAGAGATCTCAGATATAAATCTACCCAAACTTTTATAGAACATAGGTTTAGGAGTATATACAAAAATTTCAAGCCTCTATCTTGAATAAGAAAAAAGCCTTAGGGATTAAAAAACACCTACATCTTCAAAATTAAAATTCCGAGAAAAACCCATTAAAAATTTGTAAAGGCGTTAAACAAAAACTTATAATGACCGAAAAGCTCTAATTTTTTAATATGTTATTTTTCAACTTATGTTCTATATCAAAACACTACTTTAATTAACTATGACTGAAAACATTTTTTTAATTCAAAATATATGTTTGCATAATATTGATAATGTTTATTATGACGACATGTTATTCAACCTAATCTTAACCACTTGCGCTGGAAAGACGTGCCACGCACGTCGTAATGCTTTTGTCACAGAAGCGCCCACGACGTGGTATATACCTCATCATGTGATTGTTACAGAAACGACCATTCTGGTACACACGTTAGTGAATTTTTTGCCAGCGCAAGTGGTTAACAAAATATTTTCACAACAGTTTTGAAACACAAACCATTTATGTAGAATATAACAATGATACTAACTTAAGCAAAAATCATCAGGTTTGTACATAAAATTTATTTTTTTTAGTTTTCAAATGGAGAATTTTAGCAAGTTTTAAAGTAGCCCAACAAGAACTCAAATACAATAATATAGTAATACTACATGTATAATATAATGTAGTTTGGTACGTCATGGAAATATTCAGTTTCATCTGCAATACTTGTAGTCAAAATACTTGTATTCTGAAATCTTATTACGGTATCAGTGAAGGGCTGGTTTTTAGATATATCATTTTCAGTAGTATTCCCTCTGTTCCAGATATTGTTTCTCATGGCAACCTAAGAAAGTTTTGTCTGTGGCATTTTCTCAACAGGAAAAAACTAATGAAAAAGCTTCTAAGTTATATAAACTATTTTTTAAAACAAAAATTGGCCTTGAAATCTATCTTAATTACGCAACTATGAGAACTCAAAACATAATCAAGCAGAAATGAATTTAGTAATGAAAAATGAAATTAATAACCATTTCACAGTGAAACAGTGGATTTTGCTCAAAAATATTTTTAATTCAGTTTAAGTGAGGACAAATGCTTTAGAATGAAACTGAAACCACAAACTTCAAATATCTTAAAAACTTATTTGTTAGCAGATCTGAAATTTGGTGGCAAGCTTCCCAACAATATGAGCCACAAGAAAATGTAAATAAATAAATAATAAAATAAAAAATAATAATAAAAATGTTTTAGTATTTTTGAAATTTTTAGGGCATTGTGTAGCCTTAATATAAAAATATATTTGCAGATAAAGATATTCAATAAGTTTGTTTCTACAATTTAAACACTACTCATAAGAATGGTTTGAACTTTACAAAATTGTCTATAAGTCTCAATCATATTAAGAATTGCACTTTATGACATAATAAAAAAAAAGGTAATTCATTTTTTAAACTTTATGTAATACTATTATATATATAATCACATAATTAAAACAAAATGATTAATAAGTTAAAAGATTAAAGAAAAGAGATTAAAAAATTATATTTTTTGAATTTCTATAAAAAAAAGTTTTTATCTCTCACAAACAAATATCTATGAATATGAAATTTCCTAAAATTTATCTTTATTCACATTTAATTAAAATTATCATTGTAATTTAAAAGCAATAGCTTATGACATTGCACCAACCCAAATTATGCAAATGACTCATTATGTTTATTTTCACATATTCATTTGTACTATTTTTTAAATTTAGTTTCCATACATGACATTTTCACATGAATCATACCCTACATGTAGATAAAATGTAAATGTCCTCCATTTTAAACCACAGAAATTTTGAAATTGATTTAAATTTCTGCTAAAAACATTTGTTTTTATTTTCAATACATATGCACATATTAATAAAATTATGTTTTTTTTATTAGTTCTCAAAACAATATTATATACAATGTTAACACTAAATAATATGTTTACACATAATCTGTATGTATTAATGTAAATACAAGAAGCATTAAAACATTTTACATAGATTAGTTGTAATAAACCTCGCATACAGAACAGTGGACATGAATACAATATAAAAATACCTAGTTAATTTAAATTTTGCAAAATTCGCTGTACTATTAAGCATGTTTTCAAATTTATAAAAATTATACTCAAAATAAAACATAAGAAAAAAACAAAATTATTGGAAAAAAATTTAACATTTTGGGAACATAAAGATTAGTCACTTATATTATAAAAGGTTAACACAAAATAAAACTAATTAAACTTCTTTTTATTTGTAAAAATTCTTACAAAAAAATGTAACAAATTTTATTATAATTCCAAACTTTTGTTACCATTAAAAATATATTTACAAAATATATGTAAAAAGTTTTATTTTAAAAAACATAAAAGCTGAAAACTATGTTTCTATTGCATTTGTGAGTTCAATGCATATATGCTATGGAATATTATTTTAATGTAAATTATGGTAATTATGCTCCATGAAATGTTCTTAAAAATATTTACCACAACAATAAATTCTTTTAATATATAAATATAAGATAAATATAAACATAATTTGATAAATATAAATTTTACATAATGATATGTAATTTAATAATGATAAAAAATTTTATGTATCCCTTTTAGCTAATATATTTCCTAAATTAAAGCGCTTATAATACAAGTTATATATGATAAATTTACGACATGAAAATATTTCTGTGAAGAATTTCTAATGTATTTGATAAATTTATACCACAGAAACAGGCGAATCTTTGGAAATTTCAGCTGCTCTCTTCTTCCTCTCTAAATTACGAGATTCAGAAATAATTTTCATCTGTTCTTGGACACTTATTGTGCAGAAAATGTCATACACATTGTGGAATGTAGTCATTAACTAAAAAAAATACACAATAATAAATTTTTATAAACATATTTCCAAAAAAAGTATTACAGTAGACCAACGTTGGATTAACCTATTACAGGTTTAATTGCGCATTCAGCTAATGAAACGATCCATTGAAAAAATTATTTTTTCTAAGAATATCCCCCCCCCCCATTTCAGTATATATTTGCTTGATTTATGACAATATCTTTTCTCGATTTAATGACACATACCTCATATGATTTATTTTTAGTTTAAGTTTTTACGAAGATTCAGTAAAGCCAGTTGACTAAAGGTTGAGCTCTTTTTTTAAAGTTAATTTGAATATTTATCACAAATGAAATATAGAATTTTATGTGAAAATAACTTAGACAAAATTTCAAAAAAATTGTAACATTCCAATTTTAATAATAACTGGATAATTAATTGAATATGCTTCAGTAAAAAAAAAAAAAATACATTAGTCATGATCTAAAAATTCATTTTCATTTCAATACATCATTTTTTTTTAAAATATGAGATTAGATGCACATATAAAATATAATTCCTATAAAGTTCCAATGTGTTTACTAGTTATCTTAAAAATGCCAACCCAAAACAACAAACCAGAATTTAGTGAATTATATTTATAACTTTCTTTCAAAAATATTTAAACTTCAAATATTTTACATTTATTAACTTCATATGCATTTAACTTTAGTGCTTTTTCTTTATTTTCATCAGGATGACCATAAATATTTACATTAAAATATTTTTAAAAAATCACATGTTTAGCAGGAGGATGAGAAATAAGTAACAGAGAGAAAATGAAGAAATATTGAAATTTGGCAAATAAATTTATCAACCTGCACAATTAGCTGTCTGTGAAAATCTACATCATGTTCAGATACAGAATCTCCTTTAGCAGTTAATTCTTCACTTAACTTTCCAATGAGAACAGCTGTATCCTGCAAAAAGAATCAAAGAAAAAAGATAATTTATAATTTGAATATCTCTTCTAGTATATGTGTGTAATATAAATAGTTTGGTAATATATTGAAAATAAAATCTCACTTGCAAAGTTTTTATTAATCCTTGAACACGCTCAGTTTTGAATAATCGTCTTGTTAAATAGCCTTTCACAAAAGCAGGAAGCTTCTCAAACTTCTTTAAGAGATTAGGGTCCCTAATCTAAACAGTAAATCATTATACAGTAAATGAACCCTTAAAAAAACATATTTCTCATACAATGTTAAAACTATCTCTAAAAATATAAGTATCTATTTTACAGATTTAAAAAAAATATGAATGTGATTCAAAAATTCTGAAAGTAAAACTTCAGACCAAAAATATTTTATGACGACTTGCATAAGAAGGTATTTGAGCCTAATTGAATGCAGGAATATTCTTTGATAAAAATCTTTATTTGGCTAACTTGGGATTTTATTACCTAAATAAAGCAGAGTAAATAAATGAAAATTCTATCCCCTTTAACATTCAGAACTCTAACCCAGAATTTTAATTCTACAGTAATTAATAACACTCTTTTAATCCACTAATTCTCTCTAAAATTATTTTAAACTGTACATATAAATATGATGAAAATATGAACACTTAGAGAGAGCTCTAAATTTATGGATTTTAAAGTATTATTCTATTAAGAGCCTTTATTAAGACATAGTTTCCTAGTAAAGTATTTCTATTCAAAGACCTATTACTCTACCTCTTACTCTATAATTTCTTCCAATGTATAACGACTGAAATATTGTTTTTCATTTCTTTATGTACATAAATGTCAAGTAAATATCCCAATTCTAGATTTTGAAATGTAGTGATGGATTCCAAGCTGAAATGTATTCCTCGAATTTATTTTCACAATTGTTCAACAATTTTGAAGCCATTTATATAATCTTAGAGGGATACATTACATTTAGAGGAGGTATTTTGAGAATTTCTAGATTAATTCATTGCAATTTAGCATGATTTACATTTTAGTGATCATCAAACTACCCTCAAATATATAATTTTAAAACAATTTTTTTAAAAATTAAAAGATTAAAAAACTGAAATTAACATGAGAATTAATACTTACAAATTCCTTGCTCTGTCTCCTTTTCAAATTGGTCAATGAAACAGACGATATTTGTTTTTGGGCTTTTGCTTGGGAGATAGAAGTTGAGGGGTTAAGAATTTTACATACATTTTGGCTGATAGAGGAATCACTTTGGCTTTTAGTTGAAGCACTTAGCATAGGTTTAGAACACATTTTCCGTGGCAAAGAATGAGCATGCATATCAGAAACAGAAGAATAAACCATGCTCTTAGGATTTAGACAATTAGGCTTATTTTGATCAGTCATTTTGTTCTTTTCAGGGCTTTTGCTTGGGGATCTGCTTCTTACAGATGAATCATCTTCCACAAAATTTTTATCTTGCAAAGGAAACCATTGTTCTCTCACAAATAAACTTTGCTCTGGCTCTGTTTCTTTACTGGTATTGAGATTCACCTCATCAGGAGAAGAAACATCCAAAAAATTTCCTCCCATTTCTTGAAATGCACCAAAATGAGCAGAAGTTAAACTTCCTTCTTTGAGTACAATCTTTGACATATCAGATGCCATAGGTAAGGCCACAGATGTAGATCCATTTTTATCTGTAAAAGTTTGTAAATTACTTAAATGTTGTAAATCACTGACATGCTGGCAAGAAAGAAGATTTTGTGAATATTCTCCCTTTTCATTGAGTGTCATATTATCACAATGTAAGGATGGTTGATATGTTGAAGGGCTTTTATCTATTTTTTGATGACCATGAGAATAGAAATTTGTTCGATCTACAAATTTATTGGATGAATATTGCATATCTGAATTGGAATAAACAACATTAGTTGATGCACAGGAACCAGATTGTACTGAAGTAGAACAGTGTTCTTTGCCTAATAAATTATTTGAAGCATTATGAATATTGTTTTTTGAAAGAAAACTAGCACTGTATGGTTGAGGTAATATTTTATTAGACATTTTCTGAGTAGAGATTTGCTGTTCTTCTGATTTATTATCTGCAAGTGAATTATTAACACTAGTAATTGCTTGATAATTAAAGGAAAGTGAACTAACTGGAAGGCTTGTATTCATTTGTAAAGAATGACTACTAGATGGCACAGATGGAATGGAAGTTTCAGATAACATGCTACCAGTTCTGTTATAAGAATCATTAAAAGACTGAGGTTTTCGAGATTTTTCAGAATGACCTATCAATTCTGAAGATATAGTAGAATGAATGTCATCAGACTTTTCAAAAGAATCTTCAGATAATTTAACGTTTATTTTAGTATTATTGAAAAAATTCGATGATGTTGAAACACAAGGCTGTGAATGACCTAATGAATTACTATTTAAAAGAGATCCATCATTCTTTGGTAGATGAGACTGAACGTCAATATTTGAAATTCTTAAAGGACTGATTTTGAAAGGTTTATGGGTTTCAACAGGGCTTTCCTTATCAAAGCTTCCTTGAACATTTAATTTAGAAAAATTGCTTATTTTCGGACAAATCTGTAAATTGGAAGAAGTTTGTTCAGTATACCTTTGACTATCACTTAAGTACTGAAACTTGTTTCCAGAAATATCTATGGGGAAAACAATAAATAAATATGAAACATAAATTGATAAAAAATCTCATTTAAAATGCATTGGATGTATAAAACAAACAATCAAATTTCAAAAATAATTCCATCATTGCAGTAAAAAAATACATGAAAATTTATTTTCTGCTCTATTCCAATCAGTTTAAAGCATTACAATATTTCAGATACAAAAAGAAAAAAAGACAAGAAAAAGGGAGGCAGGAATTGATAACTAATGCAATCTTTAATATGGTCCTTATGAAAAAGATTTTCAACAAATATGTAATTTGCAGCCTTGTTAAAATATGCTTTAGTTTCATTTTAAAGTTAAATTTCAAAAAGTTCATTCAATTACTCTATTTAAGTAAAATTTTATTAATTAAATAAATATATACGTAACAAATTATTTCAAAAATCAGAATATAGTGGCAGAAGAATTAATATTTACATTTTATAAAAAACTAGGAATTTATACTATTGGTTTTAAATATTGTCATTTTTTTTAACTTTAAGAGTTTCGTGAAAGTTCAGTTAAATTCTTAGAGGTTACAAATAAATTTACAATATATATTAACAAAATAAGAAAATGCAATAAGATATAAATTGATAATAATAATAGTAAAGAAGTTAATGATTACATGAAACATTTTTAAAAAATCAAATACTATTAATACTTGCTGACACATAGTTGAGTGTTTAAAAGTTAATGCATGCTTTCATGCTTGAATGTTGACTGATAAAGAATTAATTTGAGTTTTCACTTACATCAATTTCAATTTATGAAACCCAGGGCATGAAATATATAAGTAAAACTTGTACGGTATCAATTACTATACAGTTTATCATACTAAAAAGGATATAAAAGATTTGTTCAAAGTAACATCTTCATTCATTATGTATAAATAAAGATTGTTGAACTTTACTTTTACTTTAATTGTTTTATTTTCACATTCAATTAAAAAAACAACAGACAGTGACATGAAATCTCTCTGTAATGTTAATACTAAGCGACAGCAGTTCTTAAACTTTCGATTACCATGGCTCCCTTTAGGCATTGAAATTGGATTTACACGGGCAACAGCACACATATGCTTATACCCAGTCCCCTTTATGTATCAGCCTGATATCGGGGACCCCCAAGATTTTAAATACTCCTTCCTGAGTCATAAAATATGGCTGAGTAATTTAAAGGTTCCTCAATAATCCTAAGACTGCATCTGCTACAAACACAGACTTTTTCAAAACTTCTTTTTTTTCTTTTAAAAAATAATAAACACATAATTTATAAAAATATTACAAAATACTAATTTTAAATAAATAAATAAATGTGTACTGAACAGTATTAATTAAAATTTTTAATGAGAAGAATGGCACTGCATTTTTTTACAAGTGTTTTTATATCAGGAGTAAAATTTGGATCTGTAATCTCAATTTTGGTTTGACGCTTTCCAGACAGTTTCTGTATTTATTTTTAAGATAAAGAGCTGAAATTGTTCTTTCCCATAAATAAATAGTTTAGAAAAGTATCAGAACTTTCATGAACAACTCAATTTTTCCACCAGACCTTTCAGAGTCAGTAAAAGTGGGAAATCTTTACATTAAATGACAGACCTTCATGGAATCCTAGAATAGTGCTGAGGATCCCCAAGGATTTGTGGACCACAGTTTAAGAAACCGCCCTTCTATGACAGTGGTCCCCAACCCTGGGCCACGGACTGGTCGATGGATCAAATTATACTGGGCCACCCAAGGAACATTAAATTATTACCATTTTATTTACTTTGGTGTATTATGTAGCATTCAAGTGAGCAAAAATCTTAAATCACTTTATATTCTTTTTTGCTGAAATTGTATTTTATTTGAAGGCATGTTTAAATACAATTAAATTAAAATTATTAAATCAAAACAACCTAAAATATAAACAATCAACCTCCTTCTCATTTGGCTGTGGTAAAGTTGTCAAACATTAACTGATCCACGGCAATAAAAAGGTTCGGGAACACTGCTCTACGCTACCCTAAGATACAATAAGCCTCTGTATTAAATTTCCAGTCAATAATGTGGTAATATTTTACCTAAAAATTCATAGTATTTTTTGCTTTAACTTTTGAAATTTCAAATTTGTGACATCTTGAATTGGAGTCACAAAAGATTTGTCTTTTAACTTGAAGAAGGTTTTGCAACTGATCACATCCAAGAAGTATTACTAAATTTATAATTTTAAAATCAACTAATCTGTACAAAATAATTTTTAAAAAACCTCATTGCTCTAAATTATTTTAATTTTAAAAACAGGAAACTGTGTGTTTACCACTAGGATTTTAAAAAAAAACTGTAAATAGTAGCACAAAATAGTGGTACATATTTTGATCCCTTTTATAAAACTTAACATTCACATATTTCATATCCAATTTAAAATGAATTACACAAATACTTTATGAATGTAATTAATAATTAGAATTCAATATTTGGTACAAAGATTTAAGAATGATGTGTAAAATTTATAACAAGAACAAACCATTTGTAGGTGAAATTCCAACTAAATTAAGTTTTGCACAAAGTAAACGCTCTTGCTCCATGAATTCTTCTTGGAGTTGTAACCATTGTCTGTTCTGTTCTTCAAGAAGTTTTTGCACACGTGACTGCTGACATTCTTGGATATCATGAATTATTTCATTCAAAAATGTTTGCAGTTCTTCACCTTTTAAATTATTCTGATCTGTGGAGGACCTAAATATCAATAAAAATTTTTTTTAATTAACTCTTTTCTCTGAAGAATATGAGTTATATGATTGAAATTTCTTAATATTTACAATCACTTTCAATTAAAACTACACAATACCTCATAATAATACATTTGTTTGCCTTTTTCATGATTTATGCAATTCAGAAGCTTGATACTTAATTTTAGATCCGATATCCAGTTAATTTTAAAGATATCTTAAATTTTTTTCTGTATGCTGCTATCAGAATGAAAACTTTTGCGTTTACAGATTTTAAATATGTTTTACCCATACTTTTATTTTTGTTGATACAAGTGTTTCCTGTTTTTTTTTTCTGTTTGTAAAATACTTTATGGGTGCTTTTCAATATAACGTAAAATCTGGCATATAACACGCACCTATACTTTCAAGCTGCAATTTTTAATTTTTAGGTATATTTGCCACAAATGCATACCCCTTTCTTTACCAAAAAACCTGAAATGTATGTATGCAATGCTCTTGTGTTTTAAAGTCATTTAATCGAGGAATTATTCCAACTATAACTCATAAGGCTCACTATAGTTCATAAGGTATGTTATTTCTTTTAAATAAAGAATATTTTAATCTATGTAGAAGTCTTAATTTTTTTTTCTATGCTCAATTTTTTTATTTTTAAGACTCACTTTTTTATACTCGGCGTATTTAGAGCAACTGTAAATTTCAATCTTATTTTTAGTGTTAAAAGTGTGCATTATATGCTGGATTTTATGGTAATCATTATAAAAAATTAATATAGATTTAGGTCTAAAGGTTAATTTTTTTTAAAGAAAATGTCAAAGTTAATATTTTAAAAGATTTTATGTTTTTTCCGAATTTAGCTACATAATTAAAATTCAACAGAAGCAGATTCACTATTCAACATCCCCAATAATAATTTTTGTTCCCAATATAATCCAAGAAATAAAATAACAAATTTTCACATATTTTCATAAAAATTTTCGAAATACATTCAGAAATTTTTTAAAAATTTTAAATTCAATTTTTTTAATTTTTTAATATTAATTTAAACAATTTGAAAAAATTTATTAATTACTTTTAATATAACTTATAAACCTTTTATTGATGTACTGTGTAACTTATAGTCAAAAATATAAATTTTACAATAATTGAAGACTAAATATATAAAATTTGAAAAAATAAGGGAAATGGCATAGCTATTGATACATGATTTGTTCAGTATATAGAAATTAACCCATGACTTTGAACAAGAGTTTAAAACATTTAATGTCATCAAAATGAATATCTTATTTTTTAGCTAAATAATGAAGAGTTTTCAAATGAGCTTCATCAAGTAATTTGATATTGCATATCCAACTACCTTTTTCTGTTTATATATCTATTTTATATTATAGTTGTTGTTTCTAAATGCCAACTGTCTGACTGCATCAGATTGAGGCCCACGAAATTCATCACGGCAAAGGGCGAAATGTACGCCTGTCATTAGCCGTAGCATTAATCACCAAAAAGGTGACAGTACGATTTAGCTCAGTTACACCCTCAATTTTGAGAAAGAACACCCTGGAGGTATAGTCAGGGACACCCCACCTCTCTTCTCCTTCCACCAACCTCATGAGAGGACTTGTGGCTCGACGACTATTCAGAATACCTCATGCCGAAAAGGCACTACACATTTAAAAACATCCATGTCTTCTCCGGGATTCAAACCCAGGCCCTACAGCACAGCAGTCAGCGTCTCTTGACCACTATACTGGATGGGCAAATTATAGGTTGTGCATACAGACAGCAACATAGAATACCTGTTGAAAGTATGCTGTTATTGTAACGTTGAATATAAATAATCTTTTATTGCTCTCATTTTGCAAATAATCCATTTCAATTGAAAAGAAAAAAGTCAGCCTCACTAACCTCTATACCAGATGGGTGGCTCATATTACAGTAACTAATAGTTACATGTCTTACATTCTATTGATTGTAATTCCTTTGTAGCCCTACTGAATTTTGTATTTGTTATTCTATAAAATAACAGATTTATGGTTTACTAAATACCAGGGAAGTTCTTGTAGAATGAAATAAAAGCATATATAAGAAGTTGTAAGCTGAAATGGTATGAGAATGAAAGAGCTATTTTGTGCAATACAATTGCCATGATATGCAGAAATAACATTCTTATAAATTGATAGCTGGTTTGAGAATTTTATTTATTTATTTTTTCTGTTTCAGCAGTTTATTTTATTGATTTTTGGGCACATGATATGTATACCAAATGATGTAAATGAGAACTAAGTTAATTAAATAATTAAAAGAAACATATGAAGAACAAATGGTAAGTAGGAAGATGCAAAAATCATGTGGATTTGAACAAATAATTAAAGTAAATAAAAACTTATTTATGAAATGCAAGAAAAAATAAAGGGGAATGGGGGCATGCAAAGCAAATATTGCTGTTGTGTGTATTGCTGATTTAGCACTTAAGCTCACAGAAAACAGTTTCTAAGACAAACAAACAAAAAACGTTTTCTAATTTAAGTGCTAAAATTTATAACTGTTAATTTAAAACTTTTAAAAATGTATTAATGAAAGATTAACTGTATACCAAGATTCTAGCCAAGATTTAATAAGAAAGATTTGTTTACTTCAATAAAACATGCTTTTTTCTAAATATTTCATTCAAATAACAAAAAAAGAAAAGAAATTATTACAGATATATAACTATATGCAATATAAAAACATAATAGTATTTTTTCATTTAAAATAGAAATAGTAAAACAATAAATTAATCATGCTATGATAAAAATCCATACTTAACAAGTATTTGTTCATCAGGCTCTTTTATGTTTTTGCTACATGAAGCTGAATCTTCACTTTCTGGGGATGTTTTTGATGGGTCTGTCTTCATTTCATCATTTGTAGTACTTAAATTAATATTTGGAGAACATACAAAATTTTCAGTAGGAATTTCAGATTCTTTAATATCTGACATCGATGATTCCACTCTAGTCTCAGGACAGCTTGAAGGAATAGAGGAATTCAAAACTGGGTAATACTTATCCCTATCCGGTGTTGGTGGCAATATAATATTAACCTTTTCTTTTTTAAAAGCAGGATTTGATGAAACAGGAGTCATTTTTTCACTTGAACAAGAATGTGGAGACATGACACTCTCAGAATCATCTTTACAATTACAATCTGCATGAGCCAATATTAGAGCAGAGGATGGTTGGTCAAGAGTATAAGAATTGGTTCTGATGTGCTTTTTTTTAAACATTTTGCTTTCTTTTACTACATTACTACCTGGTAAATTTCCCAAATGATCCGACTGATCAACAGTTGCTAAATTCTCCTTCAAATTCACTAATTTGCTTTCATCATCAGCAATAGAATTTGACATAAAAAAACAATCACCCTTTACATCAGATAATTGGAAAATTTCAGACTGGCAAGGTTCACTCTGGGATTTTCTCATAAACAAATTTTTAGAACATGACTTAATTATGTTCATGTAACTATCAACTGAATGAGCTCTTCGCTGGACATCCAGAGATGAAGATGCAATTGAAAATAAAACATTCGTTTTGGCATCATCTTCACAGGGTTCTTCATTAATATAATCATTAAGTTCAGGCACGGTAGAAGCACATGGTGTTAATTCACTCTCAGTATTCACAAGAGTCTCTGAACTTGCATCATCAGATCTTGAAGATATGTTCAATTGGCTGGACATTTGAGATTTTGCTATAGTTGGCAAATCATCTGGACTAGAATATTCAATAGAACAATCCATATATTTTTCAAGATCTGTGCTTTGGGTGAGACAAGTGAAGTTACTTTCATCATCAGTATCTTGAGCCCTTAATTTCTTACCACAAATAACAGTAGCAAGTGATTCAAACTCAGTTTCTTCAGCAAGTGACCCCTGATCATCTTCAGGAATCTTAGAAATCTGTTCAGTAGAAAAATTTTCATAAGGCACTCCTGGTTCAATAAATGGACCATGAGAATGCTGAATTTGACATAAACAACATTTAGAATTTGCTGCATGGAAGCAAAATTCTTTTGGAACTGTTGATGTCTTATTCGAAACATCTTCTACATTTTTAAACTTGTTATACCAATCACTTACATTTGGACAAACTATAACATCTTTGTGGACAGTGCTGCAAATATCACTTGACGGAATTTTAGTCATAGACATATGCATTGAGTTTTCAAAAGATCTGATATTTACTGACAGACTTAGTGGTGATTCATTTGCAACAGAAGAATCCAAGGCACTATTCTCATACTGGACAGATTTATCACTTGAGAAAAAATTATCATGAACATTGTTATAAGAGAGGCGTTCCTGGAAATAAAATATGTATCTTAGAGAAGCAGAAATTTATATATTAATACTATTCATAAAGCCATTTGCTTATATTTTATACTCTGATTTTTTTTTAAAAATATACATATACTATAAAAAAAATCCAGAAAATAATTAGTAATTTGAAATAAAATGAAAATAACACATTTTCAAACATTTTTCATAAATCATATATTTTACTTTGATACATATATAAAACAGTAAACAGAACTGTATTTTTGGGCTTATTATAATATTGCATCATTTAGCAAATATCATCAACTACAAAGAATGTTTTAAGGTTTATTAGCAAGTCCAATTTACTTTAAGATAAAAATTTATGAATGTTTTATATTTTAGCTTTTAAATTTAATAATTCTTTACTCTTGTTTCATCAATTATTAATTTGAAAAAAAATTCATTCATTATTCCTCTAAGGATGTAGAATGAATTACGGACTAGTAATGAGGCGCCACCAACTAAATGATATTAAAATTAAGTCTCACCAATTACAAAACAAGCTGCTAGGATTAGGATTTTATAAGAACTAGCCTACTATAAAAAATAATATCAAATAGATATGAAAAATTAGCAACAAAGTATTACAAATGGAATATATTTCAAGCAAAATTCCTATTTTGAAGAAATATAAAATATTTTTTGGAAAAAAAATATGTTATTTAGTTTAAAAATTGGTTGTTTTTCCCCCCTCAATAAATATAATCAGCCTTTATTTTTAAAATATTCTTTCAACAGCTTGCATAGCTGATAGAAATTCCTAGTTGAGGTTAGAGTATTCATTGTCACTTGTACACGTTTTTTTTTTTTTTAAATCTTCATTTATATACTTTATAACAACTATAAAGTTCAAACTCACTGCAACCATGTGATATATTTCTTTTACTTTTTTTGAGAGATGTAAATGGCTTTTTCTTCTGTTCAAAATGTCTATTTCTTTTTTTATTGCAGTTTCTTGGAAATTAGAAATTTCTATTCTGTGCTCTTCAGTTATCTGTTAAATAAAAAAAATAAAAATATTATTAAAAATAATTATTCTTGTTATCACTCAACTACTAAATATAACTACAACCAATATTATTATTAGAAATTTAACATACAATACAGTAATACATTTTTTTACACAAAGGAAAATATAACAAATGTATTTCTATGTGCTAATGATACACAAATAAAAATTAAATATCTTCCGAATTGCAAAATAAGAAAGACTAATCTTAACATAATTTAAAATAATAATCTAAAACAGCTACAAATATTAAAAGACATTATGTAACATAATATGTTTTTATAACATGACATTATATAACAATATATGGCATATGACATTATATCACAATAGATGTATGTTTAACTATTCATTCAGTTTTAATATTAAGGAAATTAACTTTAAAATGTTATGATGAGAATATTCAAATTACCAAAGGAGGAATAATTGGCTTCCCAAAACACTTTATACAAGATGTATATGAAGGAAAATCTTCAAGTCGTTGAAAGCTTTCTGAAGTATGAAACAAACCTGGAGAGAAGGGAGAAAAAACTATAATTCATAAAAAAAACTTAAATTTTGATTAGTGCTTAATGTAAAAGAATATATAACTAACTAATTAGATAGTAAATTGTATATATTTTTAATACAAAGTAAAGATTAAATGAACAAAAAACATTAAAATTTAATTTACATGTCCATGAAATTTTCTCCCATAACTCCACAAACTATTCCCAATGACACTTATTGCATAACGGCCAAAATTTAATGTACTTACCACTTCTAACAAGAATTTACAATTTAAAGAGTTTTCTTTCAGAACAAAAAGAATAATAAAATGCAGCAAAAAATCACTATATATTTATATATATATAAAACAATTTTCTCATGGCCATAATACATAATTAATTTGAACTTTTATCTACCATAAATAATCTTCAAAACATTTTATTGGGTAGGAGCAAGATAATTTTTTTTAAAAACAGAAGAATAGCTATGTGAATATTGTATATATATACTCCACCGCTTTGTCACATTCACTCCATTTCCAAGACCACACCTGATAAGTCTGCTTTGAGGAATTATCAGATATTTTATTTGTATGCTGTGTGCTCCTCATTAATAATAGATTTCATCATAATTTGTTTGTGCTGATGATAAATTTTAATGTTTAAATATCCACAGTGAAGAATTCATTCCACCAATAATAACACATTCCTTTTATAACCCCCCCCCATCAATAAAGTTACTGGAATATTTTTAGGAAAAATTTATCAAAAATATTTTTTTAGCATCAATTAAATTAAAATTATGTTTACTTTTGATGAAATTCAAATTTACATACAAGAGTCGATTTTTCCTTAAATATATTAATGCAAAACATGAAAATTTGATAACACTGCACTAACACTCTCAAATATAATTTGAAATACTCATATGTGAAAGCATTGAGGCATTGAGAAAAGAGAAAGGCGATAAAAATAATTGAAAATACAAATTAATATTTTAAAGATAATGCAGAATAAAAGAAATTAAACAGAAGTCTACATGATCAACAATTACCTTTTTGGAAAAAAAAGAACTGAGAGTGTTTTGCTCAAATATTTTTGAATTATTTTGAATTACAATAAAAGATTAAAAAATTCAAGAATGGCATTTCAACACATCCTGCAAAATTCAGATTCTACATACAATTCAGTAACATCAATTATATATACACAATTCAGTAACATCAATTATATATGACTATAGTACTCTACCAAGAAGTGTATTTGGTACTTACATATTATTGCAATTGTAATGGCAATATTATATAAAACAAAAACTTATAAATTGGCAAAAATTTAGAAGAATTTACATGAAAGTTTACAAAGGAAAAGGTTATTATGTAAAGCTACATGTTGGAACAGTGTTTTGATTGTAAATTATGTCATATTATTTAACAACCATGATAGATTCAGTTTAAATAGTCAACAGGTTAATACATAAGAACCATTATTTTTTTAATGATCCACATAGATCATATCTTTCTGCATTATAGTTTGTTTAAATGCAAATTTTCCAAAAGACATAAAAATATTATAAAGCTAAAATATTTTTTAAGCAATTCAGGTATTTACATATCATAGTGACCATTTTGGTAACAATACATGAAACGAAGCACATAGTTGCCAATTCAGCACATACAACACATGTGAAATCGGTGTTGCCACTTGGTGAGTTATTTTGAACACTGGCATTGTTGCGATAGTATGCAAGTATCACAATTCAATAGGTGGTAAAAATATTTACTTTTTTTGTACACACCTTTTTTCCCACCAACATGGCAAATTATTAGTATCGTATTGGAAAGAAATTCAATATAGAAAAAAAAGGTATGATTTGGTCCCAGTTTCTTTTCTTTGTTGACAACAGTGTGAACTAAACTAATAGAAGTTATTAGCGAGAGCTCTGTGTTTGTTTTAATGTTTGACTAATATTATGAAATGACTCAATAAAAATAAATAAGTTTAAAAATCCAAAGCTATACTCTGCATTTTTTTAATATGACTATTTACATCTTACTATGTGATAACAATTTGGAAACATAATTTTGACTAAAGAAAATATTTTTAAGAAAACATAATTAAATATAACAATTACTTTTATAGCTTGGAACTAACTTAATATGTGTATGCTACTTGTTTCTGGGATGATTTTGAAATCACACCAAACACATATATGGCCACCACACACACACAGTCTAATTTTATATTATAATGTTACTACCACAACTTGGAAAAATTTCAGCAGAAAAATCCAAAGTGTATTTCAAATTAGTCCCTTTTGCTTCTAATAAGTATGCAAATTCATAGTTACATACACAATCTACTATGCACATTCTATTTTGTATTGGTACTTACATATTATCGCAACCTATTCATGACATTATATGAACAAACCACGTGATTCCCAATTAAACACATACAAAACATGCAGAATTGAGGTTGCCAACTTGGCGAGTTACCTTGAACATTGGTGAATGTTGCGATAATACATAAGTACACTTGCGTATAATGTACAATCTATTAAAAGAGTTAAAATTGTTTATTTTATTAAAGAATTAAATTACTGTACCTCAAAAAACTTAAGCAATAATTATAAATCAATTTCTTGAAATCCATCTAAAATTTTGTGTATAAATAATTTATAAAACAAAACAACCATTGGTACTTACGTAGTATTGCAATCTATTGACCACATTATATGAAATGACACACAAGGTTGCCAATTTAGTGCATATGACACATGCAAAATTGGGGTTGCCAACGTGGCAAGTTACCTTGAACGTTGGCAATTGTTGCAATAATAAGTAAGTACCCAACGATTGCTTTGGGAAAACAGTGTTAATAAATAGTTTTAAGTATTAAAATTAATTTTCATCATTGAAATAATATATTTTCAAATATCACTAAAGTTATTCTTAATGTTTTTAATAATATCTTAGCTTCTTCACTGGCCCACAAAATACGCATCAATTTAACACAAACAAAAAAAATTTATGAAGGAGCTTAGCTTATATTTGTTTACATCACATAACAATATTGTTTATTTCAGGATTCACAAACATAATTTTTAAAAAATTATTTTACATAATAATGAAAGACATAACATTAAATTGATTATGTGTATCAACTTTCGAAATTGAAAACAAAACTTGCTTCAAATTTCAGTTTTCTTATTCATGTTGTACAATAACCACAGTTGCACATGAAGAATAACAAATGCCGTCAAATATTTTCAGTTCACCAGAAGGAAAAAAATAATTAGTTACTATAAAAAAGTTATAGTTTTCGTTGGTTGGTTTATTCGGAGTAAAATGTCATTATTACAAACATAACTTTAGAACACTGCAAAACAGAAAACACTTTCTTTTCACAATAAAACTTAATATACATATCTGAATTGCGAAACATTTAAAAATTACGAAAATAAAAAAAATATGTATTACCGTTTTGAGGCATTTTAATAAACACAAATTATAGTTCTTCAGGCATGTTCGTTTCCTTAGTTACAGGAAATGAGATTTGAAAACAAACAAAAGATAGCACCAAAAAGACTGTAACGTTTCCAATTTCGAGTTACAAATAACATGATACATTTGAGGCACAACCAAAAGTATGAAAACTCAAACAAATATTTAATTACTAATACATTAACAGTTATAAAAATTTAAACTATCGTCATTGAAATTTTAAGAACATTTTTATACGAAAATTATGTCCTTCGTCTATTTGAAACATTTCTGAGTGAAAAAAAAGAGCATTTACTAATTGCGTCGGGATTTCATTTTTTTATCTGCATCGTAGTTTGAAGCAATGTGAGGACTTTGGTGATAGACTTCTAATTTTGAATATTGATCAAGTTTCAAGGACATAATCTGAGATAGCATCTCATTCTCCAAATTTGCACACCACGCCAATGTAAGGGTTTTGAGCCTCAACTGGTTAAACTGCATCAGAGCAAGGCTATCTTTCAAGATACCTTTGTTCAGCTCCTCTATGCAAGGGGTTATTTAATATACTTAGGACTAGAACTCACAGTGGCTATTAATTACTACTCGGCTGTAGTGGCCACCTTGTAGCTTTTAGCCTTTTCTTCTCGCATACCTGACGCGCTCAATCAAGCAATCAAATAAAATCAGTGCTTACCTTGTGTTAGTGATTTGCCGAAATATTATTCAAAGTTTGTGCAATATTTTTGGGTATAAATTGATTAACTATGTCAAAAAGTAATTTATTGTGCAAAAGAAAGCTTCACCTAATTTTTCATAGAACTTCTTCATCAGTTCAAGTACCTTTGCCTGTTCCTGTTATTAAAGTTCCCAAGTATGTGGAACAGCATGTCGAAAGAGCTAAAAGAAAAGAATTTTTCAAAGAACTCAATGCTAAAAATAGACGTAAAATAGCATACAGAGGAGATACAAGTATTCCAGTTATTTCGAGTACGATCGGTGATTATAACTTTTATTTAGGACAAATTTATAATGATCGCTACACATTGCCTGTTCAATCGAAATATTGGTTTAAACTTAAATCTGCGGGTCAAAGATTTAAAATAAATCCACATGGTAGTAATCCTTCCCTAGCTTTGACTGATCCTAATGAATACGTTGATGACGTTTATTTTCCGAATGAATTTTCTAAAATGAATTTAAATCAAAGCATAGTTACTTCTTTAAGCAATGACTTTAATTTTATTAAACCCACACGAATTCAGACTTTAGTTATCCCAAGAATTCTAATGGAGCGACATGTTTTAATAGCATCTGAAGCTGGTGGTGGAAAAACAATTTCATATTTAGCACCTGTTATTCATCAACTTTCCTCATTGAAAGAAACAACAGAACCTCTTCCTGATTCACCCTTGGGTCTGATTGTTGTTCCTGGAAGGGAACTTGCAGAACAAGTTGGAGAAGTTGCTTTTAAATTGGGTAAAAGCTGCAATGTTGAAACAAGAGTTTTAATATCGGATGGGACCAAATTAAGACACTTGACACTTTATCCAAACACAAAAATTGATCTTATTGTTGCATCTATAGGGTGCTTGAATAAACTTTTTAGCAAAGGTAAAATCATGCTTGGAAATGTAAGACATATAGTCTTAGATGAAGCAGATACTCTGTTAGATTCTAGTTTTATCGATGAAACTACTTACTTGCTTCAAAAACTAATGATTAAAACATCTGATTTCAGTAGATTTGGAGCACAGCTAATTGTTTCAAGTTCCATCTATCCATCTGGTATTGATACTATTTTCAATAATGAATTCAGGAAGCAAGATATTATAAAAGTCTGTTCACCATATCTTCACCGAATTCCACCGCATGTAGAGCAAAGATTCTGGCGAGTTACTCATGACGCCAAGGGTGGAGAGCTGTTAGATTTAGTAAAATTAGATCATCAAAAGAAAAAATCTGTTATGATTTTCTGTAACAAATCTCCTACATGTGATTGGTTATCTCTGTTTCTTGAAGAAAATAACATACCAAATGCTAAATTTCATGGTGGAATGGGACCTAATGAAAGAGCTAACATATTCCGAGGTTTTCAAGATGGATCTGTTAATGTTCTAGTGTGTACAGATCTAGCATCAAGAGGGTTGGATACACAAAGAGTTCACCATGTCATCAACTTTGATTTTCCAAACAATGTGTCAGATTATCTGCTTCGAATAGGTAGAGTTGGACGTGTTGGTACTAATCATGGACGAGTAACAAATTTGATTAACTCAAAATCTGGAGTGTTTACAGTGAAAGACATTGAAACAGCTGTTAGAAGAGCAGGACGTATACCTAATGTTGATTCTGATATTAAGTTAAAAATTAAGAAACTTTATTTTACTCCCTG
Source organism: Trichonephila clavata (assembly GCA_019973975.1). Taxonomy (NCBI): domain Eukaryota; kingdom Metazoa; phylum Arthropoda; class Arachnida; order Araneae; family Nephilidae; genus Trichonephila; species Trichonephila clavata. The sequence continues at coordinate 92,848 of BMAO01012526.1, forward strand.
ATTTTTCAGAGAGAGCAATATTAATTTTCATTATTATTTGGATAATTCCTTTATGCGATTTATTTAGAAAAAAAACTGTTTATTTGATTTAAAATCTCATGGAAGAGCTAAAGTAGAAAGGCTTAAAGGTTTGGGAAAGTTTTTGGCTACTGGCACAGACAATGATTACGACTTCCTTATAAGAAGTAAAGATGATCTTTTCCAAAACTATGATTTTCTTTTTCAAATTATTTGGTAATTTTCTGACTTAGTCCTTATGCTGTAGCTTTTCTATGATGCATTTTAATATTAAAATGCTCTTAAAAATTTTTTTGATATAAAATATAGAGATAAAAGTATTGCTTTTCATTGTTCAGTTGGGATGGTTTTTTAGTTACCTGATTGTGTAGCACTTTCTTCATTATAATATTTTTTCTTTTATTTTTTAATACAGCTATTATTATAATTGCATTTAAAATATTTCGTGTTTTAGTGCAAAATTATTTCATTTGATATATAATTAAAAAATATATGCTAAGGTAAATTTCTATTTTCTTAACCTGTTCAGGATCATGATCACATATATGTGATAACTTTAGGGCCCATGGTATCATGTCTGAAATCGCGTTTCCCCCATCCTGAGGCCTGTGATCATGCCAGTGTGATCTGAATTTGAAATGGTTTTAAATAATAAATTTTGGCATATTTTATTACTGTAATGATTTTTATGAATATTTAAATGGAGTTAGGAAAAATTGCCCTATCCTGAATGGGTTAAAAAAATTATGTATGCAGTGTTTGATATGGTAATGCTTGTAAGTGAATAAAATATTTTTATATTAAAATAACATTTTTTGAATTTTTGAGCACCTGATCGAGACTGTAAAGATTAAATATTAGATTACATTTTACTACTTTGCTCTTAAATAAAGAATCATTTATACTATAAAATTCTATGTCTTACTTTTTTTTGTATTACTGTTTCTGCTTTAAAACACTATTCAAGATTAGAAAATTATTTTTTATTTATTTAATAGATTATTCAATTCTACAAACATTAATAATTTAACTACTTCAAATTATAAATTCCATTTCATCACATTAATCTATAAATAAGTTGTAATAAAAATATATATGTGGGGGAATTCTAGTTAATATTCATAATTTGAAGTTATAAAATATTTTATGAAATGGGGGGGGGGGTGCATTTAGTAATTTTGTTCATCTTATGGTCCATGCCATAAAAGTGAAGATTAAGGTGCCCTTTCCCCTGATGAAATGGCAGTTTGGGGGGGGGGCAATTGTGAAAGTTGGCTGTCAATATATTGATTTTTGTCCAAAACTAGCAGCATATCAAAATCGAATATATTATAACATCTAAAAATGCTAGAAAGTTATTTGAATTAGTGAATTGAAGAAAAAATTTAGTGTTAGCAAATAAAAATTATACCACTCCTAAAAGTATAGACTTTTGATAGAATTCTAATTTTTCATTGAAAAATTTTCTTTTTAAAGTCTGTGAGAGAGATACAAAACTGCTCATACACTTAGATGGTTTTGTACATTCTATGCCAAAAGAGCTTCAAATCAAGGAAAGTACTTTCATGATGCTTCTCTCCAAGATATTAGAATCTAAAGAAATGAAATCACAGTTCGCCTTTCAAATCCACATATTCATTTTTATTGCATCATTAAATATAATACATTCACCTTATGTATCATATTTAATTCATTTTTTTCAAACCACCTATTCTTTTTCATGGACCTTCTATTATATGATGCTCATTAATTCCTCAATTGCATTATTCCAAAATGAATTCATCAGCTGAATCTTTTTTTTCTTAACCTCTTATATACAACTGCTGCAGGTATATATATATGTCTTGCTGGAGCCCCTGGTGTATATGTATGTCTTTCTGAAGTGCAATCCTTTGCATTGTGCTGCTATTAGTTAAACTCTTTGGATTGCAATAAAATAACCTTGAAAGTGTTTGTGAAGGAATTGCTTTTGTCAGAGAACTTTTTACATATTTATGCATTAACTCTTCCCACACATAACTATGTCTGCCTGTGTGATAAATGGTGGCACTGGAAAGCAAAACACATAACTTTTTAATCAGCAGTTAAAGGCAGGGGTGTAGCTACCACCATATCAATGATACATGGCCCCAGAAGGTGTAAGTAAAAAATCGTAAAGTGTTATTAATAGTCCCATTAACAAAGCTTTCATTTCCAAAATGGCCCTAAAGGAATTTCTATATTGGCCCTAAAGGAATTTCTATATTGGGCCCACTCAGGACTAGCTACCACCAGTGGTTAAAGGGTTAATGAAACACATTTTTGCAAACTGAACGTATGGTATTCCAAATCAAACCTTTAGTAATGCATCATAGTATCACAGGTATTCTGCCCTTTGTTCCAAGTTATAATAGAATATAAAAGCAATATCTTTTCTGAATAGCATATCCATAAAATAATACAGTAGAAATCAATGACATTTTCTGAAATTTCCTTATACCTGTTTTTATTGTTTCAATAAAAGAGTTTTCTTCTTGAGCTTTATTTAAAATGTTTGGTGTGCTTTTATAAATTGTAATGATAGGATTTTTTTAAGAGTAGATGGGGGGGGGGACTATTCACATAAAAATAACTTCATCACAAATTCAATTTTACCATGATAAGCAATTTGATGTTTGTTGATTGTAAGAAATCAAGTCTATTTTTTAAAAAATAAATTGTTTTCAGATTTAGTTTTAGAATCTACATTATTTTTTTTCCAAAATAAATTTTTTTAAGTCCCAATTTTGGTTGGACGTGCTAAATAAATAAATTTTAGTAAAACGGAAAGAAAAACATGTTTATGATTAGAATTATTTTTTCTTTCAATTTTAATTAAAAATCAACATTCAGGGAAAACAAAATTTTATACCATTCAATTCAAGTGATGAAGCAAGTTTATCTTTTCTAGAATGTTGTTTCTTATATTTCTCTAAAATACTATTTATCATACTTTTCTTTAAAATTACATTTTAATAATATTAGAGTGTCACAAAAAAGGTTTCTAATTGGTGCATGATGATACAGGTATTGATGTATTTCTCTAAAAAAAAACTCTTTATGTCTTATTTCAATCTTTTTTTAATGGGAAATTAGAAATATTTTTTTAAACTCAGCAAAAGATACAATTTCAAAATGTTTAAACATAATTTAAAAAACTGAGGATTATGTATATACATCCACACACACACATATAAATTTCGATTTTGTTATTAGTTGAGTTTCATGCTTTTCAAGATTTATATATAAATAACACATTATGTATAAAAAAATACATTTCAAATTAAAATTATAAAATTTAAAAAGTTATTTTATGTAAAATAACAATTTTAACCAAGAGTATAAACTTTCTATTTAGATTTTATGTCCTCTGAAGTATTCTCTATTTTAAAGCTATTCAAATTTAATTGTAAAAAGAAAGTTTTAATTTTTCTATAAGAAATATCTTGCATATAATTTTTTTTTTAATAATTCTGTATATTCGAATCATATGCCTTGAAATTATAATTTAATTTAAACATTCTGAGAAATCTGGAATAATCATATCATCCATTGCTAATTGGCTGATATTCATATGTAAAAGTAAACAAATAGAGTTAATGCTTATATTGCATTTTTTAATTAAAATTTTTAAAACAAATAATGCTAGTAACATTATTAGGGTAAGAAAATACATTACTAGTTACAAATAACGTCAATTGAAAAAGCATTAGTTATTAGATGACATTATTACGTCTTAAAAAGAAAAAGTTCTGATGCTGAAATAAATGTTATTTGAAGGGGGAATTAACTAGAAATAATATTTATTCCATTTTAATTGGAATCAAATATTATCATTAGTTAATATAATTTTCTAACTTCTGAAAAAGATCACCAAAATAAGAAAATGATGATGAGGGGGAAAAAAAGGAACGACGTGATTATATATATATATATTACTGTGGAACCATATGTTCTTGAAGATAGTAATTAGATTCGATTTTCAGATGACATAATCTGCATTAGAGATAAACTTGTGAAAGATGTAGTTGAACTTTTTATCTCGGTGCCAAAGGCAAACATGTGAAGTTTTTCATAAAAGGTGGGGAAGTGTAAGAATTTTATCTTTAACGTTTTAAGTAAAGACTTTGAACATTTGAAATATGTACCTCTTAGACTTAGTTTTAATTGATGTGTATTTTGTTTTTCTCTGTAACAAGTTCCTAATTCTCTAAAACGTAAATTAGATAACTACAGGAAACAAATTTTATATCGCAGTTCTTACGTATACGAATTTCGACCGAAGTGTCTTGAAATCTTTGCATTTAAATTCTTTTTTTTTAATTGATAATAATTTTTTTAAAAAAAATTTTGGCGTCATTTTTACGAACCAGAAAAAAAAAATTTTCTTACGTAAACTAACTTTTTGTATTCTTGAAATGCATTGTAAATAAAATGTGTTTTTATGTAACACAATAATTTTTATAGATGGAATATTGATCTACTTATGGATGTATATATGTAGTACGATCCAAAAATTTCGTGATTGTGGCCATTGCTGACGACGAAAGCAAGTACCTTAAGTTAAACCATTTGAAATAGATTCTCCCTGCCTGACAAAGTTGGTTTAATCCATGTCATGTGACCGAACCGCACGCGCAGATGTTATTTTCGGAAGCTTGTTAGCTTCAAGAAAGATGGCTTTTCTTGAACAGTGTTGAACATTAAATTCTGCCAACGCTTAGGTAAAACACCAATGAAGACTTTGAAAATGCTAAGCAAGGTGTATGGTGAATTTATGATGGCAAGATCCAACGTTTACGGATGACATCGGCGTTTTAAAGAGGTCTGAGAATCCATCAAATACAATAAGCGTTGGATGACCTTCGACTTCTCAGAACGCAGAAAATGTTGTATTGATGTCTGAATGTGTTCGAAAAGATCGTTCCAAACACTTGAGCAAACAGCTGAGGCTACACACTTCTCGAAGACGTCGTTTGAGGGAATAAATTCGTCGTAAACGGCCTTAGTTCTGGCTGAATGACGACTGGTATCTTTTGCAAAAAATGACTTCCAGCTGTGCTTCCAGAAGTTATACAAATGCTGGCAGAAGTGTATCGTCGCCCAAGGAGACTGCTTTGAAGGTGGATATGCTTTGGGGCTGTGAACTATTCAGGGGAAGGTTTACTACACCTTGTCCCCGAACTTTTGGATCATACTACGTATAAATGTCTGTGTGTACATATATAACTATTCTATACTGGAAATATATAATAGATATCTTGTAGTTAGAAAAATACTGTACTTCTGAATTCATGTTATAGAAATACCGTACACGTATTTAAAATTTGTGGAGAGAATGATAAAAATTGATAATTCAACAATTATTAAAGAAATTTAAAACATCATTAAAAATAAAAACTTAATAAATAATTTCATGTTTAATTTTTAGAAGGTGTCCTTTGGATGCCTGTGATAAAAAGAGAATTGGATTAATTTTTTTAAAAAAATTGGTTATTCATTGCATTGGTTAGTTCAGGGGTCGCCAAAGTGGTCTATATAGACCCCTAGGGGTCTATTTAACAACAGTATGGGGTCTATCTGACCCAAGGGGTCGAATGGGGGTCTATTGGGACTCGAAGGAAAAACAGTTGTTAATACGCAAATCACACATATCAAACTGCGTACGTAAAAATTTAAAATATTTTTAATATTATATTCTTTATAGAAAATAAAATAATAAATCAGAAAACAATCTGCCCCTTTTTTCCTTATGGGTTTTCGTATGCATACCGTGACGTCACAACTTGACCTTGTGACCAGTTTGTAATTTGCACGACTCATAGTATGTAGCCAGCCAGAAAAGCGATTGAGGCTTATCCGTGTCTCTTGCTGGCGAACCCATCAACCAATTAGGATCCTTTGGCCCAGACTTGGCGAGCGACGACACTGCCGTTGGCTTTCTATGCATTAAGCGCGAAGGGATTCTTCAGTACTCCGTTTTCGTTCTACTTATGTGTGTGGTTTTAGTTCTTTTCTTTTTTTATACGGCAGTTACGCATCGTGTCGTTGGTTCGCCCTTTGTCTCCATCGCAAACCATACGAGTCTTGCATATGAGTCAGACGCATATGTGCGCTTGTCCAATTCTACACTGGATGCTACAAACGCAAATATCATATGCATTTTCGGCTATCTTTGTGAACTGTGAACAGTATTAAATGCTTGTAGTGTCATTATTACTACTATTATATCTACCATTGGATAATTAGTTATTGTTTCTATAAAACTATTCGTTTAGTTTTGATATCAATTTTAATTATTGTTACTTGTGAAAAGGTAAGCTTTAATAATGTGGATTAGTATAATATACCAACTTAATTTTAACTTATTTACAGAACTCTAATTTAAAAATGACAGCTTCAGTATCTAAAAAGAAATGTCGGTATTATTCATTGGATTTCTTAAAATTTGGATTTATTTGTTCACCGACAAATGAAACTATTCCTATGTGTCTTATATGCGAAAAAAACTTTTGGAAATGAATACATGAAACCGTCAAAAATGAAAGATCATCTTGAAAGGCTTCATTCAGATAAAAAAAAATGAAGAATTAGAATTTTTCAAAAAACTCAAAGAAAAATTCACATGTCGACCAACTCTAAAAAGTTTTATGAAACAGTCTACTGAAATTGAAAATGAAGGAGGATTAATTGCTTCGTACAAGATTTCGCTTAATATAGCAAAGAGGGGAAAACCCCACACAATCACAGAAGAAATTGTAGTACCTGCAATTAAAGACGTCATTGAGAATGTGATGAAAAAAGACTCTACTAATGTTTTAAAGTCTTTGCCATTAAGTGCAAATTCTGTAAAACGGCGTATTGACAAAATGGCCGAAGAAATAGAAAACACAGTAGTTTCGGAGCTAAAAAATTGCAAGTTCTCTATACAACTTGATGAATCTGTTTTTGGCGTTCCTGCTATTCTTATGGCGTATGTTAGATATTTCAGTAAAATTAAAGGATAAGTCATTGATGAATTTTTATTTGCTAAATATCTTGAAACCGATGGGAAGGGAGTGACAATTTTAGATGTTTACAAGAATATTTAAATAAATATGACATTCCGCTTGAAAATATAATAGCAGTAGCCACAGATGGCGCACCTTCTATGGTAGGGCGTTACCGAGGTTTTGATACATGCCTCAAAGAAAAAGTGCCCGGTATTCGTACTATTCATTGTGTGTTGCATAGACACAACTTAGTAGCAAATTATCTGAGTTCAGAGTTACATGAAGCTTTACAGTTTTGTATTAAATCAATTAATCAAATTAAAGCTCAACCTCTTAAATCAAGATTATTTGCCAAACTTTGTGAGGAAAACAATGAGTTATTTAACCAATTACTTCTGCGCACCGAGGTTAGATGGTTGTCTAGAGGTGTATGCTTGCAACGGCTCGTCAATTTATTTGACTCCACGACAGAATTTCTGAACGAAATGAATCCTGTTCTAAACAATGAACTCCAAAACAATAAGAACCATATTTTTTATTTAGCAGACTTATTTGGAAAATTTAATGACGTTCAAACAAAACTGCAAGGAAAAGATGTAACAATTATCCAAGCTCGGACAATACTGTTAGGCTTCCAAGTAAAATTAAATTTATTTAGATCTTCATTGCTACGTAAGGATTATAAGTATTTTTCAAATCTGCAACAATTAAAAATAAAAGAAGAAGACTTGGAAATATATACAAATCATCTTCAAAAATTAAGCGACGATTTTAAACTGCGCTTTGTTGATTTGGAAAACATCGACATCCCTGATTGGATTATTGCGCCATTTTCGGCGCAAATTGATAACGTCGACATCAACATACAAGATGAGCTTGCTGAACTATTGTCCGATCTTGAAGCAAAAACGCTCATTAAAAATTTGACAATACATAAATTTTGGACTAATATAAATATAAAGCAAAAATATGTGAAACTTTACGAAATGGCTCAGCCATTTATGCTGGCGTTTCCAAGTTCGTATATGGTTGAAGCCGGTTTCAGTCACGTTAATTCAATTTTAACTAAAAACAGAAATAAATTAAATGGGGAGCTTCGAGGGGATTTACGGTTAAAATTGACTAATTTCGAACCCAATATAGCGAACCTTGCCAAGAAACACCAGAAACTCATTAAGAAGTAAAAAATCTGTAGCTACTTTACTTATTGTTTCTGATTTATTAAATATTTAGACTAATATATAGTTTTATTTTAATTACCTGAAAATTACAATTGTGGGGGTCTATGGAGATTTCGAAAAATTATATAGGGGGCGATGATCAAAAAAGTTTGGTGACCCCTGGGTTAGTTAGTGAGTGAATATTAAAGTCGCACTATTAAGAAACACGAGGGCTAGTGGTGACATGATTTTGAGCCATGATAAAGTGATGAGGACGATACCTGAGCTGGCATCCCTTCGAACTTACACGCCACGCCAACAGGACTTTGAACCGCAACAGATTTAACGTGTTCATTTCATAGAACAGACGAGACACATAACTTTGAAAATTCAATAACAACTTAAAATTTGCGCTTGTTTCCTTCTTTTTTTATGTATGGAATACTTTTTAGAGACTACTTTGATAAAATATATAATGATTTGCAACTTGTTTGAGTATATAAAGTTTTACATCCAAATCAAACTTCATTTAAAACTCTTGAGTAAAATAACATACATATACACACACAGTCGACTCTTGATAATTCAAACATTCGATAATAGGAACCTCTCGATAATTCGAAGCATATGCTCTGTCCTTTGAAAAACTCTTGATATTTCGAACTAAAACAATACGTTTGGGTACACTCGATATTTCGAAGTAAAATCTGTGGCTGGCCTGACTACAACACGCAATAATTCGAAGTTATCTTATAAAATTCTCGACAATTCGAACACTCATTATCATGTACAGTCCTGTTGCAAACAGGTTGGAGCTTACAAGTTTTGTGTTGTATTGTCTCTGCGTGTCTCCCCTGTAATGTAGCCTCTTTGATGACCATCTGTCTGCTACCCCTTCTTAGTGTTTTTCGGTTCGTCAGACGAAAATACACTTTTATTGCTTTCCTTCTTCAAGTGGACAATCGACTTACCGCACCTTTTGTCAGCCGTCCATATCTTTCGTTTAATACGTGGCCTTGCTACACATGTGTTCTGAAAGGATGATCCAATATTGTGAATAAGAGATGCGTATGATTATATATAAATGTATTGAATGTATTCTTTTAAAACAGGACTTTTATCTTCTGTATAATATTTATATTGTATAATACGTGTACTTTTTAAAAGTTACTTTAAAATAACTTTATACATATGTAGAATTGTTGTTTTACTACATGGTTTCAAATTTAAATGTGTTAGAAAAAAATTCTCTTTGAGTATTTTGGGAGTTTTTGTACCCTCTTGATAATTCGAAGTTTTTCATTGATCCCTCCAACTTCGAATTATCGAGAGTCGACTGTGTATATATTTTAAAGCAAGAAATGGATGTATTATTGTAATTACATCTCAATAAAAAAATCTAAATTCGAAAACATAGATTATGTTGGTTTTCAAAACAATTATTATGAAGACTAGTTTGTATCTCCCAGTTGTGTTCTCAAAACATTCCCTTTAAAATTGGGTACTTTCTTGGCAAATTCAGCAGAAATAAGCATCGATTTAATAATATCACAATTGACACTATTGAATTATTTTTTTCATTCCATTTTGAATTTAACCCTTGGAAGAGTTGAATATAATCCGTATTATAATTCTACTTATCTTACTTCGGAATTGATACTCTCATCATCATGCAAGTCTTAGGATATTAGTAGTTGTAAGTAATAAACATATCTTGTGTTAAAACTATAAATGAATAAAATTCAAATATATTAAAGTAATTGAAATAAGTGCATTCATATTTTTTCTGAAGATCATATAGTAATAAAATTAGTACAATCGGACCCCGATTTAACGAATTTCTCTCTTTCCCATATTAAAATGAAGGCAAAAACCCCTATTTTGCGAATAATAATAAACCACGAAAAAACGAAATATTTCAGCAGCTGAAAAATATTTTTCATTAGTTTGTATTAAAGAAAATTGGGGTTTTTTTTTCTTTTCAAATGACATCCTTTTTGTCCGGAACAAAAAAAAAAAGATTTTTCTTGCAAGTAGAAAATTTCAACGGGGAAGGGTGCATATCCTTATTAGACTTAACAAGTGCAGATGAGTCTTTCGTGTAACCTATTGTGTGAGTTTTGAATTGGGCAGGAAGCTCCTTTCTTATATCCCACTCCACAACGCAGGGGATATTTTAAGATTTTAACGATTATGTCCAGGGTCGTCTTAAGACTCTTTGAGGCCCCGAGAAACCTTAAGAATTTTTGAGGCCCTAGGCCCCTGTGCGAAAGTAGGCCCTACCTACTTTTGCACAGAGGCAGACAGTATATCTCATTCATTGTCAAATACTCGTTCAAACGGCCATTAAAAACAAATGAATATGCACGACTCACAATCTCAAAAACCTAGGCACAAACCGGCTCGACCGATGGCCACATTTTAATGAGTTGAATGATTGTTTATGGTATTAAGCCTAGGTCTGAACATGTACGGCGGTCATCACATAATAATATAGTCTTATCACTTTTGCCAGCTGAAATACAGTTTGAAATTCCCTGTTTTTTCGGAGGAATAATATTTGACCACTAAAATTATCCTGATCAGGCCCTTATTAAGACAAAGTCGAGAACAGAACGAGGCCCCACCAAAGTCGAGGCCCGGGCCTAGTTGGCCCATCCTTAAGACGTCCCTGATTATCTCACATTTGATGAGGGACTGCCTATCTGTGCAACTGAAGTTTAGGAAATTGTTGTTTTGTCGGTGCCAATGAATAGTGATTCTGATGCAGAAATTGATTATGAAACTCTTATCAAAGCTGTTGCGTTTTCTAACGCTTTACATTGCTTGGAAACTGTGTAAATATACCTTATGTCGCAGAATGTAAATGAAGCAGTATTTTCTTCTCTGTATTAAGTCGAAAAAAAGAACTCTTTTTCGAGTCAGAAATTTAAAAGATTTTCAAACATCTATCAGTCAGTACTGAAGAATTTCCAATTAATTGGTACGTAATAATTCTCTAATAATATTTTTATCTGTTGAATATAAAGTGTGTAATTTCTAACTGTGGATATTTTTTGTTTAATTGCTTATTATAGAATCTCCAAAAGATAAGAGGGAAAAAATTGGTACTTTATTTGGATCCCGATATAACGAATAATCCCGAATTAACGAACTAAATATTCGGTCCCAATGAATTCTTTAAATCGAGGTTCGACTGTACATTTTCAAGGAAAATTAAATTTTGTATTTAGAAGATAATGGACACATAATTGTATTTAATACTATCTTAATCTAAAATCATCACACTAGTCAAACTAAGTTACAATAAAGCTATGAAATTCTCTCTTACTTTTTTTTATACTTCGTTTTGAATGATTTTATATCATTCGATTGATTCTACTTTCTCCATTTACTTTATAACTTAAAGAAAGCGAAAAAGAAAAATGAATTTTATAATTTAATATATAACGTTTCTAGAAGTAGTCAGTAGATTTATGTTCGAATTGCATTACTTCTTTAAGGCTATCTGCAACCACCACCGTAGCTCTTAAGCGGACGTTATTTTTGAATACAATGACTTCAAAATATTTTCTGATTTTTATTTTACTCGCAATCTGCATAATCTGACCATATCCTTAATACACTATTTTACTTAACTCGATGCTTATTTCTTTTTCAGCAAAAAATAGCTTTTTTAAAAAATAAAATGCAGCCATTTTTTTTTAAAAAAAATTATCATATGTTTAACGGACTTTACACTTTTCCCGAACTTGGATACTCAACAAGTCAAGTCCGGGCTCCATAAAATGAATAGTAATTAAATGTTGCAGAAATTCCCCGAGATCAGGTCCAGTTCTAGATATGAAGCTGCTATCATGCAATTTAATTTCAACCGCTTCCTCACCTCGTAACACATTCAGCGGCTTCTAAAAACCAATGTATTTAAAATTTAAAATGTTCACAAATTCTCGAATGCTAAAAAAAAAAAAAAATAAGAAGAAGAAAAATAAATTTGTAAATAAGAGAAAATTTGACTCCCCTACAATTAACGAATCGGCGACAAATTTAATACATCAGTAAAATTCAGAATATAAAGCGTGTGTTGTTTATACATTTAAGCCTCTCTTGTAAAAGACTGGGGTCCTATTCTCGCAAATACAAAATTTAGTGCTAGTTTATATTTTCTTACTTGTGTAAATAATAATGATAAGCAAATATTAAAACAATTTGAAAAATAAGCGTATTAAAAATATGCATGTGTACAATTTTGCAAAAAATTTCAGTGCTTCATTTTGTTACTAAAAATCTAATATTACATGCATTATACCTATTCCATTAAATCAAATAAATAAAAATAACACATACCTTGCTTTCTTACTTACAAATTCGTCAATAACGTCTCATCTAAATTAATTTCTTTTGACAGATCTTCACTGGCATACACAAGAGTGGGGGCTGGGCAGGGACGTCCAGTGGCGTAACGGAGAATATTAGGTCCCCCTCCCCCTGCAAAGTCAAGTTTGGGGCCCCAAGCCAGATCTTACAAAGGGTATGTACACAGAGAATCTTAAGACTTCCTGAGCCCTTAGGCAAAAATAGGTCCTGGGCTCCTACACAAATGTAGGCCCTACCTATGACCTTTAAAAGTAGACAGTGCATAACATACGTTGTCAAAAACTCGTATAAACAATAACCCGAAAGCAATAAACGTGCATGAATTACAATCACACAAACCGGCTGGATCGTCTACCCCCTTTTGACTGAATGAGTAATGATGGTGTTTGGTGATAGGCCTTGGCCTATACATGGACGACGGTCATCACATGTAGCCAGTTGACATGTCGTCCAAAATTTTCAGTTTTTCGAAGAATACAACCGGAAATAGCATTTGACCGTTTCAATTATTCGAATTCGTGATCCTACTAAGGTTGAGTTGAGAAAGAGACGAGGCCCCCATTGTGGCCGAGGCCCATGCCTTAAGACGTCCCTGTATATACATGGCTCCAATCAGGCTTTGGGCCCCCTCTCCGCGATGTGAGTTACGTCACTGGGGACATCTTAAGATTTTTTGAGGCCCTGGGCTCCTATACAAAAGTAAGCTCCATTCATGCTCTTTTTGAGTAGATAGTATATATAACATACGTTGTCAAACACTCGTACGAACGGTAACCCGGAACAAATGTGCTTGACTCACAATTCTATACACATACCAGCTCAACTGATTGCCGCCTTTCGACCAGATTATGGTTTATGATGGTAGGCCTAGGCCTAGACATGGACGATGGTCATCACATAATAATGGAGTCTTGCAACTGTTACGAGTCGGCATGTAGTTCGAAATCCCTAGTTTTTCGGGCAACATGTCAGGGGAAAACGTTTGACAATTAAGATTAATCGGAGCATATTATTAAAGTTGCTGAGTCGAGAACAAGACGAGGTCGAGTTGGAACTTGCCTTAAGACGTCCCTGGGCTTGGGGGCTCAAATCCCTTAGATAAACGAAGAAATTTTTAACTTTTGGCATAAAAGCTTACGCCTCAGAGTTTTTGTCTACCGTAAAATCTGGCATATAACGCGCACTAATACTTTTAAGCTGCATTTTTTAGTTTTTAGGTATATTCGACGTATAACGCGCATCGCCATTCTTACGCGCGCGGAGGAGCTTAAAACTTATGTGTGCAAAACTTATGTATTTTTTTTTATTTGAAGTCATTTATTCGTGATAATATTCCAAGATTTTGAAAAAATAGTATATTTCTCTAGAACTATACAACTCTAAGTTCTTTAGGTATGCCATTTCTTTTAAATAATCAGTATTCCGGTTTATGTAGAAATCTAACTTTTTGCATGCTCCTCTCTTTTTTTTAAATTTTATTATTTTTGAAGTCCTAATTTTTATATCCGGTGTATAACGCTCACCCGTAAATTTCGACTTCATTTTTTGTGTTAAATATGCACGTTATACGCCGGATTTTACAGTACTTATTTTTAAAAAATGCACCCTTGTGTACGTCATTGAATCTAACAAAAGGGTTGTGCCCAATGGACGTACGTCTTAAGGCAAAGTTTCAAAAACTTGTTTTGTCTTACAGACCCCTTGCCATGTTTTCCGGCTTAGGGTAAACCCTGCTTACCTAAGATTGAATTTTTGCAAAATCATCAACTTAAATGTGTTTTTGATAGCTGGTATAGATTTAAATTTTTAACTGTGATGTGAAGTGTAGAATGAAAAACTTTAGAAAACGAACACACACATCTTAATTTTAAATATGTATCATTAAATTAAAATTTAGTAACTGTTATATAAAATAACTGATCGATAAAAGAATGGGAGGGATGAAACAGATGCTTTTTAACAAATTTTCAACATGTGGCATCAGTTTTGCTGGGTTTAATCCAACATCTGCTCAGTTAGTAGCGTCGAATCTTTGTTTCTTTTGGTTAAGAAGATTGACAACAGTGCTGAAATTTTTTTCCACTAGAAAAAGCAATTAACCCGGCCTCTCGCGTGAGAAAAACGACCTAAAGTTCTCGCGCAGGGTGTGTCATACCCAAGGGTGTTTATATTGTGTTTTTACCGTAAAATTTGTATGCAAAGGTTAAAAAGTAAGAAAAGTAGGAAAAACAACATGCTTATTACATTTTTCACACGTAAATTTAGTTTGTCTGTTCTTTTTATAAGGGCATTCAGTGCATTGTTTGTACACTCCTTTAATCGTGTCGTGAGTGAGCGCAACGTTTTTACTGGAACTTAATTTTTTTAAAAATCTGTATCTTTTTCAAACTAAACATATAGGAGTTAACTTCTTTATTTTTTAAATTTAAAAATTTTGGAATTTTTTTTATTTTTTCTTATTGTTTCAGCAATAGATTTTTTTCTTCAAAAGTTCAGCTGAAAGTGGATAAGATGTGTACCAGTATCTCCTTTAAAATTTCATTCTTCTCAAATGTTTTTGTGTCCCTACATATAAAACATTTATTTTCAACACTGTCTTCCTTTTCTAAATCTGGATCGATTTCAGTGGAGGAATCACAATTGCTGTTATACTCTTCATTTGTGTGCATTTTCCTCATCATAACCGCGAAGAGAATTTCTTCATCCGAAAATACTGTTGTACTATATCTATTAAATAGTGTATTTATTAAATTACTTAAATATCACATTTCTTCATCATAACTACAATAATACGCCATAGAATAAGAAAGATTTTAAAGCGTACTCACGTATTAAAAAATGTAACTCAACTTCACGCGCAGGGTGTGACACACCTGAGGGAGTGGTATCCAAAGATCTATTTTAAAAATTCGCTGACAGGTTTGATACCCTTGAAAGTTATGGCCTTAAAGTCAGGACCAGGAATCATCCATTTTCCAAAAAAGGTTTAGCAGGAGCGTTGAAAAAAGTTAGACGGTGGATATGACACACCTGCGCGAGTAGTGCCGGGTTAAAAACTTTCTCACGATATTCCATAATTCGTTATAGATATATTTATATTATCATGAAATATTACGTAAGTAAATATGTAACAGTGTGTGTGGAATATTTATTCCATTCATTGAAAGTTAAAATTAAAATTACGAACTGGTTAAATGAGAGGCACAATCGTAAGCCCCCAATTACACCTCAAGGACCTCCCAATTATTTTTCCTGCTGACGTAGACCCCTGGGGGTTGATATAGACCACATTGGGAATCACTGTCTTAAGGCATGGGCCAACCGAGCCCGGGCCTCGTCTCAGCCTTAATAAGATCCTGACTCGAATAATTTCACCGATCAAATGTTATTTTCGGTTTTATTATTCGAAAAACTGGGAATTTTTTTCGGACGATATGTCAATTGGTTACATGAAATGACCATACAGGCCTACGTCTACCACCTTACACCATTCATTACTCATTCAGTGAAAAGGCGTTAGAAGGTCTGTGCGATTGTAAGTCATACACATTGATTTGTACGAATATTTGACAACGTATGCTACTATTATGGGTGATAGATGAGACCTACATTTTAGTAGGGGCCCAGAACATCAAGAAGCCTTAAAGGGTCCCTGGTTGTACCCCTACAAACTCCACCCTTGTGTACGCCACTGCTGTAAATTCAGAAATCTTTCTATACATTATATGTTCATTTTTGTAAATGGTACATCTATTAAGATTTAACAGTAACATTAAAATAAAGAAATAATCATTAATAGTGAAACTCAACATTAATAGATCAAAACATTCCAGCATAAGCCCTTTATTTTTAGATATACAAGAAATAAATACACTTAAAAAAAACAATAGAATTCATTCATACATATAAGGCACAAAAAATTTCACATATAGTAATACAAAATATTTATGTTTCATAGTAAAATATAGAGCTTTTTGCATCAGAATGGGGTATAGTAAAAAGATAAATGTATTTTTTGTAATTTTCTTGTGTTGGAAAAAGTATGCTACAAAATAAACATTAAAAATAAAATTCTATAAAACTTTTAGGTGTTTTTTAATAAAATAATATTTTATGCGTGATTTTCTTTATCATTATCAATGCAAAGTTGACAAAAGAATAGAAAATCTAGTGTATAACTTTTTCTAAAAATCTATAATGCTTGTTTTACTACATTAAAGTACATAAATATTAATATGATATTTAAAAAAATCAATCTATTAATTTTATTAATGCAAAATCACATTTGAAAGAAATATTTTGTACGTTACTCATAGATAGAAATTAGATATTAATATATCTTTTAAATTAAAATTTTACACAAAAAAAATGCAGAAATAATTAAAACATTACAAGAAAAAAGCACCTTATAATAATAAAGTTTCATAGTTATTGGAAAAACATTCATTTATTTTAAACTGAAAGCATTAAAATAAAATAATTATTAGAATGGCATAATAATACACACACTCTTCTTAAAACACACATAAAGATATATTAAAAATTTCTTATAATTAATATAAAAACTTTTGGAGAAATATTATTAAGTATCAGCAGTTTATCTTGCTATATTATCACAACATTTATACACAAAGTAAGTAAATATGGCAGTTATAAGGCACTTAACAAGTTCAAAATATTGTTTTCTTCTTTACAAATCGTTGCTTCTCTCAGTTATAGAAGATTCACCTGCATGGAAAAAGAAATTATAATATGAGAGAGATGCAAATTTAAATGAGAGAAATGCAAATTTAATTTCATTCATTAATTCAATGGATTAAAAATAATTCTCACGAAATCTGTGGAAGTAGGGACATTTTATTAACTACACACGGAAATGAAACCTTCCTCATTTGAATTCTGTAAGCTTTTTTTAATTGAATCTTGATACATACAAAAAGAAATCCAACACAATACGCAAATACATATTGAAAAGTTTCCTTAAACTGATATTATTTCAGAGCATATTTTATTTATTTTTTACATAAGCATACATTAACTTTTTCAAATGCTTAGGAACAAACTAAATTGTTAGTGCTTCCAGAAAATATTTTGCTTGGCATCCCCTTCTACAGCTCTTTATAACCAAACATTATTCAGTATAGTAATGGAAAGTTTGAGATTTGTTCGTTTCTCCGCCCTTAAGATCATTTGAAGTCCCACAGGGAATACTCTCAATGTCAAGTGAGTAGGAGTGAACTTGATGACAAATTTGTCCACCAAATGTCGTCCAATTGCCAAATTTGAAGATGAAAATAGATGCTACAAAAGTCCAGAAAATTCAAGGGCAATTATTTGAAGGAGAAGTTCCCAGAAGGATATTTCCAGTTTAAATAAGGATGGCAGGAAAACAACAATGGAGTCAAACATTTGACAACGACTGTGCGTTTCATTTGTCTAAAGCGAAATTGTGATTGTGGATTAGAATTAAGGCGTTCTCTATTTGTGTGATTTTTTTTGAATCTGTACTATTGTAGAATTATAGAAGTGAAAGGAAAAAATAATTCAAGCAGCTTATAAACAATTATAAACGTTTGGGAAGTAAATCTCTAAATGAAAACAAAATTTAATAAGCTAATGACATAATATTTTACCTTTCGATTCGAGGACAATAATTTTCGCAGCTGCAGATGATTCTCCTTCCTCATTTTTGGCAATGCACCAATAAGTGGCATCATCTTCGGGTTGAAGATTAAGCAACTGAAGCCAAGAGGTTATCTCGTATTTACTGGGTCCCCTCGTGATTGCACGGCTACTTTAGGATCATCACCTAGAAAAGTAAATGATTGCTTTTTGAAGATCTTAAGCAAAGTGCGATATAACACAGAAAAATAGTTATTTCTTAAGACGTAAGTTGAATAAAGAAACAAAATAAAATTTTTTATTACAATGGGTTTCTAGTTTATGATGTTTGCAAGATAATTGCAATCATGTGTTTGTTCTCCGTTGAATTCGAAACTTGATTTAGAATTGTACTAGTTGTTCAAACAGCAACATTTAAACATAATTTGAAATTCGATAATTGGGTAAAGATGCTCAAACATTAAGATCCTTCAAACAAAATTTCAGACTTTTAAAAATATACTATACATGTGTGCGTTTAAATCAAATGCTTTTTGTTCCGGATGGGTGGCGTGGTTGGTTTGTCGCTGGCCTTCTACATCCAAGGTTGCGGGTTCGACCCCGGCCCAAGTTGGTGGATTTTCTTGATGCAGAAAATCGACAGCGGCCATGTCGTATGATTATACGGCATGTGAAAGATCCTTAGAGTGTCTGTTTGGCTTGGATGCTCTCGGCAAAATTAAATCCTAGTACAAAAGTTCGCATCGTCAAGAGCTCAGGTGCCTCCCTCTGTGGAGGAAACTGGACGTCAAAATTGCTTGCTGTAATTGGTATCACCTATATGGTGCAGCGCTAAAAAGTGGTACCAGCTCCTGGGGAATGTACTAGGTCTGCAAAGGTTTAAAGTACCAATGCGCAGCCCCATTGGAAAAAAAATGAACTGATTGACTGGAAACATGTGATTGCATTTTTATCATTTGACTATCACGTCACATGAATTTAGCCATTACAGATGCGACTATTGTTAAAAACACGGGGGGAAGGGGGATTGGGAATGAGCCCATTCATTAGCTGAATTTATTATTTGTCATTTATGTAGTAACCTGTATAAGACAATCTATCATTCTCAAGAATTATGAAGATTGTACGTCCCAAAGAATATTTGGTGCCAAGTCTCTTTAAAACAGCGCTTATTCTCAATAGATTCATCCCATGTAAATAATCATTGTAAATATGTTACAGAGCCTAATTTCTCAAAATAGGAATTTTGAAATAATTTCCAACACTTTTCTTTGATCCCTAAGAATTGTATTCTGCACTGTGCACATGAAAAGGACAATCAAGCTCACTTCAGAATTGCGCAAGAGTCAACATAAAGATTAAATGAATGCACGGAGTGATTTCAATGTTAAGAACTATCATAGTAATGAACAGAGCGCAGTTTTTCTGTCAAACAAGCAAAAACTAAAAGTTCACCTTCATTCGAAATGTGAATTTCAGAAAAATGAGAACTATTAAGCATTAGTACATACGTAAGAAAGTGGGATTATTACACTTGTGTTATGGATAAAAAAATAAGTAAAAAACTTACTAGGCAAAGGTATTGTGTCTCCTTGACCTCTGTCCACCCTCCATTCAATGGATGGAATAGGCCAACCCATGGCTTCGCAGGACATAGCAATATGGCCACCAGTAGAGTTCGATACATCTTCTGGAGGGGTGACTATCTTGGGAGCTACAGTGAAAAAGAAAAAAGAATGAGACAGAAAAACAATTAAAACATGAGAATTTATTTTACAAACAACATTTAATTCAAGAATTACATTGTTTCACTTTTAAGTAAGTATTAGAAAGAAGATATTGGCATAGAACTTCGTCATTTGAATCATAAGTAGGTAATAAGATTTGATGGGGAGTAGCTACCGCAGCATCAATGATACGGGGTCGCAAGCTACAGGGACCGCAAGACGTGTAACATTCTGACACATTTAAATGTTTTATTAATACAATCTTTTTTCTTTTTAAAGAAAAGGGCCCTTAAAGAATTTTAGTCCAGGGTCTACCCAGGGTTAGTTACGCCAGCTGAGATATGATCCTCTTTTAAATATTTCAACATTTAAGCTTAAACATCATGTTATGTAAGGCTCTAAAAGTCCCCTTACATTTAATAACAGTTCATTTAATCAACCCGCGATTCCTTTAACTTTCAAACTTCAGGTTATTAAGTCTCTGAACTATCAAGTTCAAAAGTATTGTGCAAATTATCTAGTAATAATTAAGTTAAAAAAATTCCTTTCATTTTAAAATTTATAACTTCAGAGAAACAACATTAAAAATCAGAAAAAATTTTAAGTATTATAGTTCGCAAAAAAAAAAAAAAAAAAAAAAAAAAAAAAAAAAAGACG
Source organism: Trichonephila clavata (assembly GCA_019973975.1). Lineage (NCBI taxonomy): Eukaryota > Metazoa > Arthropoda > Arachnida > Araneae > Nephilidae > Trichonephila > Trichonephila clavata. Next base: position 113,419 of record BMAO01012526.1, read on the forward strand.
TGACAGTTTTTAAAAAAATAGATTTTCGAATGCATGTAGACAAAAGATTGAAAATATGAATGCAAAAGTAAAAAACTTTCTTTAATAAATACTTTCAATTCATAAACCTAAGGCAATTTTATCTGCATCGCAGTTAATCAAAACAACAAGGATGAACTTACCACTTAAGAAAGGATAAGTTTTAAAATGAGTATACATAAATTATTAATTTTTTTTTTAGTTGAATGACTTTCGCTCTGATTTTCCAGGCACCAGCTCTGTAAAAAGGCTCTTACTTGTTAAATATGTCGAGGCTCGACATCCTGACGTTAGCGTGGTGTGTAAGTTTGGAGAGTGGAGAGTCAGTTCAGGAGTAGTAGTTCTTCGTCACTTGACAGTGTTCAAAATTACGAGGTCCTTCACCAATAGCCCCGAGTAACTTCAAAGTACGATATTCATAAACGATCAAATCTATGTTTCCAATTCAAATTTTAAGTTAAAATTTAATGTTTAAATCTTTTAATGATTACCTTATCAAGAATATTGTATAAAAAATTAATAAACTGTCAATTCTGGAATTACATAAAAACAAAAATTTTAGAAGTCTCAAGTGATTTAAAATGAAGATTAAGCTGACAAAATCAAACTAAAGGAAACTTGTCAATCAATCGCTCAAATTTGTCTGTCAGTGATCAGCAAAGACTTCTGAGAAATTCATTTATGTGAAGGGCCCAGGGAGGGTAGCACTGCATACGCCCTGACACGTGACTCAGTTCGCTTCGCAAGGAGGCGAACGGCGATCCCCAGACCCAGCCGAGACGGAGAAGGAAAACGATGAGAGAGAGAACGACTTGCCTACTGAGAAGAACTTTTTAGTCTCTTGGCAAACACGCGCGCTTATATGTTTCACTCAGAATAGTATTTGTGTAATTGTGTTGTCCCCTTTTATGTTAACTGTTAAAACAAACAGTTTTGTTTGTTGGCTTTTAGTCTTTGCTAGCTAACGAAATATAAACCCATCACCCATAAACATAACAGCCTTGGCCTCAAACCAAATATAACAGTTTTATACAATTATATCTTGATATGGATCAAAAGTTAAAACAAATGCCAGAAACAATAAACTCATTAAGAGGAATAAAAAAGGTGATCGAAAAACATTTAGAAATTTGTTGAAAAAAATTTAGAAAACATTTATATTTTCTCTTTGAGTGTGTGTAATAAGCCATTATTTAAGAAGTAGCAGTTTCATTATTCGGAAACTATTAATATATCACAATAGATCCACGAAATATAAGCAACTACCATAAAATACACATAGAATTCTAGCAATATTATTTACTGAGAACATTATTCCAACGAGGCATTTTTCTTAGAAAAAGTATCATTTAATTCGAAATATTTTTTCCGCCGTAATAGACCTCAAATAATCTGCAGAAGGCTCGGAAAATGGATGATACTTCATTAAAAATGCTCAGTTAGTAATAAATGTCAACTAATTCTCTCTGTATAGCAAAATGTATAATTTATTTCCCCCCTTCCATACTAGACAAATTCCCATTAATCACAGTCTCTAAAATAAAATAGCAAATCGCAAATAATAGAGTAAAATTATACAGTTTGATTATTGAGCTTAAAAAACAAACAATTTGGAGGGTAAAACTTCTTTAAAAAACCTTTAAACAAAGACTTTAATAAAAAAAAATATTGCAAATTACACATAATTAAATTACTTGTTAAAACTTTAAGAATTATTAAAGTGTTATCAGTTTCATAATCCACAGTACAAAGAATTCAAAATTACAACTAAAATAATATTTTGTAGACTAAAAAATTTAAAAACACACACACACACAATTATGCTGCAACTGTATTCCCAATAGCAGTTTGATATTTAAAAATTGATTTTCCACATACTGTATTCTGTAACATGAACGACACTTACATGAAAAAAACGTAGAATATGCACCATCAGATTTAAATTGCAATCCCGATGACTCACAGTAACAGACACGGCTATTTTTCTCTGCTTGCATATTTAAACAATGCATTCATAATTTCGAAATAATCTTGTGTAGAAATTTATTTAAATTAATACTGTGAATCTATTTTTAAAAAATTCTCAGTCCTAAAAAAAGAATAAATATTTCTGTATTCTCTACAAAAATCATATATGAATATAATAATATTACTCACTATCAGTTAATGAATTAGATTTAATAGTGGTAAGAAATTTCAGTATTTTCAGAATCATTCCATAACATTCATAGCGGTAATTTAAATGAATCTAAATCAGCGGACTAAAATAGTTTCATTTAACTTGCATTTACTCTCTCTTTTCTTCTATTATTTTTATTTTATGGCCCCAACACTTGAAAAATGAGTAAAAAAAAAGATAAAAGTAAAAAACACTAATTTTATTATCAATCACGAATATTTCAAACAATCGTGCTCACATCGGATAATGTGCCCACAATAATGCACACATCGGACATTGATTTTCCAACAGCCAGTATCACGATCTTTAGCATTTTTACCTCTTCAATGTAAGTTAATTTTATTTAAAGTCAGTGTGCATTACGTTTATTTTCCTAATTTTAAAAAGTTTTTTTAATAGTCTACACCAGCGATACTCAACCTGCGGCCCGCGGACCTTTCTGAGTGGCTCGGTCATGGCCCGTTGCACTAACAAATTCACTTATTCAAGAACAATATATTAAAAATTTAGGGAGAAATTCTATCAATCAAGCAATCACATATATTAATTTTGCAGTCGATGTCGTGCTGGTACGAATTGCGAAATAACTTTTTCTTTATGTAATTGTGACGGTTAGGGATAACAAATAGCAGTGGAATAGTGATCATTTTATGGGTGAAACTAATTTTTAATTAACCCTCGTGTCTTCCAAGCGAAAAACACCTAAATAAATATTTGCTGTTTCAAGACGATTGGGATCTTAGTTATTTCGTAAAGAAAAACAAACATGGATCAACAAATTGTTTGATTTGTCGTGAAAACGTTATATTTAGAAAATATAATTTTGCTCGTCACTATACTACTAAGCACAAATCTTTCAATGGCTCTTTTTCTTGAGGGTCTCTTTCAAGACGAGATATAAAATAACTTTCTTAAAAAAGTCTTTGCTACAGCAACAAAATACTGGAGGGGGGGGGGGAGTTGATTAAAGAAAATCGAAATTACCTCATAACAGGGTAAAAAATGCATAAAACCTATTTTTTGTGAGTTGAGTTTGATAGAAATTAATACAATTTCAAAGTAATATTCAAAATTATGAGTTTTAATAATTTGATAAATTTTCTACATTTTAAATTTTTTCCATCTTATAGCAACCCTCCCTCCCTCCTCATTAATCCTCCAGTTGCGGCCCGCGTGAAATAATTGTCATGAATGTGGTCCGGCGGAAAAAAAGGTTGAGTACCACTGGTCTACACACTTTTTCATAAGTATTCATGTTCATAACATAACTTCGCATTTTTTTCTGATTTCTATTAAAATTATTTTTAGATTTATTTAACAACTTCTCTTTCTATCTTTTTTGCCATTTTACTTAAAAATACACCTGAATAGTATCGGTGAATTCACTGACGTAAAAAATGTTGAAAACTAATAAAATAAAGTTCATGTGAAAACAATTTATTAAATTTCTATTTCTCTGCGATTCACAAGAAAAACAAATTAAAATCGCCATTTCAGATTAGCTTAGCTTATTCAATCAAATAGGTACTATATTAATAAATATAGGGTGGAAACTGCACGCGCGAGCGAGTATAATAATCTGAAATGAACATTTTAAATAATCACGTTGGGCTGTCACAAAAGTCATGCCAAACAGTGATGCAGTCATCTAATGCAGTGATCCCCAACCTTTTTACTGCCACGGACCGGTCAACATTGGATAATTTTACCACGGCCCGTTGAGAGGGGGGAGAATTTGATTGTTTATATTTTAGATTGTTTTGATTTGATAATTTTAATTTTATTCTATATTCCAGCAAGCTTTCAGAATAGAATACAACCACATCAGAAAATGAGCATAAAAGGGAGTTAACATGAAATATAAAGAAATTTCCATAAAAGTTGCGCATACCCGAGAGAATTACACCAGAGTAATTAAAATGAAGATAATTTAATGTTCTTTGTACGGTCCAGTACTATTTGGTCCACGGACCGGGGATTGGGGACCACTGATATTATGCAAGTCTTAATGCAGTCATCTAATTAAACTCTTATTTATATTTTACTCTTAATCGGTAATGATGTTTGAATAAATAAATAATGTAAATAAAGCACAATAAATAACATTCGTAATCTTTTGGTAGCTTTATTTTAAGATACAAAAATCCTATATATATCACCACATAAATCACAAACAAGATATCAATCATTGGCATGGCCAAGTAATTTTAGCGCGTTTTTCACATGTTGTATTTTACAATAATGCAACTAATGAACTTTTTACTAACAGAAAGTAGTGTACTGTACTAAAACAAACAAAAAAATAAAAATTATTAAATTTAAATATGATTCGGCTTATCTAGGGCACAAATGCGACCCAATGCCGAAAACCCGAGGTCAATTGGTTGCTTATTGGCTGAGAAAAAGGTACGACAAAATATGGAACGAAGACGAAATTTGCGTCCTAATAGCGCTTTTGTTCCACTACGTGAAAAACGCGCTAAAAAGCATTGATCAGAACAATTTTGGTGGGTTCTTAATCAATGTTTGCATTCCTACTATAAAATCTCTCTCTCTCTCTGTTTTGGCATCTAACTTAATGACGATTTTAATAAAAATAAAACTGCATAACAGACTATTTCCAAAAAATATTACACATTTTAAATTATTTTCAACTGAATTTTTTAATGTAATATTTTTCAGTGAAATAATGCATTAAATTACCAAGAGAAGTTTCTGCACTTTTGGATTACAATAACAACATACTAATAGAACTGGGAAGCATAAATCACACATGAATTTCCGTTGATTTTTCAACACCTGTATCAACACTGACAGAATTAAATTATATTTTTCTTCAATTACAAGAATGAGCACGTTGAAAAAAATGATACTGTTTACATATTTTAACTTTCCAAGATAGTTTTTTCTTTCGTATCATCTTTACAAGCTTTTTTTTGGAAAAAGTTGTGAAACGTATTCAAATCTTAACATTCTGAATTTTCCACAAACGAAACAATGACAACAAATTTGACAAAAAAAAATTTCCAGCCTAAATATTCCTTCGAAAATCGTTTACAAAATCGAAACCTCGCCAAAAGTGATAACCCTTACTTTCATTTCAGTGCGTAGGTTCAAAGGTTGTTTGTGTTGCCGCAGATCTCGACAGAAGGAGAAAGAAAAAAAGTTTCTAAACAGACTGTGAGAACAGGAAGTGTGGGATGTATTTTTTAAAAATTTTTTCCCCTTCTTTTTTCCCGTTTGTTTTCAATCTTAAAAAAAAATTAATTAAAAACACACAAGTGAAAAGTAAAGTTTATCAAATAATTGTATCATGGTATGAATATTTTTTCTTTCTTCCATTACTGTTAATTATTTTTCAAAATAAGGTCATTATGGAATCTTAATGTCAATTAAAATGGAAGCCGAAAAGCAAAAACGACTGAATTAACATTACATTTTTTAAGACAAAATAAACATCATCGAAGAGCATACAAGAATCAAATGGTGATTTTTTTTGTAGCACTTTATAAGAATATATTTATCTTGGTTTGGTTTAGTTTAGTTTAGTTTTAAAAACATTCACAAAAATAAATACACAGTGCCTCTCAAAAAAAGGACATTTCGAATTTTTAAAAAAATTTTACTTCACATATTGTGTTACAGTTCTAAGTGACTACATACTATAAGGATTTTGAAGGGAAAAAAATTATTAATCCAGTGATATTTTTTATTAATTATTGTAAATTATTTCATTGAACAAATTACAAAAAAATTCAAAATTAATTTTTCGATTATAAAACTGGAAAAATATATCTAATAACTCAAGAGAATCGAGATAAATAAAAGGAAAAAAATAAAGAAAATAATTAAAAATTAATTTAAAACGTTCTAAAAAAGCCTTTTAAACTTTTGATTTGCAAAGAAATCCTCGTTTTTTCAAAGTAAAAAAATAAATAATGACCTTAATGACAAAAAACAATAACTCTTTTAATCACAGTAAATACCTTTTTTGACAAATATTAAATAATTATTTCAATAATCAAATCCAAATAAGTATTTTATGAACAACAACGATGCCAAAAAGACTGACCGATAAATTTTTAATTTGCAGAAATGAAATTCATAAAATTATTTAATGGAAAATTTATTGCAATAAAAACAATTTTATCTTCAAAGTCAATAAACTCCTCAAAATATCAATTACTCGCCGCAATAAAAAAAATGTCTCTTAACATACTGATAAGAGTTATCAAAGAACATATGAATTTTCTACCTCTCCAGAAAGACAGTAAATAAAAAAATGTATTAAATAAAAATTAGCTCAGCTCAACATCCTTTCTTGAATAAAAAAAAAAAAAGACGAATAGAATTTCTTAAATAAAATTATGTAAAATATTCACCAACTTACAAAAAAAAAAAAAAACTTTAACGAAGGAGTTTAATTTTTTTAAAAATAAGTTTAATCTGAATAAATAATATATAACTTTCCTTTACATTTTGTAGAAATGAAAAACATTTTTATTTATTTATTTCCTAGTTAAAATTTCCTGTAGAGCACACGAATATTTTAAAATATAATATTAAGTAATATTCTAAGAAATAAAATTTTATTTTTCCCCATTATGTACATTTAAGAACTGTACAAAAATCTTTAATAAACGTAATATTATAACCTGTTTCCTCCTCGAGGTTAAATCTTTTTTTATAACTGTTTAATAGAATCTGTCCCTGGATCTCGGAAGAGGCCCCCCCCCCCCCAGGATAAAGGTTTTGATAATGAAAATCCTTATTTTTAATTATTCTTCTCTCACGGATTATAAAATGGATATTAATTATCAAATAAGAGAGAGAAATAAAGTGGCATGGAGACAAAAAAAAAAAAAGATTACATAAAACAATTTTTTTTTACGCATTAAGAAAATTCCATCAATAGATTGAAAAGAATTTTCTCATAAAATTAATGTAACATTGGATCCTCAAGATCAGATTTTAAAAACTTTTACGATTTGAGAATTTCTGAGTAAAACTTGTAACTAAAACAATGATTTACAAAATTTAAAAAGAATCAATAAATCAATTTACATATGTTTATTATGCTTGAAATAATTATTCGAATTTTTTTGAAACAGAAAATAACACATTCAAACCGTTTTTAAATAAAAATTAATATATCAAATGTTTTAACTAATCAAATAAAAAACCGATTGAAGAAAGTCCTGAAGAAAAATACACACTGAAAAATTAAAATAATTAATAGAGGCAATAAAAAAATCGCCAATGTAAATTAAATTTCAGATTTTTTTTTCTTTCATGCTTCTTAATTTATCAATAATCTCTTTCATCTTTTATATATTTCAATTCCGTCAATAGATTTAAGGTATTCGACTAGGTTCGGAGATCAATTTTTCAAAAATCGATTTTCAGAGTAAATTTATTGTTTTAATGAACATAAATAGGCTTAAAAAGTCATAATTATTAAACACTGCACATGCACCAGTCAGAGCATGTCGGTGACGCGAATCCATAAGATTTTCCCCTACCAATAACATGTATTACCCTTTGTTTTTGGAAAAAAATATTATTTTTATGAAAGTTTAGCAAAATTTTTAAAGTTAAGAAAAACGCCATAAATAAAAATAAATTGCATATAATGCAATTTTAGTTTCATTGATATACTGCTTGGTCCCTCTGAAGTGTCACAAAGCGCAGAATAAAAAATATTTTAAGAAATAAATATTTTATTAGCATTTACATTTGATATTAATGATTTTTCATCAAAATTACTGCATGTTCTAAGATAAAATTGGCTGTAAAATGTGATTAAATGTAGGTGTCTTAAAACCTGCGATTTGTTACACTCTGAAGGGCCCATAACATATATGTTATAAATTTCATTGAATTTGATTGGATTGTTTTGGAGATATTCCGTTTTTCGTGCGCGAATTATCGTAAGAATTTCATTCTTCAAAAAACGCATTAAAAATATTTTTATAAGTTACATAAAGTAAATGCTATAAAACAACACAAAAAACTCTCTAGTTTTACGTATTAGTCATTCTCTGTCACTAATTATATTTCTTTTTTCCCCAATGACTCAAGCAACACCAAACATCAAACACCTAAAAGGCACTTTTTCAACCTAGTCGGATACATTAAAAAAAATACAGGTACATATTTGATTGTACACATAGTCTTTTTCAGAAAAAAAATTCAAACACCTTAAAATGATTTTTTTTTCTATTTAGTTTATTTCAATATACATATATTTCAGCATTCTGGTGAGTTAAAAGTATATATTTGCTTGCCTAATTATCATTCACTTTCTAAAATGAATGAAACGTTATGAACCACCATTATTTCAAATTTAAAAAATGAAATGCAACAGTTTCTATCTGACAAGTATACGTGTTCGGGTTCTGAAAAAACACAGATGCTCACTGTCTCCAAAAATATCGAGAACTCATGCGATGAGACTAGATTTCTCGAAAAGCTTGTTCCTGCGGTCAGACACACGAGGAATTTTTTACCCCGCTTTGGCTATTAGCCAAAACAGATCGTCTTTATGGTCCATACGAGCCGTCAACACTAACGCATATATTTATTTAATTATGGTTCCGACGCGTTTCCTTTCACTTTCATGAAATAAAGATAATCCGACATATAATTAATTTTTAAAAGTTCCAGACAGTATTACTGAAAGACAGTAAAGAGGCGGATCAAAGATAACCCATATTTATACATTTATTTTAATTAGACACAAGAAGAAAGGGTAATTTTCTGTTATTTCAAAATTTCATCGTCCTCTTTCACTATACGGGTTGCGTGGCTACAGCGGACACATAACATTTCGTGGGCTGAGCGGACACTTTGAAACTCATCGTGGTTTGAGCGGACACATTTTTCCACCCATCTTAGAACAGATTCGATTACCGAATTACAAGGATAAATACATTTTTGCCTATCAAATTTAATTACTTGTATTAAACTGTTAAGATGTTATAGTGCGGATACATTTTAAACATAGCGAAATGTAATAGAAATAAATACTTTCAGAGAAATATTTAAAAACTAATAGTAAGTGACAATATAATGAAGGGTACAAACAAACTCTCTGCGTATTATAGTGTTTCAGACACGAAGCAAACTGCAAAATTAGACTTTGAAAATTTTTTACTGATTTTTTTCGGGTTTTTAATGATACGGCCCAAATTTCCCGTTATAACTACAATACCGAAGTATGGCATTTTAATAATATTTGTGCGATATCAAAGCACATATTCGTAAACAGAGGCAGATTCTTGTTCGAATAAGACAAGAAATCTAAAAATCGGAATGTAATTTTCGTTCACATGAAGTACGCTAATGTGGGTTCAATTTAATAAAAGAGGTTCCTTGATTTTAAAGATAAAGTATCTGATATTTCGTGAAATGAAAATCATATTAAGGTTCCTTTTCAAACTTCGAATCAAATGGGTCACTTTGATAACTTAGTGAAGAAGAAAAAAATTAGGTATTCGCGAGAGCCCTGAGCCAAATATCGGAAATAAAGAGAAAAATACGGAATACAATAACTTTTGATCTAATTGGAATTTTGAAAAGCGCTATATATATTCGTGATGAGCGTTGGATATTACATAAGAATATTGAGTTTGGCTAGAATTGGAAGAGGAAATTTTTTAGGTATTCGCGAGACCCCTGTGACAAATATCGGAACACCGGAACGGATGAGAAAAATAAGGAATGCAATAACTTCTGATCTAATTGGGATTTTGAAAAGCAATATATATATTCGTGATCAGCGTTGGATTTTACATAAGAATATTGAGATTGGTTGGAATTGGAAGGGGAAATTTTTTAGGTATTCGTGAGACTCCTGTGTCAAATATCGGAACACCGTAACGGATGAAAACAAGATATCAATCATTGGCATGGCCAAGTAATTTTAGCGCGTTTTTCACATGTTGTATTTTACAATAATGCAACTAGGTAAAATCAGAGCCTTTTATACTTGTTTTCTGAACTTTTTTTTGTGAAGATTTCCTCATTTTTGTTAAGATTTCCTCCAAATGCAGGTAGATTTTTTTAAAAAAACTTTTTACAAACAATAAATTTACTAGGTAAAATTTGAGAAAATTTTGTTATAAACTAGCGAAATTTAGGAAAATTTGTAGGAAAATTAAGGAAAACTATGGGAAAATTTAAATATGATTCGGCTCATCTAGGGCACAAATGCGACCAAATGCCGAAAACCCGAGGTCAATTGGTTGCTGATTGGCTGAGAAAAAGGTACGACAAAATATGGAACGAAGACGAAATTTGCGTCCTAATAGCGCTTTTGTTCCACTACGTGAAAAACGCGCTAAAAATAGGGAATACAATACCGCGAGTTCTCTGGCGACCCTGGAATAAAAAGGGGTAAAAAAACATATGCAAAATTGAATGAAAGAATTGAAAACATCCTAAAAGAATTCGAAACATCAAACAATCTAGAAAAATATCTAAAATCTTTAAGTTTTGTAACTAGGTTGGATTAAATCCAATGGTAAATGATATTTATGCCTTTATAATAAAGGTTAGTTAGAATTTATTTATTTGTATTTATTTTTCTTTTATCTACTTCTATCTTGTGTATTTTACTTCTAGTATTTATTTTTACTTCCTTTCATGAAACTAATTAATTTTATGGCTATTGCACCTGTTCTAATATTTATTTGACTCTAAAATACAGTTTTCCACAAAATTCCTGAAATTCGTTCATACCCTTCATTATATTGTTACTTACTACTAATTTTTAAATATTTATCTGAAAGTTTTTATTTCTATTACATTTCGCTATGTTTAAAATGTATTCGCACTATAACATCTTAACAATTTAATACAAGTAATTCAATTTTATTGGCAAAAATGTATTTATCCTTGTAATTCGGTAATCGAATCTAAGAGGGGGGGGGGGGAATGTGTCTGCTCAAACCACGATGAGTTTCAAAGTGTCCGCTCAGCCCACGAAATGTTATGTGTTCGCTCCAACCACGTCCGCTGTAGCCACGCCACCAAATGATCAAAGGGAAAAGAAACAACAGACAAAACTCTTTTTATGATAAAAGCACAGCGATATAATTAAAACTGATTTTCTAATTGACAAAAATATGTTTGATTTATTTGTTGATGAAAGAAAATTACACCTTAGAAGTAAATAATATAAGAATATTTATTCAAAATTTACTCATTTATTTTATATTCACGATTAAATTTTAAGAAGTTTCCAATTCTTTCGTTAAGGAAACTTCAAAGCACGTAACATGTTTGAACGTCATTTTATTATTCTTTCATCTAATTACATATAAATACAGTAAAAATCGTTTAACACGAAACTGAGGGGACTGAAATATTTTTTCTTGTTAAAGGATAATGGGGGAAAACACATATTCAACAAACTTATGTTTATTAGAGCACATTTTATTTACACTGATATGTATATATGCTTGTATTTAATAAAAATCAATGAAACAAAAACATTCACAGGAATTTAAAGAAATTTAATACTAAATTTTCTCAAGTTTTTTGAAAAACAAAACACTTATTGAGTTTTTGGAAAATAATCTAGTATTTTTGTTTGCACTGTCTTTTTAAGCATCAAATTGACAACCAATTGTTCCATGTCGTCCATTTTGTTATTCATTTCACCATTAGAATGTGCGTTTAAATAATTGCGCATACTTTTCATGATGTTCTTCATTTTTGATAACGCGGGAACAGAAGCTGCATCATCCATTTTATTTTCATCGTCGGAAGCTGCATCAATGATATTTCTTGAGCTTTGATCAAACCACAAAATGTCTTTGTCTGCCATAATTGGGGCTGTACGTACATTACCATCATTTACTGGAACAAGTTTTTCCGATGATACTGTAGTACAGTCCGATAGTAAGAAACTTTCTCAAAAATTTCATTGAGTGTTAACTCAATTTCAATATCCTCTTTCTCCAGAAGGGAAATCTTTTCGTGTTAATTGAATTGACTCGCTCAAATGGTCTTGTTTTTCATATTTTTCTTAACTGAATTTTTTTTTTTTAGATAATAGTAAATATATTTTAACGTATCAAAGGTCATAATTTTAATGTTTTGTCAAAATAATTGTTCATCAATATATAAAATTATGAAAATTATTTTGCATTAAAAATTAGATATTCAATTCAAGAATAAAACAATTTTTTAAAAATAATTTTTGGAATAAAATATGGAAATTTACAACATTTAGAGAATATTCATTTATGAGACAATAACCACTTAGAAATTAAGAGAAAATTATTTAGCAACGGACAAAAACCGTATAATGAGCTTTCCTGCCAATTTACCATATTCAACGCAAAAGCCGTTTACAGTTGATATAAAGGAAAACTTCAGTACTTTTTATCCTTTTATAACTAGTCAACCTCTGAAATTTAGGGCGAAGTGTATAATCAAGATTATAAACATTTCTCTTCGGAAATTGAAACAATGAAAACCTAGAAACAAGTCTGTCCATACTTTACTTTGAAGTCATTTTTTTAAAATTTACGAGGAAACTTAGAAAATTGTATATAAGCCAAATGTACAACTGAAAACTTAATTCTATTACATAAAAATCAAGCTATGAAAACTGAAAGATTTAATAAAAATAATTACGTTTCGTAAAGAAAAGTATCCACGGTTACAATATAAAAATTTTAATGAAATTTATAAAACACAAAAATTATAGCAAGGGGCGAATTTTGAAAATAAAAGCAATTTAAGTTTAGTAATTTTTGTACAAACTGTCTAAGTCTAGGTCTTTTAAGATTAAATGCAATCGCATTACATTTTAATAAGTCTTGTGAAAAACTTCCAATATATAGATATACTGGCGTCCAACGGGGGGGGGGAGATAAGGGGTTGTAACTTGCCACCCCCTCCATCATAATGATTGCTGTGAACTAAAATTTAAACAGATTATTTCATTAAAATAAAATTTTTGTGTTTTGGACCTCATATATATCAGAAAAAAAATTAACATCCGAGGTCCCGTACTCCATACAAACCTTCTTTTCACCTTTAAAATGAACAATGAAAATTGAAATTAATTTCAAAATATGAATTAACCCCACCTCTCCCCCTCTCCATCTTTGAACCGGTACGTCTTTGGGTCAAAATAAACAGAAATCTTCGGGTATCTTTTTGATATTTAAAAATATTACACATATATTCCAAGTACGGCACAGATTTAAATTTAATAATAATTATTAGAAATGTTAGTAATTATTTATTTTTATAAGCAAAATATATGACATTTCCTCAGAGGCGTAACGGATAATATTACCCCCCCCCCCCTGCAAAGTCAGGCTTTGCCTTTAATATTTTGCAAACTGGTTAAATACGTATTTGGCGTCAGTCAGGCCTTGGGCCCCCAAGAATCCTAGGTCCTACGCGATGCGGGTTTGTACGCTACGCCATGCACTTACTAAAAATAATATTTAAAAAAAAGCGTGCTTTTTATAATTTTTCCTATAAATTAAGTAATTACGTTAAACACATGACATGAATTTGTGTTTTTCGAAGATAAATTCGTTAAGTGATGTAAGGATTATTTTAAGTGGAATCAATAGTCGCATGTGATAAAAATCATTGTTTATAAATTAAATTAAATCATTAATACTTCGTTTGAAGCCAATGGAAAAAGTTTAACAAACATTTCACCTCAGTACCGCATCAAAATTCAGAATTTTTAACATTATTTTATTACTCGTCTTATTATGTTTATTAACTTCGAGTTCTATATTAATTAACTTTATATTAATATTTTAAATTAAAATTATATTAATCAACGTTATTAGGTTAATTACGTGTTTTTGAAGAAATTAAGTTTCTTTATATATTTTGTTTAGTTTTATATTAATGTTTTAATATTCATATTACCGTATATATCTTTAAAAATTCATTAATACGTAAATCAGATGATAAATTTTGTGTACTACTTTTACTTTTTATGACTCTCAATAAGTTCACAAAAATAACTTTTAAAAACTGTCTGCGTACTTTAATATTTTAATATCTACAGACACCTGAGGAAAGGGCTGTGTCAATTCAAGAGGTCAATGAATTAGATAATGCATAAAAACAAAAAAATTATGGAACAATCCGGTTTCCTTCAACCTTTAAAAGAAAAATGTATTTCAACATGGAATGTTTGCAAAGAAAAAAAAAAAGAAAACAAGAATTGATTATTCTCATGCACAATGAGATGTTTATCGAACCTAATTGTATTACAAACAAAACTAACTTAGCGGTGATCAATCAGCCGAAAGAATTGTACTTGTTTGTTGGTTTTGTACTGATATTCGCGTTACTGAAATTCTACAATAAATTGTTGAATAGAGCCCGAAACATCCTGAAACTTACCAAGAGTTCAAACGATTTTTCAGCCGCTTTTGCAATTTAGCCTAATTATCATTGAGAATAAAAAGCAATTGTATTTAATATTACTTGAAATCGTTTTAATCATTGTTAACCGTTCTAAAACGACGAAAATTACTGCTTAATTAATGTTCTTCATACACAAATGCATAGAAATATAATTACTTAAAAATTATAAATTATTTAAATAATCCTATATAATATACTTTTATTTAATTATTACTCTTGAGTTAAAATAAGGAACATAAAATGTTTGATGTTTATAATAACGCAAAAACGAAAACTAAATAATAATAAAAACATAAAATACCTAAAAATATTAAGTAATAACATTATTGAACAAAAATTAATATAGATTTTTTTTATCGTTTGTGATTTCTTTCTTCAATATTTGATTACAAGAAAAAATAAAATGATCGGCTAAATCGTAGGTTTTTCAATTTTGTGAATCATTGATTTAAAAGTATAGCAGGGCAGAAAATATTTCCGTTTTGCGTCACACTTTTATAATTTTGAAATTTTAATGAAATAAAATAATATTTGAAATCTCTTTGAAAATATATTTATTTAAACATGCAGAGCATCAGTAGAGTTGGGCCCACCCATAGACTATCAGATTTTTAATTTTTTGCATTAATAATATGTCACGGTGCTATCGCGCGCGTCTCTCTCTCCCTCTCTATATATACAGTCGAAACTCCATTTTACGAGCCCGTATTTTGTGAACTTTTTTCTGGAACCAAGGACATTTTATAATTTTCTTTGAAACAAACCCCCAAGTTACGAAGTGCATTTTCTATTTAACAAAATTTTTCTCCGGTGATTCGATTTTTTTCCTCACTATTTTTAAAAATATTTCTAGACATTTCAAATTATTCTATCTTTTAACATATTTTTTGGTGATCAATGGCCTTGAACTTGTTTTAATAACTCATTTAGAGCAAAATATTACCGCAATTCAAATAAAATTAAAAGGTTTAATCGGTAATTAAATTTCAGGAGCATGAGGTATTGTACGCTGAAAATTACTGATTATAAAATAATGTATGTTTAAGAAATAAAAAATAATGTATTATGTAATGTATATAAAATAATGTAGGCTTTAAATTTGAAAATATTAAAATTCATTAGTTTAAAGAAAATTATTTTTTAAAGTTGGAAATACAGTACACCTGAACAAATATCTGGACAATGTCCCCACCTTTGTTTTGCTTGCAGATTTCCTTTTGATGCGTAATAATTAAAAAATAAATAAATATTGATTTATAAAAAAAAGTGCGTGTGTGTGAGAGAGAAAATAATTACTTTTTTCAATAATGTACAGTGTTTATGAATTTAAAATTTGTTTTACGTGGTTTCTAACGTACATGAAAAGAGGAATCACTATTTAACAAATTTTCCACAAAAATAACTTTTTGGGGGGGGAAGGGGATTTAGCGACTTCGTTAAATAGAGTTCCGACTGTATATTTAAATGTAATCCCTCCCAGGAAAATAGTCTGTGTATACTACCATGCATCACATGTATACATTACAATTTCATGAAATAAACATTATTCTTTGAACTTTAAGAGTGATTTTCAGATGGATCAAAATATCTGTTTATATAATTCCTGCAATATTAAATGGATACGTAAATTTATATTTTCCCCCCGAACATACCATGTAACAAACAGCGATAAATTGACATATAAATAATTTTGAATTAATTAAATTTGGATTTTTTTAAGAATTCAGTGTTTTATCAATGAAATCTAATTCAATTTTATAAAAATTGTCTTACCACTGTTGCAAGGACCTTTATGAACAGCCTGAAGTCCATTCCTCTGTGTGTAACGGGCTTCGGTCAACTGACATTCATTTTCGTACGTTTTGCCATCACTTCCACAAAAATACTCATTTTTTACACAAACGCACTGTGCCTCGGGTGGGTCACCGGGGGCCAAGTCAGTGCGGGGACGGCACTCCAAATGCTCGCCGCACGGACCATGGCCTCTGTTACGGTACGGTATGGGGAGCATATCCCCGTCGCACAGCTCACCCTCTCGCCGACCACACACGTAGCAACAGCCGCATAGATCCCGGACTAGTCCCGCTAAACATTCTTCAGCAGGAGGAACACATTTTTCTGGTTCGCATTTCTCACATTTACGTTTGGTTTCGCCCTGAACCAGAACCAGGATAGTGGTCAACAGGATGAGTTTCAACCACATTTTGAAATGGTTTCTGAAGTTGGTTTTGACAAATTCGTGAACAAACGTGCAAATTCCGCAGAAGGTACCCAACCCAATTCAGAATGAGACATATAGGCAGGGTTACTGGAGAATTTGGATCAGTCGCCAAGGTGATGTTTTTATATCGCCAACGCTATCACAAAGATTCCTTTCATTGTGATTCTCTTTTTCCCTTCTTAACTGTCAAGGCTGCAGTTCGGGGTTTTAATTTCAAACGAAGGTTTTTTGGGGAAAAAATGACCAATTACGGGTGATGACGAGGCAAAGGCAATGAATGAATCACTATCTTTTATTGTACTTGGTGTGATGTTTTCAACTAATAATCTCATAGAATTATTTTTTTTTAAAAAAATTTTCTGTCGAAGGTAACTTTTGTGAAACAAGAAACATTATGGAACGTTTTGCATCAAAAATAAAATATGCATGGATTTCTGTAAAACACACACAAGAGAAAAATGATGAAGTTTATAAAATTTCAGAAACATTTAGAACTGATCAATGATAAATTAATTTTTTTTCCAAAAAAGAAACATTTCAAAGAAGGAAAAGAGATGAAATGTCGGCAACCTCAAATTTTACAGCACACACGTGTGTGTGTGTGGTGTGTGTTAGAAAAATCACAACTTATGCAATTAAAGTAGTTTCTAGCAATTAAAAAATTATTAACTTTCACCTAATCTAAACTGTAGGCCTGAAATTAATATGAATCAATATTCCATTACATGATAACCAATTTTCTTCTTTTAAAAAGTCACTATTTTTTTGCAAGCAATTTATAATTCATTTTTTTACAATCCTTTTTTAATAATATCCACATGATTCCTTACACTAAGTTCATAATAATTAAAACAAATAATTTTTTAAAAAAGTATCACTAAAATAAATAGTCATTAACTGTATGCATCTTTCATTAATTAATGAAAGAGATGCTACAATAACATTAAAACTAGTTTAATATAAGGAATGTATTATTTTGAAAATTAGCTAATAAATGTAGAGAAAATTGTTTATAGATTAATGAAGGATAAAAACAAAACACATAGATAATTATAATGGTCTACACAAGGGGGTGGGGGAAGATTGTAAAAGATTGCAATTTTAACACATTTTTAATTTTTACTCCTCTGTGCTTTCGCTTTAAATGTACGCCCCTCCCCCTTGAGAGAGGTCTGTATACGCCACAGGATAATTAAATATATTTTATTTGATTATTATTTATTTATTATTACTAATTAATAGTTATCTGAATTAGCTATTAGCCTTCCTTTTCCTTATTTAATTTCTTTCTTTCTTTAAATCTTTCTTACGCACTTCAGTTCCTCTTATAATGTGTACAATTTCCATAACAAATTTTTACAATCCTGTAAATTTGATCTTTTATTAACAACGTACTTTGAATTAACACGAGGACTATTGGCGACTGACCTCGTAATTTTGAACCTCAGTCAAGTAACGAGGTTCATCCACTCTGAACTTCCATACCACGTTAACGTGAAGACTTTGTGTGAGCCTCTTTATAATGTTATAGAAGAGACTAGTGTAAGTGGACGATATTTTAACAGTTGAATAGTTTTAATGAATTAATTTTTTGGGATAAAAATTATTTTTCTTTGCATATGTATAATTAGAATAGACTTTTATTTTATACGATAAATTTTTATGTTAAAACCCAAAACTCAACGTCAAGTGGCCACAAGAAGAAGCGGGAGAGAAGGGAGGGGGGTTGAGAGGGTCCATATCAGCTCTGGGAGGGGGATCTATATCATTTGATTAACTAATGACCAAGCATATTTTTGAAGATTGTGGGAAAGTGACAGAGAGAACCTCCGTCACGTCATTAGTTACTGTGACCACAAGTTTCACAATTTTACAGTGATTTTTTTTTGCTAACTACATCTTACATTGACGTATTGTCAATCAGTCACAGGTGGGGCTAATAATTTTGCTGGTTTAATTAAGATCAGTAGCGCACACAAAAATTTTTCAAGGGGGGAGTCCATGGTTGAAAGTCCCCGAACTCGTATCACACCTCAAAACAACACCAATTGATTCTTCTGATTTTGTTAACAAAAAACAGTAAAAAATAAAGTATTGAATTAATAATTAGCACTAACTAATAAAATAAATTGTTAATTACAAGAAATTTTACGTTATTTATGTATGAGATTATCATCAATCGAAAAAAAACCCTCAAGGGCTTTGGGGGTGTCCAGATCCTCAGGACACCCCCCTTGGGTGCGCCACTGATTAAGATCACTGTAGTTTGTTTGAGTCGTGATTTGAGAAAATCATATCACCTAATTTTGACTCTCCATAAAAAGAAAAAGTATTACAAACTCTTTTGGGTAAGTTATTTCAAAAAATGATCTTTTTAATAATTATTGCCTTTTTTTACAAAATGATTTAATTTTAAAAAGTCTTTTAAAAAATAAAATAGAAAACCTTTTTGCAATACTTTAATGAATTAAATGATCGAAGTGTTTGCCTTCAACTCGAATGCAGGCTCTACATTTTAAAAGCGATCGCTTGATGAATCGTCACTAGTTGAATTTATTTCACTCACTGCTTCAGCAATCCTTTGGCGCAATTCGGTTACATTTTCAATTTATTTAAAAGAATTTAGAAGGCAAATACTTCAAACACTTAATTCATTGAAATATTGCGAAAATGTTTTCCATTTTATTTTTAAATATATTGCATGAGTAACGCACTTAAGATAGAATTTTTTGAAATGAAGTCATTTTGTAAAACCAAAAAAATTGGCTACATTTGTTATAGATAGAAAAGTAGCAATTTTGTTGTACTACTTTGGAATCTTAACTAAATGGTTAATCTTTTAAAATAGCTTGTCTAGGGTAGTATGCAATACTTTTCTTTTTATGGAGAATCAAATTTAAGTGACATCATTTTCTGAATCCGACTCAAATTACGCTAATTTTAACTAAACAAGCAAAGGGTTTTGCTCGATTTATTACAGTTAGTAATAGCACGGCTATGGAAGTTCACGTCAAGAAAAAAAAATTGTTAAATTTGTGATTACAGTACAAATGATGCAATGGAAAATGTCAATTTTACACATTTTCAAAAATATGCTAGTCATTACTCAATCAAGCGATTACGGAATTTTTCTTTTCAGAGAATTTTTATCCCCCCCCCTCCCCCATTAATCTTGTGCCCACTAGACGTGTTGAGTTTTTCCAGACACCTGCATAATCAGCATTATTTGGCAATTTTTAAAAAGTTCTGAAAAAACTGTCATTTTGCTCAGAACAAATAACGAAATGATGGCAGCAATTTCATTCTGAAAGTTTTTTGGCATCTAGCAATGAAGAGCAGTGGTCCCCGAATGATGTGTAACAGAATGAATCTGTTGTGCTGTGGTTCGTGATGTGGCTGGGCGATCCATCATTGCCATGCGCACAATCCGCCTATCATCACGGGCAGCTGTGAGACGAGGTGGATGCGATCGGCCCTGTCGAATCCTCCTGTATCCAGGGATGCCAGATCCGCATCACAGTTGCTTGGTTTTGTCCAACACGTTGACCGATTTCTCTGAAGGATATTTCGCAATCCCTATAGGCTACTATTCTTCCTCGGTCGAATTCAGAAACTTAGTCAAAAGACGCTCGATGTCTTCCACGAGGCATAGGTAAACAGTTTACGCAAGAAAAAAAAAATGCCGTATTTATATATATAAATCGCCAATCTGTTCTCCCCATATAGCGATTGCGGGTGGCGCTACGGTCGCCAGTGATGTGCATCTGCGCTATAATGCTAATGATTTGCATATTTCATGGCCACCAATGCATGATGTAAATTTCACATGGTTTGCATACTTCCTTCTGGGTGTCCCGTAACCTCCTCCTCCTTTTCTCAAAATCCATTTTTAGTGGATCTCTACTAAACAAAATAAGCATGCTTGCCAAATTTAAAGTCTAAATTTAACATTTAAAAAACGGAAATTTTTTTTTTATCAATAAGCTCTGCAATCCTCTTTGAGGATCGCTTTCCGTTTGACCTGTTCTTAACAGATTTCAATTCAACAAAACGAAACTTGTATACCAAATATCGTTATTGCAGGTTTAGAAGTTAAAAACCGGAATATTTTTTTGTCAATACGCCCCAGAAATTCCCCGCTCTTCTAATAGGAGTCGATTTTCGTAAACTACGTTCTTAGCCGATATCTATTCAGCAAAAGAAACATGCTTACCAAATTTTAAATATATAAGTCTAACACAGTTCAAAACCGGAATTTTTATTAAAACGCTCCTTAACCCCTTTTCTTCTTCCTCCCCTCCTTAAAAGCATTTCTTTAACAAATAATGCAGATGTTATGAAATCAGTTAGTAACTGTGGGGATACGAACTATTTTAATAGCAAAAAACCCGTTCTTAGAGGAACTCTAGTCCATGAAAGGAACATGCCTACCACATTTCAAGTTTGTAGGTCTAATACAGGGGTGGCCAACCTTTTTGGGAAGAGTGCCATTATCTGATAAAAAAAATTATGCGTGCTACCTTCAACTTTTTCAGAAAATAAAAGAAATAGGATGAAAAAATGTGTTACTTTTAAGCTTATCATAGGATTTTAATGCAAATAGTACATTTTTTAAGAGAAAATCTAAGTAGGGGAAATATAAATAATATAATAAATAAGACAAAAGTACAAACTGTGGTTTTATTGTGAAATAAACTTTTTACAGATTCAATCAGTTAAGTTAGGTGTAACATAAAAATGAGTAACTTGAAAAATTTAACTCTAAATAATTATTAAACAGTTAGTACTTAATAGGCTTTTGAATTAGTAATTTTTTTTACCAAGTCATCTATAATAGAATTAGCCCTTGAAGATGCTGACGAAGTTAGGTTGTTTTAGGTGCATGTCTCAGCTAATTTTGAGATGTTACGTACAAAATTGAAAACATTTATGCACAAACATATGTTAATCCAAGTTTTGAGAGGGTCTGAGACAACCGCATTCAAAATTGTGAACAAAATTGTTATTCATTATTATCTTTTCAATTTTTTTTCAGTAAGTCTTCGCGTGCCACACTGTGGCACGCGTGCCGGCCATTCCTGGTCTAATTCAAAAATGGTAATGTTTATCTCCCTTATGGTTCAATTTTTGCAAAACTTGTTCTTTACTTCATGAAAAGAACCTATCTGCCAAATTTCAAGTCCAAAGTTCTCATAGTTCAAAACTAGGAATACTTATCTATCATGCTCCTCAACCCTCGCAACGCCCCTTGGGGGTCGATTTGCGTAAAAACATTTTGTAGCGGATTACTCCATGCTTACTAAATTTCAAAACTGTTCATCCAAAGTTTAAAAATGGAAGTAATTATTTATAACGCCTCTTACCCCCCCCCCTTTGGGGGTCGATTTTAACAAAATCCGTTCTTAGTGGATCTCTACTCTAAAAGTATAACTGATTCCCTAAATCGGGGTATTCAAACTTTTTTCTCCGCCGGGCCACATTCATATGAAAGGTATTTCACCCGGGCCGCAACATGAGGATAATGGGAAAAAGCACAATAAGACCACAGCAAAATTGATCAAAGTATTAAAACTCTTATTTTCGACTTTTATTTTAATTCTTTATTAACGTCAAACACAAAAAAAAATAGTTATTTTAATGCATTTTTTACTGAGTTATGGGGTAGTTTCGATTACCTATTATCTCTCACCAAGGCTTTTGTTTACATTCTACTATCAAAACAAATTGATAGATTTGATTGCTTAATCGATAAAATTTCGTGCTTAATTTTTAATACATTGTTCTTAAATAATTGAATTTCTTAGTGCACTGGGCCACCGGGTCACATACGGTCCACAGGTTGAGTATCACTGCCCTAAATTAACACATCCTCATCTTTTTATTATCTCGATTTCTTTGGTTATAGAACTAGTATGTGCATTCTGCAGGAAGATTTCGAAATAGGGTGGAGCGGTCGTTTTGTACCAACAGGGGCGGCTCTAGAGCCGGACAAACCGGACATATGTCCGGGGCGACAAATTTTAGGGGCGGCATTTGGACCAAATTTTAAAAATACTTTTCTTTTGTTATGGAAAATTTGGAAGAAGTTAAAGTACACTATCTTAGGAAAAATATTCAGAACGAGATAGTTTCTCTTTTATATGAGAATATTAAATTATACATTGTTCATAAAATTAAACAGGCTACATATTGTCCGATAATTTTAGATTGCGCCCCTGATGCCAGCAAGATCGAACAAATGACATTTATAGTAAGGTATACATGCATTGAGAAATCTAATTCTAACGAAGTTATCGTTAAAACTAATGCGAGTTTTTTGGGTTTCCTTCCAGTTTGAAAGGTTACTGCGAAGAGAACTTTCAAATTTAATAGTTGAGAAACTTTAAAAAAAATTAGGGCTAAATTTGCTAGATATGCGGGGGCTGGTCTACAATAACGGAATTAATATGAAAGGCGAGAAATATCAGGGACTCAATTTAAAATAAAAATGTTAAATCCACGAACAATCTATGTGCCATGTAGTAGTCACTGTTTAAATTTGGTCGTTAATGACATGGCAAAAGCATTCTTAGAAGCCTGTACTTTTTTAAATATAGTTCAAAAATTTTTTTTCCCCCCCATCAACTTTACTTTGGGTTATATTATTAAAATGTATAAAGGGCGTAAAACTTTAAGGCCCCTTAGTGTAAATAGCTGGGAAAGCTGAATAGAGGCTATTAAACCCCTAGTTATCAATTGGGAGGTTTTTATGATGCTTAGTTTTTATAATAGTGCTGAAATTGACAACTCTATAAGAGATGAGACCTCTGGATTATTAAATTCTACTTAACAATTCAAGTTCCTATGGCCATCATTATTTGGTATAAGATCTTTAATTGCAATAAAATCCAATAAGCAAGCTATTGCAAACAAAATATTACGATCTACCTTTTACTATGGAACTCTCAAAAAATTGTAAAGATTTTTTTAAGGATGTGACTTTTGACAAAATGCACTGTGATGCAAAAGAACTGGCCGTCGAGATTGATATCTATGCTAACTTTGAGGGTGTGCACTTATGAACAATTTTTAGCTTTTTTAATAATAGTCTTTTTTTTTTACTTTGGGGAGAGGGGCGGCATTTTTCATTTCTGACCGGGGCGGCAAAATTGCTAGAGCCGGCCCTGGTACCAATGGATGGTTTTCTTTAGATCTGCTCATTTTTAGTTATCAGTTTATTTTACAACTCCTTATACCTACCATCGCTTAGGGGGCCGTGGGTAGCCTAGTGGTTAGAGCATCGGATTCCAGACTGGAAGGCCTGAGTTCGATGCCACGAAATACCCTCCGAGTACGTGCGCGTTAAATCAGTGGGCCCGAAAGTCTTGTGGGTGGTCGCAGCAGAAATCACGGGTGCAGGGGGCTTGAGAATATTTCCCTCCCCTCCAGTTCCAAGCCTAAATTATTGAGGTGGAGATAAGTAGTGTCGCCATCTATCGTGTAAGCACCGAGCCAAATCGTACTGTCACCTTACATGGTGCTAAAATGTAACGACATGCGTACACTTAGCTCCTTGCCACGATGAATTTCGTGGTCGTGGGTAGCCTAGTGGTTAGAGCATTGGACTCCAGACCGGAAGGAATTAGTTCGATGCCCGATGCCACCAAATGCCCGCCGAGTATATACGAAGAACGTGCTCGTTAAATCCGTGGGTCCGAATGGTGTTGCCATCTATCATGTTGTACCGAGCAAAATCGCACTGTCACTTTCATGGGGACTCAAAAGCTTAGGCTAACGACAGGCGTAAAATTCTAGCCCCTAGCCGCGATGAATTTCGTGGACCTTGATCTCATTGTTAGTGTCGATCAGGTGGCATAAGCAACAACAAGAATTTCGTGGGCCTCGATCTGACAACGTCAGACAGATGGCATTAGAAACAACAACAAAACACCATCGCTTTATAAGTTTTTCCCATTACACATTTGTATGGAAATCTGACTGTCACCGGATGAAATAATAGGCGAGTCAAGCTCCTAAAATCAAACAAAACGGAGAAAATCTTCATTTCTAAAGATTTTTATTTAAAAAAAAAAACCCTATGAGATAACTCGTAAGTGGCACTCAGAACAATAATCTTATTCAATGACGCCAGCTACGAGTTATCTCGTAGTGTTTTTATTTTTCAATAGAAATTGCTGTACATGCCATTATATCCGAAACTTAATACTATATTTTGAAAAATTTCATGTTTTCTTTAAGGCAAAACCTTGGCACTCAGGATGAGACGCTTTAAATTTGCCTGGCAGTGAATGGGTTAAACTTCAGAATTTTTTTAAAAACAAAATATAAACCAATAATAAAATACAGTAGAACGCCGTTTATTATCCGGATACGTTTTCTAACAGTGCAATGCTCAACAGTTATTTCGCGTTAAGCGAAAAGTGACGGGAAAATCTAAGATGAGGGATAATTGAGGAATTTCAGTTGTGTGATTTGGTAAACATCTGCGCGGAATATTAGGTCAGAAGTGAGGGAGTGTACACGTGCTCTTTTGTTGATGTAGAAACCAGGATGGCATGCGATGCAGAAGACTGGATTGCAAATGCTAAAAGATGAACAAGATTGTGACTTCCGTGCAAGAAGAATCCGACCCTGTCGACAATGGAAATGATGAAGATGAAGACAACCCTCTAGCAAGGGCCTATTACATTCTGACGCGTTTCTGCATTAGAGACAGCTATGGAGTGGTACGTATGAACAACAATAAGACTGTTGTCCTACTCAACTACTGCTGCTCAAGAGAATCAGAGACCTTGCAGCGAAAAAACGAAGGTGTACAATGGTACAGCGAAAAATAAGCGATTATTTTCCACAATAAAGGTGAAATTGCGACATTTTTCTTTTTCTTCAAGCACGTTTCCCACATGTGATGATTTTCAATATTCGTATAGTGTCCGGTTTCATATACTGCATGGATCGCATTCGGTTATCTAAACAATCACGTATCCGAACGGTGTCCGGTCCCAATTGATTCGGATAAACGACGTTCTACTGTAATGGTATAGCTCAGGGGTCGGCAAGCTATGGCACGCGTGCCAAATTTGGCAAGTAGCCCAATTTTTACTGACACTCTACAAATTAGTCAATTTTTGAGTAAAGATGATAATTTTGAAATGGAGCTTATTGAAGTAACATCTTCAGAATTAAGAAAAGAAAAAATTACAAAATTATTAAATAATCTGGAAGATTACTATAATAATTAATCGACAACTATTTTAAATTGTTGGATGCCATTTTTTAAGAGATTTAATTGTTTGAAGAGACAATTACAAGTTCTCTGCTTTCCGCAATGGGTTCTATATATCTTTTCTCACATGAAAAGTATTTATACTCTGCAAAGAAGTTGCTTAACAACTTTTTAGCTGACTCAACTGAACATTCAGAATTGTGTGAAATATAGTCACAAATTATACCCCTGATATTGCGATATAAGATAGAGAGGTGCAAGGGGTTCGCATTATAATATTTTACTATATTGAAGGAATATTTTGTTGTTTCTTCTTTATTTTAATACTTAAATTGAAAAGATTCCTAACACAAAATAAATGTACAATTTTAATTTTTTGTTTATGTTGAAGGAATAGATATGTTCATAAACATCTTTACAGAATGCATAATTAATGTATAATAAAACTGTAAATCTTTTGACTTCTATTCCCTAACTCTGGTTACATTGCGGCGGAAATCGAATTGTTTCAGATATTTCCTACTGTGCGGCACCCTGAATCATGTTTGGTTTGGCACACCACGGGAACAAGTTTGCCGACCCCTATTATAGCTATACATTTAAAAAAAGCAAATTATTCATTGCTTTCTTTACATGAATGGCTATACCAGGGGTCGCCTCCAAAACGTTAAGATGCAACCAATCTTTGCAGTTTAATTAAAAACAATTGAGCATAAAAGCATGAAATATGCTTTAAATAATTTTTTTAAAAATTTAGATAGCTTCAACATAAAGCATGAGTTTATAGCGGTGATTATCCAAGGACAGAACCCGCGACGGCAGTATCCGTAGCAACGTAACATAACCACTAGACAAAAGTGATCACCCCTGTCCGGAGGCTGTTACCACCAGTTTTTTTTATTTCTTCAATAACTTTGTTGTTTATGTTTTTATTTTAGAATATTGCACAATTAGATTAAATTTTGCAAATTAAAACAATAACTATAGATTTATCAAAAAACTATTTTTTTATCTAATGCACTTGAAAACATCCGTTTCACATACCAAAGTTATATATGCATAAACTTTAAAATATAAAAAAACTGAAGACTATACAAACGAATGAAATTTAATTTATGTTGCTGTAAATTAATAAAAATCATAAATTGTGTTGCCAAATAAAAGCATATAATTTGGATAAGCATATATTTAAAAAAACTTTTTCAGTGATGTATATAAAAAAATAGAAAATAAAGAACCACTTAACAGAAAATTTAAGTCACTGCATTAGTTATATAGTTTAAAATCGAATCAAATTCTGCATTTAATTTTGTTTTTTGTTGCACAAATATGATAGTCCTTCCATAAATCATTTAAAATTTATGGTTCTTCAAGTGTCCTGTTTTAATATTTATAACCTAATATCAAAAGTT
The DNA here is from genome assembly GCA_019973975.1 of Trichonephila clavata. Lineage (NCBI taxonomy): Eukaryota > Metazoa > Arthropoda > Arachnida > Araneae > Nephilidae > Trichonephila > Trichonephila clavata. Next base: position 140,895 of record BMAO01012526.1, read on the forward strand.
GTAGCACTGATAGCAAGTACATTTGAGTCAAAATGAAATCAAAATACGAACTAAAGTGTATCTGAGATTAGTTATTTTTGTAAATAGAATAAAACAGTAGAAAGAAAATATAAATTTAAAAATTTCAATATTTTAAAAAGGCAAATGAATGAAAATTTCTGGATTTCAAAATGCTTAATTTTTTTATAAACCTGTACAATACTGTAGATTCCTAAAATTTGTTTTATCTCATTTCAACCTGTATATATTTCATCATATTTTTGCAATTTTAAAATTTAGGACCTTTAGTTTCATACATCCCTTTGTATTAGATCTAAATAAATGCTATTTAATTTAATTACATCTATACAATAAATATTCTTACAATAAACCATTATTTTATTTACTCTGAAATTTTCAAACTATTAAGATTTGTTCAACAATACAGCAGAGTCTAATATTCATAACCATTTTATATCCACCTATGTCGTGTATACAAACATATACTATGTATAATAGTTTACTTATCTTTGTAGTGATTATGCATTTTTCTCAAGAGGTACTTCACAATTCAGATGTACAAACAACTGAAAATATTTTTGATATTGTGTGCTTGTATATTTAGAAAGCATAATAATGAGTGTAATTCTTATTGTTGGAAAGAAAATTTTTCTTTGAAATAACTTTTAACAAGAAAAATGGAAAGTACTTTTTAAAATGTTAATTAAATTATACTTTTAAATAAAACAATGCAGAAAATTATACTTAGTGTAAAAATAAAATTGTAAGTAATTGACCAATTGAAATTATTTTAAAAAGTATGGTTCTTTTTCCTCAATTTTTTTCAGAATATTGTTTACATAGCAGACAAATAATGACAAGTAATATAAAAAAATGAAAATAAACTCATATTAAATAATATTTATTATTGATCTAACATTTGTTAAAATATATAATATTCAAAATACATATACACAATGTTAAAAATAAAGCTCACTTTCACATACATGCGAATGAATACAAAAATTAAAAATAACTTTTATTTGAACAAGCATGTAAACACTTTAATAAAAATTATACAATTTTCTTAACAGGCTTATTTAGAAAGTTTTTAAATAATCACTTTGCTTGAAGTAAAACCCATCAACCTCCATGAAGAGTAGATATAAAACAAATTGTATCTTGAGGCTGAACTACATATTCTAGCTCCCCCTAAAAGAAAAATATTTATAAGTAGGCATGAAAAAATTGAATACGGAATTCAAACTTAAGTGATATAATAAATAGTAATGTATCGCCATTCTATTGTGGTCCCAGGTTAACTGCTGGGATTTTGACAAGATAATGACTGACTGCACACAGCAAGCTTTGCTATAAAAATGTTTTAAAGCTAATTAAAAACTTCTTTTTCCTCCAGCTATACTTTATCTCCCCTCATAGAGCTCATTTGAGATTTGATAATTTTTTGCAATCATCAAAGAATGTTGGTACTACAGACTGATAGTTTCTTTTGTCAATTTGGCAATAGGTCCTAAGAAACACCATTTAGGAACTCAATCTGTTCATGCCAAACCAGAGAGGGAGCAATGCTTTTGTATTGATTATTTCTCATTTTGTTAAGATCAATTCAAGAACAAATCTACATTTGTTCCAAAATTGTTATTATTTCCTATTCTATATACGTTCATTTAATCCTTTAAAGTTTATCAGTTATTCCATATGGTATGTTGATTTTTAGTATGTAAATTACAAATAACTATATTGTTTAAATTTGATCCAAAAAAATGTATGAATTAGACTTTATAGCACACATTCTTTTGTCTCTTCTTGAAAACAAAATATTTCCCTACCTACTAAAGTTAAGATATAAAAATTGAGCCCATTAATTGATTTGGTTTTCAGAACAGCAAGTAAAAATGCAAACGTAAGGCAAATTATTGGCAAACAGATTTCATACATGAATAAAAAATAATTCACTATAGAATTAGAAAATCATTGTGCTCTTTTAAGTGTATATATTTAGTAAATATATTTTAGTAAAGAACAATTGAATACAATTTTAATCAATTACAAACTTTAAGCATTAAAATTAGATTGATTTTACTTTTAAAAAACTGAAGAAATAATTTAAATATATTCACAATGTTTCACTGAATAAATAACTAAGAACAAAGAATAACAAGACAGAAGAATAAATACAATATTAGTAAATAATAATAACATAAACAAATTTTAGATTTAGATAATTTCCTTTTATTCATATAACATTTTGTAAAAATTTATTCTAATACTAGGCCTCTCTAACAAATATCTAGATATCTTACATTAATTTTTACAGTAGAACGTCGTTTATCTGAATCAATTGGGACCAGACACCGTTTGGATAACCGAAAATCGAATGCGATCCATGCAGTATATGAAACCGGACACTATACCAATATTGAAAATCATCATGTGCGGGAAACGTGCTTGAAGGAAAAGCAAAATAGGAGCAAAATGTCACAATTTTAACTATATTGTGGAAAATAATCACTTATTTTTTGCTGTACCATTGTAAACCTTCGTTTTTTCATTCCAAGGTCTCTGATTCTCTTGAGCAGCAGTAGTTGAGTAGGACAGCACTCTGATTGTTGTTCGTACCACTCCAGAGCTGTCTCTAATGCAGAAAACGCAGCAGCATTTGATGGACCCTTGCTACTTTCATTGTTGTTGTCCTTGTCTTCATCAGTTTCATCAGTGACAGGGTTGGATTCTTCTTGCACGGAAGTCACAATCTCGTCATCATTTAGCATTTGAAATCCACAGTCTTCTGCATCGCATGCCATCCAAGTTTTTACATCAACAAAACTGAACAAAAGAGCATGTATACACCCCTCACTTGGAAACAAACTGACCTAATATTCTGTGCAGATGTTTACAAAATCACACAACTGAAATTCCCCAAATATCCCTCACCTTGGGTTTTCCCGTCACTTTTGGCCTCACGCAAAACCACAGTTGAGCATTGCACTGTTCGAAAATGTATCTGGACTTTGGCCCGGATATGACGTTCCGGATAATAAACGTTCAGATAAACAACGTTCTACTGTATATAATTTTTTAAACAGCTCTTAAAGACTTGATTTGTATTTGCAGATTAAGAACTGAAAATTTACATTTTATAGCATTAAATCATCTGTTAGAACATATTTATGTGAAATTTGAATTAAAATATGATCAGATGACAACTGAGGGAAATATCTCACTTGTAGAACTCAACAACTCCGCAAATTTAAAGATTTTGATTGATTTTTAATTGTTTACAATTGTAAACTGCAGTCAATTAATAAGGATGATATCTGAATTTGTATCTCCATTTTCAAATTTTTGTATTACACTACAAGAGTACTTACTACATTACAGTTCAATTTAATGTGCTATCATCCTTATCAATTCCTGTATTAACTCATTCGTGGAACCTAGATGGTAAATGGTACTTTTCAGCCTTTTATTTGTTTTGTATGTAGACCATTATGAATACCTAAATTCCTTAGTACAGAAATAATTTCAAATTATTTTCTTTTCTTTTTCAACTAAAAGAATGAGATAAACAGCTCAAAATAGTTGACCAAAACCAAGAAATAAATTATACCAATAAGAAATTTCAAAAAGAATTCTTCTGAAAAAAAAATCCTTGGAAAACACATGGAAACAGAAATAATGAGCAGAACTTCATAGTTTTTACATAACAATATGTACAGATCTCTATAAGCAGATCTAAAATCCCTTATAAATGTAATGACTGGAACACACAAAAAAATATAGTAATGTTTCAGGCAAATCAGAAATAAAACTATACGAAATGAAAAATTATTCAGAAAAAAAATGACTTTAAATTTTACATACCAAAAGTTCCCAATCAAAATCATTTATTAGAACTAGTATTCCTGGTCGACTGCAATAACAAAAAAATTTAAAAATTATTAATTTTTTAGCAACAATTAAAAAAATTATGTAAGAAAAAAGAATTATACATACACTGTTTCTCCCTGAACAAATAATTCTGATCTTTCTTGCAGTAAGTTTTCCTTAACCCATGTTATAAAGGACTTCATTGTCCCTAAAAATACACATATATCTTGAAATTAATTTTATAAAATAAAATTTCACTGAAAATTGAGGTTACTTGAAGAGCTAATAGTACTTATAATTGTGAATTCATCTTTTAAACAATTATTTTACTTCTTAAGAATGATGTTATTTTTAACTAACCAAGTTTTGAAATTGGAAAGGAAGGATGAAATAGTACATAAAGAAAAGGATAGAAAACATTTTTTTTCCCATTTCACAGAATAATACTCAAAAATATATCATACAAACAAAGATAGATTTTTCTGTTTTAAAAAATGTAGTAATTCAATAACAACAACAATAAGTTAGAGAGGGTTATCATTTATAATTTATGTAGTTCTCATTGTATTTGGATAAAATTTATATTATTGTTAACTCAAAAGGAATTAACTTTTGATGTTTTTCATGAAATAATTTATTGAAACAACTTCTAACATTAAATTTTCTCATTGAAGAATTTAAAATGTTTTTTTTTTGGCATAGATTAGTTTCAATAAGCCACATTAAATTTCATTTAAAACTGTGCATTTGTTCCAGAGACGTTCTGGAAAAATAATCAGATAGCCATATATCAGGTATCATATGAAATTAACACATTTTAGTAATAATCTTTAAATAAAGTTTTAAAAAATACTTTTACTCAAGACACTGCTACTTTTAAAATATTATAAAACATTTTTAAAATTAATATTAGTTTAAAAATAAAACAAATTTGTTCATACATTTTATGAACACTCTCTCCGTACAATACAGATATAATTAAAAACTATGTAATATATGGCAACTTAACACTGTAAAATTGGAAACTGCACTTTCTTTTTTGAATATTTCCAAAACAATTAGGAAATTAATTAAAATTTTTGGTTTAAGAGAGTTTTATAATGTATATACATGTACAGATAATTAAATTAAATCTAAAATTAAATTCCCTATATAACACTTAACTTTTATTTTCGGTTACATCTTCAGGTCTTAAATTAAAATCCAATTATTTCTCCAAACAGAACACTTCTAATCCCATATCATTAATTTTTAACAAGACTTTTCGGAGGAGAGTGTAATGTAATATGATATTAAAAACTTTTATTGTATACTTTGTGTTAAGTGATATTGTTTATATTTTAAAAGTGAAAATAGAGTATGTTTTATTATACACATTTTTGAGAAATTTTAAAGTACTTCATCATTTTATTTTAAAATGTTAAATAAGTTAGCATTTATGATAGGGTTATTGGTGTTTTAAAGTTGAAAGATATAAATTTTTATATAGTTATATTAAGGAAATGACTAATGCACTAATACTAATTATATTGATTTTGATGAGAAACAAAAATAAAGTCACATAGCATTATTTTTTCTCCACAGAATGTTATTGTTTTGTTGATTTTTTCATTCATCAGTAACTTTATTGCATTTAATTTAATCTTTTTCATTTTGAAATTGTGGGTTTTGACATGATAGACACATATCAGGATTAACTGTTTCTTGAAATTTTCCTTGTCTAAATTTAAATTAATTTAACAATTTGAAACTTATTTTTGGAGCTTATACAGAGGATATAAGATAATTCCATCATTATGATTTTTGTATGTCTTGAAAAATGAACAGGACAAACTTGTTTAGCTTGATTTGTATACCTTTTATTGTTTTCATATTAGCATCTCTTAACATCTGTGATTTGATCAAGCAGATTTTTAAGAGAGATGTGTTTGAAGATAAATAGTATGATGCAATTTATATTAGTGAACGTGAGATGTACCGTAATTTCGCACGTATAGTCCGCACCATCGTATAGTCCACAGACATGATTTTATATAAAAAAAATTTCAAAAATCGTCAGATAGTCCGCACCACCGGATAGTCCGCGGACTATACGTCCGAAATTACGTTATTTTAATACGGCAATATTAATGTATTTCAGAAACAAAGAACTAAGTATAAATAGAAAAAAAGTACTTCCTTACTAATATACCTTCAGAAATAAAATGCTAAATACAAATAAAAAACAGTGCTTACTAATTAATCATATATTAATTAATCACACATTCTACTACATTAACGAAAACCTTCAAAGTCCGATTCATCGGTATCAGAATTAAACAGTTCTAATATATTTTCGGGAAGAGTGTCCGAAAGTTCATTTTCAGCATCACTATCTTCACTGTCAGTGATTTCCTCGCTTTCACTAACAATCCCGGCTTTTATAAATCCCGATCATCGGCAGTTCACGACAGCGTGTTTTTTAAATTTCAACGATTTTAACGGTGAACAACCAGCGTATTATCCGCAATGGTGGATATTCGGCAGCTTCAAAAATTCGCCTTTTAAACACAGATAGTCCGCGGACTATACACGCGAAATTACGGTAAGAGAAAAAGAAGAATTTGTCTATGATATGAATAAACTTAAAAAGTTATGAAGGGATTCAAAATATTTTTTGTGATATTTTTAAGTAAAGGTGAATATTGCAAAAATTTTATTACACCAAGTTGTATTCTTCGTTGAAAAGTAAATAGTAAAAGTGATGATACACTTCTTTCTAGAAATGAGTCCACTTTTCCAACTCAAAATTAGTATAAGAGCTCTTATATTCTTATAATGCGTATAAAATAGAATATTGTTTGATGTATTGAATAGTGTATAAGTTGTTATAAACCGTTTTAATATTATTAATCATTTCATTTTATTAATGTCTATTTTTTAATATTTTTAACAGTGTATTCGACATATGCAAAATTTTATGTAACAATATTACACATTACTACGATGGGGACAGAGTAAATTTTAATGCACATTTATTATCTTAGTATTTGTATGATATCATGCATTGTTATCACACTATGCTATTGTTTATATTTTATAATTTATCTAATTGTTGAAAAAAATTAGATAAATTATATGCTAGCAATAATACAAATATAATATTATGAAAGAATGGGAGGAAATGTGCAGCTCCTGTCCTGGAAACCATTTAGATTTTAAACACTAGAGTACATTTTGTGTGTAAGGAATTTCATTTTTATCAATTAATATTTTAGAAGTGTTATTATTTAGTTTGTTATAATTTCATTGTATTTGATTTTATTATTCATATTACTCAAATTTACCTACTATGTGTAATATGTGTTTCTATATGATGTTATGTATTGTTTTGTACACATTGAAAATTGATTATGCTTGTAAGAGAGAAAACCCATGTCAGTGACTCCCTCTTAAAATTGGGGGGAGGGGGCAAAAGTAAGGATAGTTAAATTAGATCTAAAATTAAATTCCCTATATAACACTTAACATTTATTTTCTGTTACATCTTCAAGTCTTAAATTAAACATCCAATTATTTCTCCCAATAGATGGTGATTGGGAGATGTTTAATTATTAATTTTTATAGCAACATATGTCATCCTTAACTTTTCAAGTATAACTCATAACTAAGAAGGGTACTTAACACATCTGGACATAAGTGGTCACATCTGGACATAAGTGGTAAAGCCAATTAGACTTCACTTGGGGTCCTTTATCTCTCAGTGACAGACGTATAGCTTGTTTGCTGAATAAAACCGTTTTTAAAAAAGCTTGGTGTTGATGTGAAACACTACATTTTCAGACAACTCTCGATAATTTGAAGTTGGAGGGACCAACAAGAAACTTTGAATTATGAAGGGGGTAGAAAAAAAACTCCCATAATACACAAAGAGAATTTTTTCTAACACATTTAAATTTGAAACTATGTAATAAAACAACAATTGTACATATGTATAAAATTATTTTAAAGTGTTTTTAAAAAGTACATATTACATATAACTATAAATATTATACAGAAGTTAAAAGTTCTGTATTTTAAAAATACATTCATACACAATCCTAGGCATCTCTTCTTCACATTAGCAAACCATTCTTTCTGAACACATGTGTAGCAAGGCCATACGTTAGACGAAAGATATGGATGGCTGACAACAGGTGGGGTTTGTCTATTGTCCACTTGAAGAAGGAAAGCAATAGAAGTGTATTTTCACCTGATGAACCGGAAAACACAAAGAAGGGGTAGCAGATAGATGGTCATTAAAAGGGCTAGGTTACAGGGGAGACACGCAGAGACAATACAACACAAAACTTGTTAGCTCCAACCTCTGTTTGCTACAGGACTGTACATGATAGAAGGTGTTCGAATTGTCGAGAATTTTATAAGATAATTTCGAAATGTCACGTGTTGTAGTCTGGCCAACCACAGATTTTACTTCAAAATATCAAGAGTGTTTCTAGTGACTGAGTATATACTTTAAATTATCGAGAGTCGACTGTATATAAATACACACACACACACTATATACACTACTGAAACCTTTCTTTTTGTAAGTTTGTGTTTAATAACACATTTTTTTAATATTACTTTTTACTATATGATTTTTTTAAAATTCGAAAATAAGTATCTATTAATTGGCATAAATTCCTTTGACTAGAAAATTTTACATCAAATATCCGAAAAAACTCATTTATTATTATGAACCAAATAAATTAGAAACTTCTAAGCAGAATATTAAGAAATTTGGCTCTTTCTTTTATATTGGGAAAATCATTGTCATTTGAAAAACAGTAACACTCATTGGAGGTCGGAAGATATAAAACAGCATTTGCAGAATGAAATAAAAAAAAATTGATTATTAGGTGGTGTGGTCCACTCTTACAGATATACAGGTTGTGCACTCTGATTTTATACTGGAAATAATAAAATTTGTTAGTAACTGTGGCAATTAATCTCACTTGTTTAGCAACTCAGTTTTCAAGCGGATGCTTCTCGGAGAGGATTGCGAGATGTAATTTCCCTTCTCAGAGTGTTCCAGGCATGCTCTACAGGGATAAGGTCCGGTGATTTGACTGGTCAATCTAAACTAAACTCAGTGGTGAGACAGCCCATAGAGGGCCAAGGCCTATTGTGCCCATCTCAGTTTTCATGACCTTGAACACTGAGGAGCATGAGCAGATGTTCCGGTCAGGTGTTTAGTCTGGCATGAAACTCTCAGTGCTTAGTTCCTAAGCAAGCTTGGTACTCATTTACTGACCCACTGAAGAGATGAAAGGCTGAACTGACCTTGCCCAGCCCAAGATTTGAGTTCTGGACATGTCGTATAGAAGCGCGATACACGACCTCCCAGCCATTGGGCTTCGGCTGGCCAATCTCCCCGCTGAATATTCTCATTTTCCAGAAATTCGTCAATCAGATGAGCTCTATGAGGCCTTACATTGTTGTCCATTGAAATAAAATCAGGGCCAACATTCAGGAAAAAGCAAACATAGAGTCCCAAGACCTCCTCTCTATACCTCACAGCAGTCACAATGCCTCTTTCAAAGACATGGAGGTGTGTGCAGCCATCCAACGTGATGCCTGCCCAGACCATGAAGTCTCCGCTGACGTAATGGTAAATTTGTTGGACATTGGAGGGTAGGTAGTGGATCTCTGGCTCTCTCTATATGAAAGTATGATGAGAATCAGTGGTTAGGCCAAATAAGAACCTATCAATGAAGAGAACAGTCACTCAGTGATTCTGTTCCAATCTCAATTTCCACATCTTTTTCCTTGTTTGCTGTTTATTTTTTCTGTTTGCAGAGCTGAGAGGGATGCAAACACAACAGGTCTCCTTACAAACAGCCCTCTCTTATGAAGTTTTCTGGAAGCAGTCCTTTTGGAAACTCAGGTTCCTGTGGCTGAATTACAACTCATCAGTCGAGAATCTGTAGTGTCTCTGTTATGCCTAGCTATAATGGACAAATGCCAATCTTCTTTGGTTGTCACGCTTCTTAAATGACCTTGCCTATGCTTTCTGTCGATGAATCCAGTATCCTGAAACTTCCACAAGTTGAACACAATGCTGGGTGTTAAATCTAATTCACTACAAATCTGGATTTTAGACTAGCCTGTTTGTTTCTAGCTAACCAACTATTTGCCACCTCCTTCCATCATCTATTTGCCCACCCACCCCCAAATTTAGCAAGATGTGCTGGTGAACAAAACAAGGATTTTAGCATTCTCACTTATGAATCCTGTTACTTGACTAGCTCTGACCCCACATAAGTATATGAATACTATTTGACACACAAGATATGTATCTATGTTTTGAAGCAGTATTTTTACATTTCATTCAAATCTTTCAAGGAACTTTGGTAAAATATGCAAATTTTCTTAATTTTGAACACCACTGTAATTTAGATATATTAACAATGATATCAATTTTATCTTACTGCAATAAGAATTATAAAGGTTACTACAAGATTTACTACTTTTACAGACATATATAATTAAAGATCTCAGATTATTTAAGCATGTATTATAATTTTAGAAATTAAATTACCGATACTGATATCAATATAATTTTTTTGCTATCAATTTCCTAGATTTCATTACATTATTTTCAAAATAGTTTCTGAGCGCTCTTTCAAATTACTTCAATAAAATATTAGCAATCATAATGACAAAAATTATCAAAAATTAAAATGACAAATGAATTTTATTAATAACTATTAATTCAAACTTCTCCTTAATTAAATAATATAAATGTAAGCAAAATAATACTTACACTTTTCTGTAGAATTAGGGAGTTTCACATTATAATCTTTCTGATTCTTAAACAGAAGTTCTAATCCACCACTAAAAGAGAGAATATAAACACTTAGAATAAAAAAAAATTGGAAAAAAAAACACACACACAATTTTTTCTTCCGTTTAATTAATTATTTTTTTAATGGACTAACGTTGGTGTTTTACCCCTGCAGATCTAGTACATTCCCCAGAAGCTGGCATCTCTTTTTAGTGAGGCACCCTATAGGTGGATACTAATCCCTACAAGGTAATTTTGAGGCCCAGTTTCCTCTTCAGAGCTTTAACATTGCAAACCTGTACTAGGATTTAATTTTGGCAAGAGCACCCAAGCCAAACAGATATTCCATTTAATTTATTTGAAATGACAAAAAGTAATAGAGAAATGAAATTTAAAAAAAACACTAGCAATGTTTGTTTTATAAAAAATGCAGGACTTTCAAATACCAAATTTAACAAAATAGGTATTTAATATTGTAAAAACATTGTAAGATTAAAAAAAAAAAACTTTGAATCAGCATAATTAATTTTTTTTTTTGTTGAAAAAAATTGATGTAACAGTGCTGATTTTTCACAAAAAAATTGGCAATTTATATTTTTCAATACCACACATATATGGCAAAAAAGAAAAAAAAAACATTTAAAAAAATTTAATTGTAGTTTGCTATTTATATATATTTTATTTTGCTTGCAGTTACTATTTATAGTAGTGCCAAAAAGTGATTGAACACTCTAGAAATTGATAAGAAAAGTCCAGTAATTGGAAATTAATTCAAAAAGTCCAAATTTCCACCCCAAATAATCTAGATTTGATTCTAAATACTAAAACAGGGATCGGCAACATTTTAGTTGTGGCGTGCCAAACCAATATGATTCAGGGTGTCACACAGTAGGACATTTTTGAAACAATTTGATTCCTGCGATAATGTATGCAGAATTAGGGAATAAAGGTCAATAATTTAGATTTACAGTTTTATTATATATTAATCTTGTATCATTTAAAGATAGTTCTTAACATAAAAATAAACAGCATAAGATATAATTATTTCTTCAATAAAAATAAAACTGTACATATATTATATTTTTTTAAACATACTTATTAAGATAAGAAATAAACAACGTAAATTATAAGAATTTCCCTCCATTAAAGATAAAAATTTTAATGCAAACCTAGTGCTTGCCCCAATCTACTTTCATATTGCAAAATCAGGGGTATAATTTGTGACTTTCACTTTGATACGATTCTGAGGATTCAGTTATTAAACAATTTCTTTGTGGATTAAAAATATTTTTCATTTGAGGAAAGATTTTTTACTTTGTAGAACCAAAAGTGGAAAGCAGAGTACATGCAATTTTCTCTCCCTTCAAACAATTAAATCTCCCCAGCAATGACATTCAATAATTTACAAAATAGCTGCAAATTTGTCTTTAGTTATCTTCAGATTTTTTCATAATTCTGTAAATGTCCATAATTCTGAAAATGTTTGTCAAATATGGATCATTACAAATTTTTATCAATTTCCATCCACTCAAAAGTAGACAAATTTGTAGAGTAGAGTGCCGCTGAAAACTGTACCATAGGTTGTTGACCCCTGTACTAAAATATAATGTAATTTGTTTTTGTAAAATATAAGTTCATTTTTTTCTAAAAAGAAAATGAAAACTAAAAGCTAAAGAGGTAATCACAAAGTGATTGGACACCAAAATATTTTTTAATATATTTATTAATATTATCCTTGAATAACTTTTATTTTACAGTATGGTGGGATTTAAAATACCATTTGGCTTCCTTTTGCTAGTTCACTTTGCAAACTATTCTATTTAACATCACAATTGTTTATAGTTGTAAAGAAGCAATGAATGTTAGAAAATTGATTTCTTTCATCAAAGAAGAGGGCAATCCCCCTTCAAAATATTGTTAAAATTGTAAATTTATTTTATACACCTATTAACAGAATGATAAAATGCCCTTAAAGAGTAAAATCAAACCAAAAATAAAATGAGGAATGATCATCAACTCGACAGGTTAAGAGAATTATTCTTAGTAAAATTATGAGAAATCCGTATTTGAACATCATAAAATTTGCATAGGATCCAGGCAAAAATTTTCCTCTTTAATTTAATCTGAAACTGTTTAATAAATGGTGAGATTAGTACAGGATTTTTCTATAAGAAAATTCTTTGCAAGTCCAAGGAACAGAAAAGAAATCCCCCCCCCCCCATAAAATCAATGATAAATAAGCTAATACCTTGTTGGAAATTTAACACTTTTGGTTTCCAGAGATGAAATATGTATGTAGGTAAATGATATGGAGAAGAAAAATGAGAAACTTAAAAAATTCTAGTAGGTACAGTAAAACATGGTAGTTGATTCTTTATAAATGTCCAACTTGGAAGACCAAAGGGCTATTAGCAACAAACTTCATAACTTAAAATTAAATTTCAGCGACATTTGAGTTGTGTGGCATCCCTCTCTTCGAATTTCTGCACCACACCAATATGAAAACTTTGAACCTTGACAAATATAACGTGCATCAATCCTTCTTCAGAGGTACCATGACTTGAACCCACAACTCAGTAGTAACAGTACTGGTGTCATAAGCTTATGATACAGATCACTCAGTCTCCATGGCCATGAAACAGTGGTGGAAGCATCCTTATTTTGAATGTATGTTGGTATTATGACTAGATAATTCAGTATTTATTGATGGTATAGTTGATCATTAACTTTATACCATCATCAAGGCAATTTACAATTACCAATTTGACATTCGGTTATCAAAAACAGTTTCGTTATTTGTCAAAATAATCATCCAAAGCAAGTGACTAGCTATTGCTTTGCCTTTCTTTATGATTGTCCAGATTTTCTGAAAACACCAGCCCAATCATGATAAAGCCAAGGTGAACATATTTGGAAAAAATTGACGGTTGTAGCAAGAAAACATGATATTCAGCGGCATACATGGGAGAGGTTAAATTTAAAAGAAAAAATTGACGAAAGCCTGAGACAATTTTTTAAGCTAAAAATTAAAAAGTTTTTGGTCTTCGGGAGGAGTTTAAGCCCCCACCCATGTGTATACCACTGATATTTAAATGAAAAGTGAACTAAAAATACTGATTGCTGCAGAATAACGGGTCTTTTGATGCAGAAGAAAAAAAACCTAGTAAACTTTAGTAGTAACACTGAACCAATACAAGGTCTATTAGCAACATGACTCATTATTTTGAACCATGGTGAAATAAAAACGAAACGAAATTTGTACCCCCTCTGCAACCCAATGGCAGGATCCAAAACGTTTAAAAGCTTTTGTAGATATTTAAATGTATCCTATAATGTACTCGATTACCAAAGTATTACAATATTTCCCGTTTTGCAGCAATTTATTTAGAAATTTAATAACTATAAGGAAGTAAATTTTTGATTTTTCAAAAAACAGATTTTACTTTTTATTATAATTTTGTTAAGAATATAATTATATATTAATGTCACTGTGAAGTATCAAATTTTATTAAAAATACAGCGTTATTTCACTGAAATTCGTAAGCATCCTATCCTCTTTAGACGTCAGTGTATTTAAGGTTTTTACGCAGATACAAAAATTATTCATGTGTATTCGTGAATTAAGTTTAATTTATAACAATTTTTGTATAAAATGTACCCAAATAAAAAAAGCTCAACAACATATTAAATTTTGTTTTACCTAAATTTAATATTTACGTCCATATTTTCCGTTTCCTTATTTGTAAGAAATTCTGGTGAAATATAGTAAAAATACACAAATAAAAATATCACACACAAACTTTCCTCTCTACAGCATGCATATGCCAAATTCAATATTACCGGACAGTCATAAACACAGTTAATAGATATATTTGTAAAGCACAAAAGAGTAGGAGGGAACACGATTACTAGTGGATGAAACTCGGAAGTGTGGAAGTGTATTTTCTACGAAGTCTACTTATTATCTTTGTACACTTTAAAATTATGATTTTCTAATAGATGGCGCTACAGTACCAATTTTTGTATATTTCGTTTTCCGCTCTTTGAGAGCTGTAAATTTGAATATTATTTTTAATTAAGGTTTCGATCTAGTGCGAATTGTATAGAGATCCAGTTTTCCCTCCCAATATTTAAGGTGAATGCTTATAAAAATAAAATTTGTGTTTTATCTCATGTAATGATTTTTAATTTGAATGATAGTTAGCGGAAGTGCTGGCGCGAAGATCCTTAGGTTACGTTTAATTCGCGCCGCCAAAAACAACCTGTTTACTAACGAATTTGAATGCAAGTTTTAAATGGTCGTAATTATGAACAAAATCATAAAATTTATTTGTTATTCCTATCCATTAATTTTCATGATATTCTATTAGTTTCTGATGAATACTTACAAGCGAAAATTGTTCGTTTTGATTTCGCAACATATTGTAAACATGACTGTTTTATAGTTTCGCATTGGGATGCATTAATAACCAGTCTATTTTATAGTTAGTTATGCTTATCTAAAGAATCTATACAATCTAATTCATATATTTTCTTCAAGAACATTGAAAAGTTGAATACATTTTTGATCACTTTGAATCCATTTAAATTCAGTTGATTTGAAAGATGTTTGTGTACATGCGTAAATTAAACTGTTTATTATATCCAAAAACAAAGGTATTTTTTCTGATCGATTTTGTTCAATACATGAGAATATTTTGAAGAATGAAAAAAAAAGTTTTAAGTTGTACTGGATATTGAATCTACTGGCATGATTTAAAAATAGTGTTCTTTAGAATAAAACTATGTTTTACATGCATTTTTTTGTTGTTGAACATCAATATCATTGCTTTATTTAAAGTAGAATTGAACGATATCATTAATATATTTTTTTAATATTAATATATATTATATATATATTTTATTGATTAGTGCTAGCTTTATTCTTGATAAAAGTAATAATAGTTTTCTTTTTTTAAAAATATCTTAATTTATAACTTAAAAAGAATCTATTTAATATACAAATAATCACTGTTGAATTTTATCAAAATGTGAAATTTAATAAAGGTTTGATATTGCATTAAAGTAATTTTAATCAATTATGTAAAAATACATAAATCTTTCTCTCTAGTCATACATTTTACTGATTTATTATGATACTCTTTTATATTGGAGTATTTTAAATCATGATTTCTTCATCCTCATTGCTTAATGTGTTTTTGTTGCAAGTAGCTTTGCAAAATACATCCTTTGCAATAGTAAAAAAAAATCTAATCTATTTGTCTAATTGCAAAACAGTATGTATTTTCAATATTAATTTTGTTTTGTTTGTACACATTTTGTGAGTTTTGATTTGTCATTGATGATTCTGCAAATTTACTACATGTATTGAATTTTTCTTCCCCATGATAAAAGGTGTCAGGTATATGCCTTAAAAAAAAACCCCAAACAATTGCTTCTTCATTAGTAAACAGAAGTTATTGTATTGTTAAAACTATGTTAAATAATTATATAAAAATGTGTATTTTAGTTATTTTCTTTGAAATATGAATGTATTTTTTAAAGTCAACTTTTGTATTTTGGTGAAATACAGCTATTATAACAATACATGGTCCTTGAAATAAGATCTTATTTCCTTTTACATTTATTTATAATATAAATTAAGGGGTTTGTATATATATAGTTTTAGTTAAAAAGTTTTGATTGACTTAACCATTGACTTAAAATTTTCTGAAATTATTACATAAATTAGCCCATTGACCAATAAATCGGCAAAGATTTTGAAAAATTTCGACCAAAGTTTATTTGGATAACTCAGTTTAAATTACATATTACTTAAATTCTATTATCTTAACAAAAAGAAAGTTACTTTTTAAATAAGGGGAGTATGTGCAACAATAACTACATTATTCAGGCGAGACTTGTTTGCTTTTGCTGCCATGAACACTTTGTTAAATGATCTTATAAATTTGAAATTTTTCCTCTATGTTCTCTTTCTTAGAAGGTAAATCCAAAATTTAAATTGTTTTTCATAAGAAATATGAGAAGAGAAATAATACAATTTGTAATCGAGGTATGTATAGACATTTTTTCCTCATTGATTCTATAACACATTTAGCAGTTTTTAGTTTGGCAGAAATGGTCAATGAGCTAATACACAAATGCCATAATTTTTATTTTTTTTTGGAAAAATAATTTCATTTGTTCTAAATGGTAAACATTTTAATATATTAATTTTGAAATATTCTAAACTTTTTAAACATCTATTTTGTTGCAATTTTTTTCAGGATATTATGATGTTACTTTGAATAAGACTTATGTTACTCTGCTTTGCATGAAGTTATTAAAATGAATAACCCTTTGAAAGACTTCAGACCTGAAAGCTTGTGCCTCTTAAAAGAAACTCAAGAAGATTATTGGTGTTACGCTAGAAAAGGTCCTCATGATTTTTCAGTATATACTGAGAAATCATCCATTTATGAAACACCTACCAAAGAAAAATTTCGGGAATCTACAGATGTCTTAGTAAGATGGACAGATGGGTTGCTGTATTTAGCTACTATTATTCAGGTATACTTTTCACTTAGATATTTATAAAGTAGTATTTAGTATCTACTGGTTGGACTGTATTATTTGTACTGTTAAAACTTAGTTGAAAAGCTCTGTAGGGAAGAAGGCAGAGTATATTACTTTAGTACTAATAAATATTAGTGCTTTTAAAAAAGTTGTATGTAGCTTGATTATAAAGTTAAAAAGATGCTCAAAATATAGCAAGGCATTATAATAACCATGAGATTAGTCCTCTGTATTTTATTTCTTAAGTCAATTTTAAGCATCACAGAAAAAGAGCAAGGAGTTAAATAAGAATTATGAAAAAAAGGAAGAGAGAGTAATGTGCTTAGAAATTATTAGTTTTCAATACTTTCAAATTATTTATTATAATTGCGTTTTTTGTTTAGTATAATTCAATTTATTGTTGATTATCAATATAATACATACCATAAAATCCGGTGTATAACGCACACTTTGAATATAAAAAATAAGATCGAAATTTATAGGTGCTTGTTGTATGTTGGAGATAAAAATGAGAGGTTATTTAAAGATAAAAAAAAGATGATAGAAAAAAAAATCAGATTTCTACATATTTCAAAATATTTTAAACTAAAAATTTTGCACACTTTCCTTACTGCCAAAAAACTTGAAAAATTTCCACACTTGAAGAAGCAGTATGAGGAACAAATTCAAATCTTATGCAATGCATTTGGTGATTGGTTTTTAGATTTAAAAAGTGGCAAACAGAAATTAATGTCTTTTCTTCTCCATTTTCTGTTGATATAAATCTCTTTGGATGAGAGTATGCAGTTAGTCTTAATTGATTTACAAAATTCTGACATTATCAAAAATCAATTCAAAGAAAAATCGATAGTAGAATTTTATGAAAACTTACCCGATGATTTTTCATGTTTAAAGCAAAATGCAGCTGCATGTGCCACTTTCTTTGGCAGCACTTACATTTGTGAGCAAACTTTCTCACTAATGAATTTAAACAAATCAAAAATAAGAAATAGAATAGCAGATGAGAACCTTTCTTCTGTTCTATGTATTGCCACAGCAAGTCTTAAGCCCTACGTAAAATCAATAACTTCAAATATTCAGTCCCTGCCATCTCATTAAATTTTACAAATTTTTAGTACTAATTTTTTTCAAAATTTAAATTGTGTTCCCTGTACAATTGGCAAAATTTTTCCTCAATTATATAATTTCAAGTTTGCCACCTTTTTAGCAGGAATCTTTTTTTAGCTAAAGTATCTTAATCATTCCGATAGTGTTTGTGTTTCATCCATTTATCAACTCTATAATGTATACATGAGTAAAATAATAATTGTGTGTGTGATGAATGTGTATTGTCATAAAACTGTATTTTCACGTTTGTAACATATTTGCCATCGCGTAATACTTTGGCCCTCAATATGTTCCTATTAAATTTTTTGGCCCCTCATCCTAAAAAGGTTGTGCACCTCTGGTATAAATAAAATATTTCTGTTTGAGTGAGATTATTATGTTATGTATGTGTATGTTTGTTTTAAATTTTATCAGATCTAAGAAAAATTTTTAAATTGTGTTGGTATCTTAAGTTTCTTAAAATTAAATGGGAATAATTAATATATATATGCATTCTTATTTCACAATGGATTGTTTTTCTTGCTTTAACTTTTGGAGTTATTTTTTAGAATTGTTTTTCTTTTCCCATAGGTTGAGGATGAATATAGTAGATGTGCAGTTAAATTTGAAGATGGTTCTCAGTTTTGGGCATTATACAAAGATATATATAAAGGTAAGAACATGTTTTGCTTGATATGAAAATTTGCTTGAGTGAGGTAGGTTCTTGTTCATTATTTTTAGGATTAGATAGTAAAAAACAGTCTTGAATGAAGGATTTCAACATGATTGAAACTAAGCTAAAATTAATTTGGAAAATTAATTATTTCTCAAGAATTTCTCATTTAAGTCATCTAAAATAATAAATGGGCATCTTAATGTTGTTTTTACAATGTCAACATTTTTGTTTTAGAATTATTTCCTCTTTGTATAACATGTTTGGATACTTGTGTATTAGCTTCACCATAGCTGAATTATGCAGTGATATCATAACAGCAAAAGAGAACAGGAAAAACATATTCTTGTGTTTTTTATTCGAAAAATAAAATTTTGTTTGAAAAAAAAAACAATTAATCAGAGTTGGTGGTAAGTGCTGTGATTCATGAGGTGTGAATTTGGATGCAGATGACTTTAATACATTGGTATTCATACTTGCACTCTCTCTAATTTATTCTGAAAAACCTTTCTTTTTTAAGTGCCTTTGAAATAGACTGTACACAGGGAGCTCAATTATGGAAATCTTTAGGCAGTTGACTCTTAAACCTCTTCAGGACGGGACGCCTTTCTATGAGACGCTCCCTAGGGACGGGGCGAATGCGGAAAGATTTGCACTACAGGATAGGGCATTTGTGTCGCTAAGCCTAACTTAAGAAAAAAAAAAGCATAAATAATAAAATTTCAGTCCTAATATCATAATTTTTGGTATCCCTTTAGATTATTATGTAAGTTGTCTGTTACATTAAAACTAGAATGTAATAACGTTTTTGCTTTTAATTTGTATGAAATTATATAAAAAAATATCACTTACCTTGGGAAATAAATTTTGTAAGCACTATTCAATTTTTTCCAAAATTTTCATTGAGGAAACATATTAATAAAATTTCAAATTAATAAAAAAAATTATGACTATATGATTATTTATAAAAAGAAATAGCAAAATTAAAATGGAGACTGAGTGTGGAAAATCTCGAAGCATGGGGAAACGCTAAGTCCTACATTGTATGAGTTGCAAGCAAAAAATGTCTGTTGCGTTTTTTTAAAATTATTTACGCATGGTTTGTGACTATGCACTTTGGCTTTTTTTCACCCTTTTTGTTCATATTATGGGTTGGTAAATGCCTTCAAAACAATTAAATAATAATCTGAAGTCAAGGTTTTTGAAATAAGAAAAGTACGTGAAATATATCCGAAAGCAACAAAACTGTAACATAACTGACGCTAAAACCCTAAAACACTCCACACTGTTAAGAAAAAGAAAATAAAAAAGCATTGGGAGAGTTATTAGAAATGCTAATATTTTTTTATATCAAGTGAAAATTTTATGAGCTGCTTGTTTACATTTCGATTATCCCCACCTCCGCCACAGCTGATGAACAAAATATCAAATCCAAGCAGAATATAAGCAATCTGAAGGTCAGGTTACTCAAACTACATTCAGTTTCAATATAATGAAAATAGGGTGCCATCTAGTTCCAGCTGAAAATGCCCACATGCATCCCCCAGTCACAGAGACAGTTTTTCTCAAAATTTATCCTTATTTTCCTTTGAAATAGATTGAGTTATATTTTGTTTAAAATTAAATTGCAGTGTTAATTTTTTAAAATTCAAATATGTCAGAATTTGCTAAAAAAGTTTTATATTTATACTAATGTGACCCCATCCCTTAAGATTTCATTAAATATTTAAAAAAAAACTATTTTATTAAATTATTATATACATGTAGTAAATGTTATGCAATGAAGTATAGACTATCTTACTATAATTATTTATAAAAATTTATTTAAATTGGAACTGGTGATTTCTTAATGGCTTTGTTGCTTAATGTTTTTATAAGAATTAATTGGTAATCTTTCATCTACAAAGTGTAAAAATATCCCAAATTTATATATAGATGTTGCATTCAAATTTGAATTTGTTTTTCTGTGACTGATATTTAAAAAAAGTTAAATTAAGTAATATCTACTAAAAGTTGTTTAAATTAGTGATTTTGGAATTTATGTTCACAGAATATCTTGGGGTCTAAATTTTAAAAGTTTTTATTCCAAATTTAATTTTTATTTAACAAAAATTTAGCTTTATTTATTCAAATAAGTGGTAATGGTAAATAAAAATATTTTACTTATATTAATAAATGGCAATAGTGCATGATTTTTTTTTATGTTTACAATATGTATAATTTATGTTTTAGCAATAAGCATATTTGTGTTTTAATACTAAATAGTATATAAATAAATCAAAAAGAATGAGAAAAATGAATATTTTAAAAATTTTCCTCTAAAATCTTAAGTGCAATGCAGTATTTTTTTTCCAAAATATTTACATACAAGCTCGTAACTTTAGAAGAAGCATATATAGATATGTGTATTATCCTCTTATTTTTTACTACACATTTAAAGTATCAATATTTAAAAGCATTTTTCTGTAAAAATCTTGTTTGAATGTTGCAATTTTTTTATTTTAAAACATTATCGTTCTACTGTATCATTAAAAAAAAAAAATGTTGAATCTGTTTATTGTAAATTAAATTTTAGCTTCAACCTATTTCCAAATATTTCATGTCAGTTCATCAACAGTTATTCAGAAATTTTTTTATTTATTTATTAATTTTTTTTGTTTACCTTGTACTGTTTTTAATTATTTTATCTTTTACATTATTATTTTTCAACATAGGCCCTTCTCCTGAGAATGAGTTTGCATGCACTGTTTGTGACAGTAGCTATTCTCAACCTCCTGATGAAATAGTCATTTGTGACAAATGTTCAGTGGGTAAGGTGTTCCTTTTACAATATAATTATAAAATCTCTTTATTCTGTTTATATTATCTTTTGATTTTCATCTAGTTATCGATCATTCTGCTACATTTATTTTTGTGTGCAATTTTTTTATTGCTTTCTACCACTCTTCTTGTTGTTGACATTATGTGACCTTGCCTCATTTTTTAAAAACAATTATCAACTTTGAAAGGTAGGGGAGGGAGAATCGGGATTTTTTTTATGATTTTTATTTTTTAAATTTCAGTTTCTTAAAAATTTTTTTAAAAAAACCTATTGATGTTTTCAACTTTGTTGTTTGATATAAATTTATTTAAATAAAATTTAATTTATTTCAACACATAAAATTGTATTGAATTGTCAGTGGCACAACAGCCCATGAAGACCAAGGCCTACTGTGCCTATCTCAGTTTACGTGACCTAAGGCGCTGGGGTGCATGTGCAGGAGTTTCGGTCAGGTGGTCAGTCTGATGCAAAATCCCCAGTGCTTGGTACTCATTTATCGACCCATTGAAGGGATGAAAGGCTGAGTCCACCTTGCCCAGCCCAGGATTTGAACCCCAGACCTGTGGCATGGAAGTGCAATACACTACCACTCAGCCACTGGGCTTCAAAATTGTATTATATTCTAAAAATCACTGAGAATCAAAATAATGCTTTCTCTCTCTACATTATGCGTTGATCACAAAATTATATAAACACTTTTTGTAGTTTGTAAAAAACATTTATTTCCTAAGGAAAAATTATAAAAATGAAGCCAACCCCTCCCCCCTTTAAATTTTTTTTAACATAGGAAAAATTTAACTTTTACTGTGCTCTTTTTCAGCCCTAAAATAAATCCTACAGAATTAGTTTGACTCATTACTTTGATAATTTTGATATGAATTTCTTTACTTTTATTCTAAATTTTTGCTAAATTAGATTTATCTTTAAAGTTGTATACATTGTATATCGTTATAACATTTACTGTTTTTGTATGAGGGAAAGTAGTAGGTTAAATAATTTTTGTTATTAAATAATATAAACCAAAGTCTTTCTTTTTTACATTTTGGAAAAAAAATCAATATTATTACTATTGTTTATTTTGTAAAGACTAGGTTTTCTTTTATAAAAATATGAAATTAATACTTTTTATAGGAATGAATATGAATATATTTACGTATTTCATTCTGTGACTTACTTATTTTATTTTGTGAAATAAGTATTTAAATAGATTTTTTTAATATATAAACTTTTTTATTGTTAACTAAGATTTCTAATGTAAAATTTATTTTTAGGCTTTGGTAGCATTTAATAAAAGTTGTAATTTTATTTTACTTCTTTTTTGGGTTATAGGTTATCACCAGCTATGTCATATTCCAAAAATTGCTACAGCTGACCTTAATCCTGATATTCCTTGGAGCTGTAGAAAATGTGTCTTTGCTTCTGCTGCTAAAGTAAGGAAAAGAAAATTATCCATCTCAAACATTTGTTTAATTCAAAATTTTGACAGTGGATTTTTTATGAATGTAATAGCCAATTTTTATGTCGATGTATTACTTATGTAATAAAAATTAAATTGTGT
This sequence comes from Trichonephila clavata, assembly GCA_019973975.1. Taxonomy (NCBI): domain Eukaryota; kingdom Metazoa; phylum Arthropoda; class Arachnida; order Araneae; family Nephilidae; genus Trichonephila; species Trichonephila clavata. The sequence continues at coordinate 164,266 of BMAO01012526.1, forward strand.
ACATGTTTTAAATAATTTCTTGACTGCATTTTTTTTCTCTTGTAATTTCAGAAAGGAGGAGCTTCAAAGAAAGGTTCAAATGGTAAAGTATCTTATTTTACATTAATGTTAATTTCTTTTCATTTTGTTACTATTAAGCTTTGTATAAATTGTACAGGAATATTAAAACTTTTAAAAATGAGTTATTTTTATTCTCTTATTACGAAGAATTTATTAATTTTTTTAAGGGAAGGAATTTTTATTGTAGAAGAATGTATTGTAGCATCTTCAAGAGTATTTTCATGACAATTTACTGTAATTTTAATTTCAATTATTGTGTCAGATTTTTATCAGTGTATTTTAAATGCTGTTCCATGACTTAAATAAGAAAATATTTTACTATTGAATTTATAAATCGTATAAAAATACATCAAGTTATTGTGAAAAAGGTTGCGTTTTACATAAGTTATATAATATACATAAGTTATATCTTTTTTTATAGACAGTGATTTGTTGCTTTTATTTTAATAGTTTCCTCTGTTTTTGTTTTGTAGCTCAAGCAATGTTGATGATGAAAGAAACTCTGCCATATAACGTAAGTTGATATAAATAAATTCAATTTTTTTTTTGTATTAAAATTGTATGGGTATATTATGTTTTTATTTTGATTTAGTTGGAGGCTTTAACATGGGACACTTCACATCGATCAAATTTGCAACAAACATACTGCTACTGTGGTGGTCCTGGAGAGTAAGTATTTAGTATTTACACAATTAATACTTGTAAAGTGTAATTGTTTTACTATATACATTATATCTTTTTCAAACAATGTATATACATATTTGTAGTTTTAAAAATTACTCTACCAATTTTATATAGATTTGATATGATAAATTTGCATTCCATATGTCCTACTTCAGGGCCATTTTGTTCTCATTCTCTCTTAGTGAAGGCTATGCATCTATGTTAAATTGCTTCTCTGGAGGTTGATCTGGAGCTTGTTGATTTAGAGCAGCTATACTCTACCTTCGGCCCACCGGACCTTTTGAGTGGGCTGGTTATGGTCCATTACACTGACAAATTCAATTATTTAAGAACAATATATTAAAAATTTAGCGAGAAATTCTATCAATCAAGCAATCCCATATATTGATTTCACTATTGACGTTGTGCTCGTACGAATTGCAAGATAACTTTTTTTTTTCTTTTTGTAATTGTAATGGTTACTGTTTACAAATAGCAGTAGAATAGGGATCACTATATGGGTGAAACTAATGTTTTCCAAGCGAAAAATATCTAAAGAATTTATGTTGTTTCAAGACGATTGGGATTTTGGCTATTTTGTAGAGAAAAACAAACATGGATCAACTACTTGCTTGATTTGTCATAAAAATGCTATATTTAAAAATATAATTTTGCTCTTCATTATAGCACTAAGCACAAATCTTTCAAAGGTTCCTTTTTTTTTTGTTGAGGATCTCTTTTAAGATGAGATAAATGGGCTTTCATAAAAAAAATCTTTGCAACATCAACAAAATATTGGGGAAAGGAGGGCCTTGCGATAATTGTTGAAAGGAAATTGAAATTACCCCATTACAGGGTAAAAAATGCATAAAACGTACTTTTTGTGATTTTAGTTTGAGGGAGTTGAATAAAGTTTTTAAAAATAAACTCCAAAATAATTAATACATTGATCAGTTTTGCACTTTTTAAATGTACTTGGTCTTATAGCATCTCCCTCCATTAATCCTTATGTTGCAGCACGCGTGATGTAGTTGTGATATGTATGTGGCTCTGTAGTAAAAAAGGTTGAGTACAGATGGTTTAGAGGCATTATGTGTTGCTTAGGTTCTGGCTTTTTTATTCTTGACCAACTGGGTTGTTCAGTTCTTTAAGCACTGTCCAGGTGTGCATTGGAAACACTGAAATATTAAAAAAGGAGTGTGTGAGAAAAAAAGAGAAATAAAACAATTAACGAAAATGTATGCATATTCTGAGAATAAAAATGGTAAATATTATGTTACAGAGGAAGACCACAGCTTCATGTGGTCAGTGGCAGTTGAAGTTACATTAGGTCCTTCATGAGCTTAATTTTTTAAATATCATACTGATCATCTGGATTCACACATAAATCCTGTATAGTCCAAAGCATGGCTGCATTCTGAATACTGTTCTAAGTTGTTTTCCTTGGGTAACAATTAAGTCACTAATTCATTTAAGAAAAATTCAGATTGTTTTGACACATTTTTTTGAGGCTATAAATATGTTCATCAGAAGCTTGGGTTTCACCAGTTTTAGCTATGATTTCAGAGTGCTCAGTCACAATGTGAGCAATATTATGACTGAGAATATCTAAATGAGGCATTTATTTTCACGGATGATAAAAAATTTGGTATGCAAATTCATCTAAAATGAGTGTTTAACATGCAAATTTAAGTACAGTTGGACCTCTATTTAACGGAGTGGCTAAATCCTGAAAAAAAGTTCATTATATAGAAAATTCGTTATATAAAGGTTAATCTTTCAATATACATTATAAACCACTTAAGACAAATTTTAAATTCATAAACACTATATTAAAAAAGTAATTATTCACACCTTTTTGTAAAATAATATCTATTAATTTTATATATCTTACCCTCAAAAAAAGAAAACTGCAAAGAAAAAAAAATTAATTCTTTGAGGAAGATATTGTACTTTCAACATTAAGAAAATAATTTTATATTAAAATTAATGAATTTTATGGATGTTTTCTAATTTAAAGCATACAAGTAATTTTAAACATGCATTATTTTATAACTAGAAATTCTAAACATACATTACCATATATCTCCTTAAATTTAATTACTCATAAAATCTGTTAATTTTGTCTGAGTTTTTTTTTTGTTTGAAAAAAGGCTGTTTCATAATGTGCCTCACATTTTTGCAATGCACCAAAAATCCCTTCAGGCGTATTTTTCTGTGTTTCTTAAATTTTTCTAGTCCCCATTGCTACCTAGAAATTGGTCATCCCTATGCCTTCGCAAATTGAAGAGCTTTTCTCTATTATAAAGAGTAAAGAGATCGGGACATTTTTTCTCGCATTGTGTGTATCCACTTCAAAATTACCTCGTCGACATCCTCATAGACACCTGGTCTTAAATGTTTTCAACAAGAATTCAATGAATCATAATTTTGTAACTTATCCAGCCAACCTGTTGGGAGTCTGGATACCAGTTTTACCAATCACAGTAAGAAATCCTTTGCCAACAATTACTCAATTGATCATAAAGTATTAGCATTAGGTAATCAGGAAGAAACTTCATCCATTTACAGAAAGTATTTATTTATAACATGGTCAACTGTAAACACTAACTAAAGATTTATAAGTTAATTATAAAAAACCGTAACTACGAGACTGGCATGATGAGGCTCAGGTAATATGCGAAACTCCTATGAAGAAAATCTGCATGCTTATGTACAAGCTTGTTAAATAGTCCTGCAGTGCATTGAGATGATGCCTCATGCCTAGAGGTTTTGGAAAATATTATATATAAATCTAAAAAAAATGAGACAAACAAAAAATTAAAAATCTGTATGTACTTGTATTTTTGATGGTTAGTAGATAGCTTGTGTGGTTGGCTCAGAGACATCATGTATATCTTGATGATGTGAGGCATTGCCTTCCTCACATAGATAGGTAAACATTATTTGATAAAGGTATTAGAATAATATATATATATATATATTGTTTATATCTCTTATAAATCATACTCGCATATTAAGATTTTTTGAAAATATTAACATATTTATACTGTAATGATTTTGATGATTGTCTGGATCTCAGTACTATTTCAGTTAAAAGACAAAATGCTGTATGGTAAAAATTAAACTATTTTTCAAAATCTTCGTATGATTAAATAGGCTCTTAATTGCTTTAATAAATTATTACTCCCTCCCCTCCTTAAAGTGTTTTGTTTTTCGTGAAACTTGTGTAGTGGAAAATACTTGTTTCCTAGTATGTGCTAAATCCTAGTAGTTTGGTAAAAGCTTCAAATTTCATTGTAAAGAATTTCCATTTAAATTATGCTAAAAAAATTTGATTAAAGTAATGATTTCTTTAAAGAATTATTAAGTTTAAACACACCTTGAAATTAGGAAAAGTGTGAATGTGTTGTTTGTTTTTCATTTTTGTGCATTTTAGTTATTGATAAATATGAATTTTATAATGTTCATAGGTGGTACTCAAAGATGCTGCAGTGTACTAGGTGTAAGCAGTGGTTTCATGAAGGTAATCATAACTCTCTTTATTGGATTTTGTGTGTGTGTGTAAATTACAAGAAAAACAAGGGTAAAGCTGAAACATCATTATCTTTGATTAATTAACTAGCTACAGGACTTGAGTAAACTACTCCACATATGGAATTGGGTTGATTGTGTTCTTTAATAGTTGATTAAAACCCAGAAAAGTGTATTATAGAAAAATTAAGTGCACAAGTCAGTAAATTATAATTTTTAATGAGGTAATAAAATTAATTCCTTCATAAAAAAAAATGTTTGATTTGTAAAACATAAGTTTTCATCTATAATATATATTTTTGATAAATAAAATGAAAACATTCTCTAATTATTGCAGCTTTGTACTCCAATGAGGCCTTTCTGAAATATATTGTGTGATTGAGTAAAATTTTATGTAGTTCAAGATCAATTCATTTGCCTATTTGTGATTTAATTGTTTATTCTTTAAAAAAAAGGAATCATTTTGGTTTTTTTCTTCTTATTACCAAGGTTATTTCTTAGAAATAATCTTAAAATTAAATAGAATTCACAAGGTTATTCTTCAACTTTAAACATACCACTCAAAATTAAGTATTCTGCTGAAAATTGTTATCAATGCATTATTAGATGTATGTCTTCCTTTAATTTTGAATTTTTTTAAAGGTTTATATAACTTTCATTTATTTGTTTTTATGTGCATTTTTTAAAAACATATAATATCTACAATTTTAATGAACCTTTTCTGCTGAGTTAAAATTTTTGAATTCTTTATAAATTATAGAATGCTGTATTTAATCTCAGCTTGTGATAATAGCAAAACATGGAAGGGATAAAGAATAAAATAAGAATGATTAAGAAATCCATTCCTTCTTCTCTAGGTGGTGTGGACAATTAAAGAGATTTAGTTAATTTTAAATTGATAATTTGCATTACAATTCCAGTGTACGACTTACAAAGTTAAACATGAATGGGAATTTAAAATATGTTAATATTTTTTAAAGTTTATTTCTGAAATGGATCACCTTAAAATGGTGGTCAACTTTTGAAATTCAACTCTATGTTATTGTTTAGTATATTTGGGAGAGACTTTGAATCAGATATCCTTTGTGTAAAGTTGAGGTAAAATTGCTCTTTAGAATTATACACAATTCATCTACATAACTAGTTTATTTTTTAGTAATATGGAAAAGAAAAAAAAATGGATTTAAATTTAAAGGGAAAATTATATATTTAGTTAAATTTTATTTTGTACAATTTTCAAATAGATGCAGATATTTTTGAATAAAAAAAAATTAGTTTAAAACATTTCAAAATAAAATTTTAGGGTGCAGGGAATCGAAGTTTCAAAAATAATAATTTAATAACTGAAAATTTTTTAACTATAAAAACTCATTACATATTCTGATCTAAATTTTTTTTTTTTAATGTTTAAGGATATCATTTTGTTTAGTATCTTTTTTTTTCCTTTCAAATTCTTCAGACAGTGTACATCATATATCACTTAGAAAATCTGGAAAAGGCTTGATCTGAAATTTTCATTTAGCACAATCTCTGAACCAAATTTTAATGTTAAACTAGTTCAAATATGTAAGTTGGTGAATATATAAATTTCTTGTCCTTTTGTTGTGTGATTAATTTTTGGTAGGTGTCAAAGAAATTTATGCATGATTTTATTATATTTTCTTTCTCTTTCTAGCCTGTCTTCAATGTTTAGATGATCCTCTTTTGTATGGTGATAGATTTTATATATTCGTTTGTACTGCGTGCAATAAAGGACCAGAGTTCCTTCGACGATTACCCTTAAGATGGTATGCATAAACACTTTTGAAAAAGATATTTTGTTGGAAATTAAAAAATAATGTGTTATTTGTTTGTACTTGGAATTTATATTAATTATTGTGCTTAAAAGGTAACTGCTTTTTAAAATGATTTTTGTAAGTATTGTAATTTACATATACTAATTTGAGTTAGGATAAATAAACGACTTTTCTTAAATAAACTTTCTAAATACGTACAAACATTTGAATTGATTGTAAAGTATTTTTGTGGATGAATAATTTATGTAGTATTGATATTTGTAAAAGATTTTTTTTGTATTTTAAATTATTTGTTTCAAAATGCTTGAATCTTATATAATTTAAAAATGAGGTGTATGTTTAATATTAAAGAATTTTTAGAATTACAAGTCCTGTTTCTATAATTTTTTAAATGTGCATGTTCACTTGAATATTCAAATTATTCAAGTGAAAGTGCTGCCACACATGTTTTGAATTTCTCTAGGTTTGATGAGAAATTTATTTACAAATTTCTTGTAAAAAGGATGATTTATTTGGAGTTGAAACTTCATATCTTGTTGGACCAAATTCTGTATAGATTCAAGCAAAATATATTGAAATTTAAGGCACTTCTAAGGAAACTCACATAACCAGCATATTTCATTAAAAGTTTTACTTGTAATGTTAAGCAGTTGTTAAGCAAAACAATTTTTCCTGTTTAAATTAATGTAAAATACAATAACATGTTGCATGTTATTAAAATACTGATGACAGGAGCATCATTTTAATCTTTTCTTGTACTGTGGAATCTGGAATGTGAATTCGATTTGCGGAAAATAAAAAGTAAAAAGATTATTAAAATCAAAATAAGCAGTTTAATTATTATCATACATATCTAATTCTTTTGTATTAAAAAGCTTTCTAGAGTCATATTTGCCATTGCTGCAAAAATTAAGGAAAATGCAACACAGCATTAACATTAAACAAAATTTTAGCATGCCTAACCACTACCTTATTAGGATGATGCTTCTCAATGTATGAGCAGCAGTTTCCCATGCTTTCTGCATTTTTCTTATTGTGTCAGAAGATTGCACAATCTAGGACTTTTCTCATCATCATTCATTATGTGACGCCTCTCTGGGATTATAATGTCTGGATACTGTTGACAGTGGATTATTGAGTGGTTGGCTTCATTGTCTGCACCTGTAGAAAGAGTGGCTATTTGTAAGGAAGAAGATGTTTGCTTTTGAATGTGAGGGGGAAAGAAAAGGGAGTTCCTTTGTTTTAGCACAACATATTGTGCTTGTGTTTTTTGTCCTAAGAAGAAAAGAGAGTTACTGTAAATTCCAGCATAAAACATGCACCTATACTTTCAAGCTGCATTTTTTATTTTTTAGGTATATTTGGCATATAATACACACATCCTTTTTACGAAGGAACCTGAATTGTACAAGTACAATGCTCTTGTGTTTCAAAGTAATTTTTTCGGAATATTATCCCAGAATTTCGAAAAAATAGTATATTCTAGAGTTGTAGCCCTTTCATTTCATTAGGTATGTCATTTCTTTTAAACAAATAGTATTCTGATCTTTGTAGAGGTCTAATTTGTTTAAATGTTTATTCTTTTGTTTATTTTTAAAGCTATCTTTTTTATTCTTGACTTATAATGCATACCTGTAAATTTTGATCTTATTTTTTGAGTTAAAAGAGTATGTTATACTGCTCTGGATTTCATTGGAAAATAAATGTTGATGTATTACTGGGATCTTGCCACAACTAGTTACTCGAAGAAAATTCATATTCTCCAAATTAAAGCTCTCAGAATCATCATAAACATTTCATGATGAGTTAGGAACAAAATTGTTGACTCAGATTTGCAAATTTTCCCAATAAAGTTTTCTTATATGAGCCACTTTCAGAAATATGTTTTTTTGAATACATAGGCATTCCAAACCAATCATTCTAACTCAAACTGTCTATGCTTGTAACATAGGGAAATAGAATTCTCTCTCTCTTATACAACATTTAAATACATGAAAAGGATTTTGAAATCACAAAGATTCTTTTAAACACATGCCCAGCTGGTTTTCATATTATCCTCGTAAATTCCTCTTGTTTCTTATTTTCTTTTTTTTAGTTTCAGACTATTTTATTGATTCTCAGTTTGATACTGTTAAATATCAGTCAAATGGATTGTGTATATCTCTCCCTCTCCCTTCTTGTTAACTTGTATTTGCTGCACTTTTGTGTTTTGGCTTCAGGCTCTCTAGTTCCGATTACCATTTACCCTTTACTCCAATGTTGCCTGCAATTGTTCTGAATTGTTTCTTTCAACATTTCTGAGAGACACAGAAAGATGATGATTCACCTGTTATTCATTTATACACATTATCACTAAGCATTTATACTCATTATGCGAGGTGCTTGTTAAGCATGTATTTAAATTTATTAAGGTTCAACCACTACTATACAAATGAGCATTACAAATAATGAATGTATTTATTATTGTATATTGATGCATTATTTTTAGAATTATTTTATATATTTAAAAATATATTATTTGTTTTAGGCCTGATATTGCTCATCTAGTCCTCTTTAATTTGTCTGTAATTCACGGCAAAAAGTTTTTTGAGTTCGATACTACCATCATGTCATTTCTTAAGGATAACTGGTCACAGTTTCAGATCAAAGGAGAAGTAAGGAATAAAATATTTTTTATGTATAAAAAAAATTAAGATTCTTATTGTTTGCACACACACATCATATGAACTGAGTAATTAATGTAATATGAACATCATGTTCAGTTACCACTTGTCAAATAGAAAATGAGCATCTGTGGGAGAAATTTTAAAAGATCAAATGTAGCAACAAAAACAATTATAAATGTTATAGTTCAATGAAAACTTAAGTATGAGTTGTCTTGATAAAAGTAATGAATTATTTAATAAAATATCAAGTTTTATTAATTCAGACTTTTGGATTATACTCAGATTGTAATAAATTTTGGAAAGATATTAAATTTTATCATGTGTTAGTAACAAAAGTGAATTTATCTTATAGAATGTGTGATACTAAGTATATTAAATGCAAGCTTAATATAAATGTTTCACACCACACAATATATTAAACTTAAATAGAATGTATGAAAAATCATATAGTTTTTTAACATTTTCTGGAGAATCAAATCACATATTTTATTGACATTATCCTAAAAAATATTAGCAAGTTTTGTTAAATATTTAACATAGTCTTGTACCTTCAAAATAAAAATGATTGCTGAGGTCACTTTGCAATAAATAAAAGTTGATTTCAAATGCTAATGAATGTGAGTTGTATGTAAAACAAAGAATATGCTGTTGGTTGAAGTAAAATTTAACTAAATATTTTCTTACACTATTATTATAATATTTTTTTTATGCATGCATATATAATTTTTTGGTTTATTTGAGTTTATAGTATTTGCGATATAACTTAGAATCATTATCCTTATATTTATTTTATAAAAAAGTTTTTTTAATAGAATACTAAACTATTTTGTTTTTGAACTGAATGATATGTAAACTGAATGCTTATTTTTATATACAGTCGACTCTCGATAATTCAAACCTCTCGATAATTCGAAGTATATGCTCAGTCCCTAGAAAAACTCTCAATATTTCGAACTAAAACAATACATTGTGGTACACTCAATATTTTGAAGTAAAATCTGTGGCTAGCCAGACTACAACACACAATAATTCAAAGTTATCTTGAAAAACTCTTGACAACTCAAACACTCACTGTCATGTGCAGAGTTCTGTAATAAACAGGTTGGAGCTTACAAGTTTTGTGATGTGTTTTCTCTGCGTGTCTCCCTTGTAATGTAGCTCCTTTGTTGACCATCTGTCTGCTACCCCTTCTTAGTTTTCCAATTCCTCACATGAAAAGACTTTTATTGTTTTCATTTTTTTTTAAGGGACCATAGACCAACCACACCTGTTGTGCTAGACATTTGTACAGGAAGGATGGTCCACTATTGTGAAGAAGAGATGTGTAGGATTGTGTATGAATGTATTCTTTTAATACACAGTACTTTAAACTTATGTAAAATATTAATACTGTATAATATGTACTTTTTAAAAATACTTTAAAATAATTTTATACATATATACAATTGTTGTTTTATTACATAGTTTAAAATTTAAATGTGTTAGAAAAAAAATTCTGTTTGTGTATTTTGGGAATCTTTTGTACCCTCTTGATAATTCAAACTTTTTCATTGGTCCCTACAACTTCAAATTATCGAGAGTCAACTGTACTATACAATGTTTGTAGAGTCCATTGTATTTAAATTTGTGACTGACTCCTTTTTTGCTAATAGTCTGCTTTTTGTTATAGAGCTGTTAATTTTTAGATTTTGATTCTCAATTTAGAACTTTAAATGCTTTTTGTAAGATCAGAATGATTTGTTTTTCAAAATTGTCTAAAGTTGCATAAAGTCAGACAAGAATTAGCAGATTTGTTAATATTCTACAACAAGCAAAAGTCATATATTTGAGCGGAACATGTATCCCTTTTTAAATAAAGTTAAAAAGAAATTTTTTTTTGTTTTAAATTTTTGTTAAATACAAAATAAAAAATTATTTTTACCTTTTAAGTTTTTTAATAAAATTACATTTATATTAATAATATTGTCTACTTTTTTTCAAGTCACTGTCGCGAATGCCCAGTGAGGAAAAGAAGAAGAAAATGTTAGAACACCTCCAAAACAGTAAAAGCAGGTTAGTATAAAGTAGAATAATTTGAACCTCGTGAGATAATAAAGATTAAAATAGATATTAAATTTTTATGTATTTTTCAGATTTACATCTGGCAAAGAAATGAAAAGGAAAACTGCTGTATGGGGTTTGCGATCTCGAGTGCCTCCATCAGTTCCAGTAGTTACCCTTCCAGAATCTGGTGTTATTACTAATGATGTTCTCGATTCTTTCAATGCTTCTTCTCGGAAATTAAAGCCTCTAATCAAGTCAAACAGGTTATTTAGTTCAATGATGTAACTCAAAATCTTTAATGCATAAATTCTTTTTAAAATAATAAATTGTCAATAAAAGTAACTGCTACCCTCGAATCTAAACCTTAATTTCACCACATGGAATCACATCATGATATTAAATTGCTAGATATTACTTTTTTTGAACATTCTTGTAATTATTCTAAAGTTTCTTTTCTTTTGATTAAAGTTTATATCCTTTTTTTATATATCCTAAAGCGTAAATGTAATTAAATACAAATCTGAGTTATCTCAATGTAAAAATATGCAATTTAACAAAAATTGGGTTGCTTTACCAGGTTAGAAAATAGCTTTACTCAACAAATATACCAATATTAATTATTATCAGAAATATTAATACCCAAGTACTGTTTTCTTTCTTTTAAATATGCATTGGTATATTATTTGTAGTTGTCCAAAAAGAAGAAAAGTATAAATACTGTATTGATTCAAATCAAGCTGTACTTTTTTCAAATGTTAATGCTATTGAAAATCGGAGTGGCTTTGAATCAAAGGCCGAAAAATTTGATAGATAAAGGAAATTGAATATGACACTGATGGTTAGAACAATTACATGTTCATTTGTGTATTTAAAGCTTTTAATACTGGTAAAGTAAATTAATTATTCACTTAATAATTCTCATTTTAATTTTTTTAAAATTTTGTAGATATTGACATAAATGTTTTTTACATTTTTCTTTCACAAAAATATGTTGAGAATTTGGAGTGCAGCTTAGAATCAATGACAGCTTAGGTTTGAATTAGTTTAATAACTTGATACTAATTTACTATTATAACCATGCTTGTTGAAAATTACCTGTTTTTCAGTGTATCAAATTCTAATAATCTAAAGCGTTTCATGGCCATACATTTTTTTTAGTTTTGTTTCTACAAATAATATTGCTATTTCCATGTTTCAACATTTTTTTAATTCAATCCCTTTTTTATCTTAATCTGAATGTCTAAAGAAGTTAGGGATTTGTTTACAAAGGGGGCAAAAAGCAATAAAATTGTTTAAAAGATCCCCCCCCCCCTAATATTTTATCTCAGAAATGCAAATATTGAAATTTGTTAGTCATGGAAGTTTTTATTTCAAAAAATAGAAATTTTTAAAATATGTTGTGCTAAAACTGCTATCAATGCATAAAAATTAGAAATGGCTATTGGCAGCCGCAGACCATTTATCTAAGTTTGATTTATTTATTGCTAAAGCTAGGAATCAGTGTTAAAATTCTGTAAAGAAGAATTGCAGATGTTATACTAAGTGGAATTGACGTGCAGAATTTGTCATTTAGCTTAAGAGATGGAGGCACAAACAATTGACTGGAAAAAATCTCATTGAAATTAGGTATGTAACAAAAAACTAGTCTCATTTTGTGGCTGCCATGGAATTTTTAGCTGAATATGCTTTGAGACTGAATAATCTTTCTTGTTGCAACTCCTAATATAGGAAATAAACATATAAAGCAAAAAATATTATTTTAACTATTAATTTGCATAAAAAAAAGGTGGAATTTGAAATAACAAGCTCTAAAATTAGAATTATCACTATAAATCTAGAACTAAGTATTCTCATACAACAAACCAATTCAAAAGAATGTGGGCATCAGTATACTGGTGTAACAAAAATTACAAAGCAGCTCATTGTCTTGAATCATATTTAGCTGATTTTATATTGTGTAAAGAACAAATATCTTAAGAAAACAGTTGCACTGAAACTGTTTTTAAATTTATTGTGTTGATATTTTCACCTGAAAAAAGATCAGTAAAACTCGCTTAAAAGCTTTAGATTCTTTTGTAAATCGTTGTTCATTTCCTGTAGAAAGGTAACAAATATGGTTGCAATAGTATACTTGTATGAATAGTGTCTATTAATTTTCAATATTAATGTTCAATTTTGACACTTTAGGTTATCAAAAATTAGTGTTTTATACCTTTCTTTTACTACTTTTATTATTTATGTGTTTTTAAAATCCCTATTAAAGTGTTATTTCATTGATTTATTTAATTCCATCTTCATAATACTAAATTTTTTTTTCAATTTCATCTGAAACTTATCTAATTTTCATGTTCCAGTAGTATCAAGGAAATAAGAAATACTCCCACGCCGGCGAAGAGACAACGTAAACTATCCATGCGGGATAGTGAAACAGTTAGTGACATTTCCTCTAGATCAGTTTCAAAAAGTGAAAAATGTGTTCAGCCATCAAGTCAAGAGGAAAAATCTAAACGAGCTTTACAATTGCCTAAAAAAAAGGTTTGAACATATGTCCAGTACTTATCAATTAACTAAAAATTTGGTTTCTGTGTATCTATGCACACTTTTGAGTAGCATATTTTATAATTAATCGTCATTTCACTAATTAGTGTCATTTTACTAAATCCCCCCCCCCCCATAATGTATTCTGTAGGACCGTTTAGTTTACTGGCTGATGGCTAAAGTGTATAGCTTTTGAACATAGCAGTATTTATTAACTGTAATAAAGTTCCCAAGCAGACATTTTCCCATAATTTATAAAGAGTTTGGTGATGTTTTTATGGAGTATAAAACAAATCAGAAATGACTAAAGTATTTATTTCTAGTTTTTAAAATTTTTTGTTAAAAACCAAATGATTTTCACCCCCCCCCCCCCAACACTACGGAAGTATCGCAATAATTTTTTATTCTTTTCGTAGTAAAGAACTATTTTCATGTTTTGAATACTCTTATTTTTCTGAGATTTGTAATGGAAAAAAAAAAAAAAAAAAAAAGATGCCAACACAAGAAATAATTTGATATACTTTTCTAATTTATGAAATGTTTTTTTATTTTGGGCCGTTCAAAATTTTTTAAAACTATTATAAACATTTTACATAGCAGGTTTATTGGTTAGAATTTTAGTGTGTCCTTATGAAATATGAATTGAACATATGGTATATAAATATTGATTTTATTAAGAAAAACAATTTACAAAAGTCAAATTTTTTTGAAAAGTAGAATAAAAAGTTTTGGTAAAGTAAAATTTTTGTGGTTGGGGAAAATTCTCAACTAGTCAGTTAAAGTCAAAGTGTATAATTTAAAGTGTTTAAAATAAGCAGAGCATTCAGCAAGATGTGTCTAAAGTTAGTTGACAGCAGATACAATGATTAGATGTGGGGGATCTTTTTCCAAAAAGAAATGTTTATACTTATTTTATTTTAGTCTTATGTGGTACAATTCGCCAGTACGTTAAAACAATTTTAAAGTTTACATACAGTTTTATTCTTAGAAGTTAATGTTTTCAAATTAAAAGAATTGTTTAATGTTGTTTTAGTGCATTGTTTAATGTGAATTATTTGGGTAAATTAGAAAAAAAATTCCTAATATTTTAAGCATTTAAAATTAGTTTTGGTCATATATTCATTTTATGCAAGTTTTTTCATCGGGCTTAATACTTTAATAAATTTTACATTGTCACCCATTAGTGTAGGTGTTTAATTCAGAAAGTTAAAAATGAAGTAATGATCCCAACAAAACTGTGGATAAAAATAATTTTATAATATTTTTCAGTGAGATTTGTTTTGAAAAAATAATTAAAATGATGCATTTTGGTACTTTTTAATAGCAATTATTTGTATTAATTTTCTCCTATCCGTTATATGCTATTTTTTTGTTAATTGTTTATTTAATGTATTTCTAACTTCTTTGCAATTTATCGAAAATGCAATAAATTATTTCCCTATTGTTATGCTTATAAATCTGTTTTTAGTAATTATATGCATTACAAATGAGAATGCTAGAATAAAAGCTTAAAATCTGTATTAAAATGTTAAGCTTTATTTATTGACTAATATGATTTATATATCTTAATGTATAATACTATTTTAAACAAATGTTTGTGGAAAAAATATATTTGTCAGTATAATGATTTGAAATAAACTCATGAGTACTTGTTTATTTAAACAGGAAAAACGGAAATTGCCTCATCGATTAGCAAAATGTCCCAAAACCCACCAGGTTGCGGTTGAGGAAAGCTCGAAGCACTGCCACCTTTATTGATATATCTGAAAGTGAAGACACATCATCTTCCCATGACACTCTCAACTCTATTATTCCACATCCTACAGATTTTGAAGGATTGAATAATCCTTTTCTAAGCAACTATAAACTAAGTAGCTCTGAACCACCTGAACCAACCTCTCTATCTTCTAGGACAGAATCTAAAAATGAAGTCAGTAATAGAAATAAACATTGTCTTAAACTAAGAGTCCGCCCATCTAGAAAATACACAAGTAATAAAACATCTGAATCGGTGATCAACCACCTTTTGAATGACTCGCCACATAACTATGCAATGTCAGATAAATGTAAATCAACTGCTGTTTCACCACCATCCAGTTCTGATCTAAGTTCCTCTGTCAGCAATTATTTTGGTATGGCGGACAGGATAGCAAATGGTGAAAAATTTTCTGTGCTTGCTAAACGAACTGGTCCAGATGGTAAAGTACAGTATTTAGTGGAATGGGAATGCCTGAATTCATCCTGAACAAGTCCCTGCCAGCTATCAAAACCATTTTTATAGCATTTATTCCTCCGAAGTGTTCATTAACTGCTTTTTGAGAAAAAAGTTTGCTTTTTGCTTTATATTTTTACTACTGAAGTGTTTAGATGAACTTTAAGCATGACCATTCATTGATGTTTGTGAATGTTGTTTAAACTTCTTTAGATCTGTTGATTTTGAATGTGAACTTGTGAAATCAAATCTGTTGTGTGGAAACTGTTCCTTATAGAAAATCAGTCCAGATGTTTTCCACCATAAATTGCCTACTTCTAAGAAATATCTATTCTATAGTAGATTACTAAATTCTCTCTAGAGAAATGTTTTATTCTGTGTTAGTTTTGTTACATTGATTTATTATGTGCAGTTTCAAGAATAACTTTGTTTATGTAGAGATAAATTTAAACTGTAATGAGGAATAATAATGACAAAATTGATTTATTGTTACATGCATTTATATATATCTTCTGTTAAAATTACAGATTATTGACTCAGATTTCATTTCTTTTATCATTCGTTATTTGTAATTGTGTGTTATTTGAAATATAGAATTGTACATTCCTGTGAAATCTGTAATTGCTAATTGAATTTTTTAAAAATATATATAGTTTCATCAGAGAAAAAAAAAATGTAAAAAAAAAAATACTTGGTACTTTAAAATTTTGTTTTAAAAATACAAGCATCTTTTTTTTAAAAAAAATTAGATTTCATAGAAAGTATATTATTTGATGCTGTATTTTTAAATTGATATATAGTATATAGTGAATTCTATTTTTGTTGTACTGATATTAATAATATCAGTACAAAAGTAATTAGAATAAAGAAACAAATTCTTAAGAAAATGAATTAATTTATATAGAAATCGAATTAAAATCAAAATATTTGATGGATCTAAATTGAATAATTTGATATTTTTTAAAATTTAAATTATTTATGAACAAGAAATGTCAATTCTGTACTCAGTATTGTTTATGAATGGATAATGTTTAATTCTGTAAATTCTTAAGGGAGTGTTTTGTGGCAGTGAAAAATTTCTCTTTATCTATATATGCCAAATTTATATGTTATGAAAATGCATAAAAATATATATATTACTAAATGGAGGATTGTATGATTATTATATGTATAAAATTGTATAATTTTTCTTTCTTTATATTGGGTACATCATTTGCTTCTTTTTAAATGGTCTGTCACTGGAACTTAAAATTTTGTTATTATTTCAGATTAACTTTTTACTTTAAGTTCTTATAAATTAGTTAAAGCTTATTAGACTAATGCAACTCTTCAGTGTTATTAAAAATTACAATATTCTTTAATGTTTATTTTATCCTGAACTTATGATTTTTTAAAAGGATATGAATTGAGAAATATGCATGAATTAAGAAATATTGAAATATGCATTTATATGATTTTTATTTATAATTTAGCACTTTGTTTAAATAACTGTTTATTTTCTGATAGTTTAACCCTAAATAATTTAAGGTACTTATACGATATAGTGGCCTGTAAACTTGGTGAATTGCTTTGATCATATGGATGAAGTATTGATTGCATTTTATTTAATTTTACAAAAAAAATACGAAACAAACCCAAAACATGCATTATTTCTTCTGAACAGTATTTTTGTGTTCCAGAATAACATTGAAAAAAATTCTATAATAGTTTACAAAAATGTAAAAGCTGCTGAACTGAAAGGGGGAGACCAGTTTAAAGCCCTTTTATGAGAAATTTAAGTGAAACAAAATAAGATTTTTCATTTGCAAAACGATCAAATATTTTTATAAGGAGAAGCAATGATTTATTTTTTATTGCAAAGCTATTATAATTCTGTGAGATGCAAGTTTGTTTACCTAGAAACTTCATAGTGTCATTTTTACTGAGGCCTTTGTAACACATACCAAAATGAATGAGTTCTATATAGTTAAAAGATATAAGATTTCATTGAAAAAATTAAAATTTTTAATCTTTGATTGGAATCTAGTAAAGAGTAAATAATATATTGATTAAATCTAAACTTGCATTATATTTATTAGTTAAAGTATATTTGTTAGTGTCAATTGTAATATAATCTTGCCAACTCTTAATTTAAAAAAAATCCCATATTTTTAAGTAACAGTGTTTTTAACCAGGATTTATATTAAAAAGACCTATTATATTAGAGAATTTAATTTGCCTTTACCAAAAAATATGTAATCTTTATTATTAGATTATGACTTGTCTGCTAAATTGAACACAACTTTTTTAAAAATAAATATTAGAAAGAGTTTAAAAAGCATTCCTATTGTAATTATAAATTACTGAAGCACATGATTATTTGGTTATGCTTTACTTTGCTTATCTTTTATGACCAAATATTGTTTGTCTTTGTTGATGTGTTTATTGTATCCATTTTATCTTTAGTTAGAAAATGTGTGTGTGATTATATATTTTGTTGTAGAAATAAATTATCAATTTTTTAAAAAAAAGTTTTCTTGTAGGGAAAAAGTTATTAAATTTTTAGTTATTTAAATTTTTTTCAAAATATGTTTTTTTGAATGTTGTTAGTTTTTTGAATTTTTAAACACAAAATCCTTGTATTTTAAATTTGTTTTAAAAAATATGAATATATATTATATACTATATTTTGAATATAGAACAACTTAATATTTAAAATATGTAATGAATTAAACTTTGATCTCTTATTACATTAAAAAAATAACCTGAATTCAGGTTTATTCCAAAATTTGTTTCTTGTTTTTCTATTTATATATCAACATTTATATATACTTGTATATAATTCTATTCCAATTGAAAAGTTCTTAAATTACAGATTATTATTTGAATGAAAATTATTCTAATCAAAAGAAATTATTTAAGATTTATATGATGAATGTTGTGTGGTTGGATTGGACAACATTTTTAAAGAAAATTGTACTGGGAAAACAATCGATTTTTTAAAACTTATTTATCATTTCTATATATACAAAATAAATATTGTGAAATCTTTATACTTAAATGTATTTTTTCATTTATTCAATAACATTATGAAAACTTTGTTAAAAACTTTATTGATGCAGGCACAAACAAACATTTTAAATAAAAACAATCTACACATTAAGTTACATGGGGAACGTTGAGCTCGTGGTTTACACTTGGAATTGAATGAAACTCTTTATCCAGTTTGCTTTCATTGACTTTGAAACTTGGAGATATTGTGGCACCACATTGGCATAGCTGTCCTAAAATGATAAGGCTGTTATAAGAATGCTATTATAGCTATAGAACTTGTAATTTTTAACCATAATTAAATAAAAATACACAAGATATTTCATTTTCCTAACTTATACTATTCATTACATGAGTGCTTAAAGCTGTAATTCTATTTAGTATGATAAAACCTTTAAATATTCCACATACTCTCTCTCTCTAGATGGATCTTTAGTTATATCAACAATTAAATTCTAATATACTAATCTAGACAAAAAAAAAAGCTTGTACTTTTAATCATAGGACTTATGGCTTTAAAGTAAGATTTTTGGAAAAATAGTTAAAACTTTAAATAAATTTTCAAATCATGTCCAAAAAAAGCACACTCTATTTCAGCTTATTGCATTGGGGATGTATCCTATAACTATGATTTAGAGCATCGTTTCCCAAACTTCCTTGTCTCACAGACCCTTTGCCATGTTTTCCCGGGTTTGGAGTAGACCCTCTGCTTACTTAACATTGAATTTTTGCAAATTCATCAAGTAAAATGTGTTGATAGCTGGTATAGAATAACTTACTTCAAAAAATTTAAATTTTTATCTGTAGTGAAGTATGAAAAACTTAAAAAATCAAACACATCTTAATTAAATTAAAATTTAGTACCTGTTACATAAAATAACTAAGCAACAAACAAATGGTTTTAATGGGAGGGATGAATCATACGTTTTAACAAATTTTTGACATTTGGTATCGATTTTGTTAATTTGAATCCTACATCTCGGTTAGTCTTATCCAGTCTTTTGTTATGAAGATAGGCAACCGTGCTGAAATTCAGTTCCACACCTTAATGCAGACATATTGTTTTTAAAATGCGATAGATTTCTCAAGTATTTTTTAAAAAATAAAGACTAGAAATTCTAGAAGGATGCCTAAAATCTAGCCTGATGAAAAATTCTAAAAGAAAGGTTTCGTATAAATGCATATTATAACCTCTCAAAGAGTCCTCTAAGCTATGGCAAGCAATAATTTCAGAGACATTATTATTTTAATATATTATATCACATTTTACTACTTACTAAGCTATTTAAACTACATACTATAAGACTAAAGAAAATATTTTGACTTGTAAAATTTATTATCTCCTCAAAGAATCCATGATATTAAAAATAATACAAATCTATTTTAAAGAATTTTTTGACAGATGAAGGTAAACATTCAGAGAGATAAATGTAGAACTGAATGTATCTAAAATTTAGAACAGGTTGTTTCTTAATGTAGAAAAATTAAGCTAGTTTTATTTTCAATCCTACTCTCTCAACTCTTCTAAAAGCTTTTGCTTAGTAAATTTCCCCAAACCAATGACTTAAACAACATTTCTAGATTAATTATTTATATTTAAAATTTAGAACATTCCTTAACTTTAGTCGTGAGACTATAATAGAGCTCTAAGAATGAGTGAGTGAATATTAATGTCGCACTTTTCAGCTATACACGAGAGCTCTATGAGACAACTTAATATTTTATTACTTTAACTATGTATGCAAAAATTACAGATGCTTTCTCCCAATCAAAATCAATATTATTTACCTTTCCAATTGAAAGTTCCAATTTTAGAGTCACACTCTGGACAATGGATCTAAAGAGAGGGTAAATGCATTTAACAAGAATTATATTAAAAAATTTTTAACAAATAACAGGTAAATTAAAAGAAATCTAAAAAAATTATTGATTAAAGGCTGTGCAGTTTCATTTCAATCATGAATCATATTGTGATATCTCTTTTCTAATAAAAGAGCTTATGTGTCTGTCATGTAGCACAAAAATAGAAATTTAGAAAATTGAAACTATAGAACCGCAGTTTGAAAATAATTTTTAGAAATTTGCTTTAAATTTTTAAAATTCAATTTTCAGCAACTTTCAATAGCTTTGACAATATATAATGCATATCTATTTCATAATGCAAAAGTTCATTCGTCATATAATTTTTGGAGGCACTCTGTTACACATTTTGATCTATTGTTACATTTTTTCGTACATTTGTGCTTTGGTACAAAAGTTTTTCGAATAAAGTATTCTTCCAATAGATGGGTTTCAGATTTGGCAACATGATAGTGTTTACAGAGCTGCTTGGATGTCTTTTGTTCTGTTAATAGTTTTCTCAACTAATTTTATTGTTTTAAGGAACTCGAAGCTAAATTGATTTCTCTCTCAGATATTTTTAAGTTTCAATAATGTTAATATTGTAATTTCTTTGTTTATACATTTGCCCTACTAAAAGATACTTTTTAAAAATCTTTTATTAAGATTTAATCCTAAATTAAATAGGTTAGAGTTATCTGCTTCAGATAGAGAGAGAAATTAGCTATACTTAAAAGTGAATTATGCCATTTATTTTTTTTCCAGTTTTTCTAATGTATATTCTTTGAAGCCTGTGTATCTATTTTAGATAATTTTTTAATTTCAATTAATGTTAGTTTGCCATTTCTATTTCAGTTCTAAGATTTCTTGATATATATTTTGCTTGTTTAGAACTATTTATGACAATTTTATCAAAAATAGACATTTATCTGAAGATAGCTAATATTATAGTTTCTATTTCAATGAAAGATTACTTCATATTTACTTGTTTATTTTATAAACTGCACTTTTTTTTACGTGGTTTCCTGTAATAAATGCTGATGACTTAGATGTGTGTCATACATGGTTTATAATTTCTTAATATGTACATATATATTAGGTTTTCAGAACTGTTTGTGGTGTAATTTCATCAAAACTAGGTCTATTCTATGTGTTTTAAATACTTTTTAAGTTGTCATTTCTTTTTTAGCTTAACAGAACTTTATGATTATTTCTTATATATTTTTGTGGTTTTTAACAATGCATTATGATTGCTTAATGAAACAATTACCCATCTTGCAAGTCTAATACTATTGAAGCTTACAATTCTGGACAAGCCACAGGTAAAGATGTTTTCATTTTGAAGATTCTTATTATTCTATCAGATGTTTCATTCCAGTTTAAGCAATTCCTGATCAATCTTGGCTTTGTTACGAGCATTTACAAAAACCTAAGGACATAGTCTTCCAACCTTTGGGCTACATGTGAAAATTTTTTGTTTTCCGCATTGACAACTTTATGTTTATTGTTCGAGTCTATAGTGCAAAAAAATTGTACATTTTTGGGTATTTATTGATTATATTGCTTGCTTTCTAAGCTGTTGCTAACCTGACCATTGATGATATTATGAATCTACAGTTGTTTCTGGTCTAAAATCCATCTGATATTGATACCACAACACATAAGCGAGTTTGTCGGCTCAACTGTATAAGATCTAAGTAAAGTATAAGATCTGTATCATTACACGAATACCAACACTACACTAACAACCAACAAAATCACATTTTCAACAGTGCTTTTTGGCTATTTCCATCTGCATGGGATGACCATTAAGTCCAAAAACTGTAACTAGGAAATTTCCTTCTGTTGGAAAAAAAAAGCTCATTGCTTTTTTTCATTCATCCACAAATTTAATGTTTTCATTATTGGAGCAAAATAATAGAAATATCTAGCTAAGAGTATAACAGAAAGAAAATGATGCAATTCGAATTGATTACTATTAAAAGATCGACAACATTTAAAAATTGTCTCTCCTATAGTAACCTATAGTGTCAGTAACTGATATAGACCAGAATTTTGAGTGTTTCTTACATATTGCCATATTTAGTTTTATGGTACCTATAACCAATGATTCAAATGAAAAAACAGATGTCATTGTTTACCGAAAAACTATTTATGAGATTCACTTTGAAATAATTTCCTCATATTTTCTTTTGAATTTCTTTAAATTCAAATTCATGCAATGGCATCACATGTACATACATCGCATATAATTTTATATGTATCATACTACTCATGTTTCCATTATCACTATAGTTATAAATTATTATATTTATTCCTTTGTTTTGTGTAGAATAATAATAATTCTTTTTAAATGAAATGATGCAAAACAGATTTCTTTTGAGAATGAATGTTTAGTTTTGGCTACACAGCTTGCATTCTGTTTTGTTTTGCTACTATTATAAACAATTTAATTCAATGGAAGCATTGTTTTATCTATTTTAGATAGTTTCTTTTATAATAAGTTAACACTAATTGAATATACAATTGAAGGCCGTTTTATATATACTATTTAAGACAGTATTTTGAGAAATGCTGCATAATCTCTAAGCTAATTTTTCTTCTTCTTTTGGCTAACATATTCAGTTGTAAGGTTTCTTGTCCTAGAGTCAAAAGAGCAAAAACTTATTACCAGTATTGCTTCTTTGTTATAATTTGAGAGAATTCATATTTTCATTCATTCAATACTCTCTCTATTTATCTTTTTGGCATGATATTTTGAAATATATTTTTTTGTTAAATTATTCTTTACTGTGAGACCAAATTGTAGTTCATTCAAAATGTAAACACTCGTTCAAAAAAATGAGTTAAAATTTTTGGATACACTATCATGACCCCCCCCCCCCCCCAAATATTATGCTTGTTGGCTGAATTTTATTTTAAAAATTTTAACCCGTGCGAAAAGCAGATACTTTAGCTAGTTTACGAAATAAAATATCCATGTTTTCAGACAGAATTCATCTTTTCAACAGTTATAAATTATGTATTTCTTATAATAAGAATATATATTTCAACTGCATTTTATTTTGATAATGCTTTAAAACTAATTTAATCATTCATATTTTTTTCCAAAGGAGTTGTGAAATATTTCCTTGTAATTAAGTTAACAAGCAAATTTATTTTTAAGACATAAAAAATCTTAAAAACTTTTAGCAAGCACATAAAATTAATATAATATAATTATATATTAGGAACGAAAAAATATTTTTTCTATGTTTAAGAAATTTATATTTTTGATAGAAGATTAAATTTAATAGATACCAGGAATATGAGGTAAGAAAGCTAAGAAAATAAAAGAAGTAAAAAGCAAGAATACAAGTCTTTATTTTTATTAAGGTTGTTCACATTTATAAATGAGGTTATTTCATGCATTTAAGCAACAAAAATAGAAATGCAATAATTTTTTTAAATACAATTTCAGAGATTTCATTTTCAGTACAAAGTTAAAATTGTTCCCAAGAAAAACACAAAATCTATGCAGATTTTTGAAAATGTTAAATTTTAAGCAACAAAAAATGTTTTCAATCAAGTCATAAAATCCTCAATTTACTAAAGCTTTGAAGTACTATTTTCCATGTTTTCAATTTAAATTAAATTGAAACATCCAATGTCTACTGCAAGAGGTATCATCTTTTTCACATAAATCAGAAAATACAATTTTTTTTATATCCAAGTGAGTGAATATTAACGTCGCACTGTTCAGCTACACGAGCGCTTTTGGCGATGGACAGCATAATTTTGAACCATGGTCAAGTGATGCGGATGACACCTGAGCTGGCACCCCCTCACCTAACTACCACACCACACCAACGGGAGGACGCTTGAGCTCTCGACAGATTTAACGTGCATCACTCCTCTACGTCTTCAGTGGTACTGGGGATCAAACTCATGACACGCCAGCCATGATTCGATACCTTGACCACTTGCCTACCGTGGCCACCTTTTTATATTCAAAAATATAACATATGTATTAAGATGAACAAAGAAGATATGTATATATTTATGAAAGTACTAAAATAAAATCCTGGAAAAATTAAGTTATACATAAAATATCATAGGAATCAATAGTAATGATATCTTTAATCTCAAAATAAGTTTTAAAAATTCCTTCTCAAATTTCATGCTGTATTTGTAAATAAAATATTAGATGAATTTTTTCAATAAATTTGTAAAATCCTTTTCAAATTAATTTTTTAAAAAATTTACGAGTAAAAAAACTTTATAGACATAACAAAGCTCTAAAAATATATACTATTTTCATAGGAAAATGCAACAATTGTCTTTTCTTTACAAAAATGAATGCATATTTACCTTTCCTGAGATAGATTGATGAGCTTCAATCATCCATGGTAAAAATTCAATGAATAATGAGTTTTTACAAACTGTTTGTGATTGTTCTGAAATGAGCTGCTGGGCAAAATTATTCCAGTACAAATCTTGCCCTTGAATATGAGGTATGATATTGCTTTTTAAAAACAAGCATTTTCTAAAAAATAAAGATGATAAATACTAGTGAAAAATTTATTAAAAAAGTTATGTACTTAATTTTAACTAGAATGTATTGAATTTATAACTTTGAAAACCAACAATTTTATTAATGTAATTGAAATAAAAATTTTGTTTTGCTCTATTAGATTTAGATTTGAAATTTGGCTTCCATGTTTATTTTATGGAGTAGAGATCCACCTAAAATTGGTTTTGCGGAAGTTGGTTATAGGGTTACAAAAGTACAAACATCATTCTATACTCAATTTTAGAGATTATAGATAATACAAATTAGTAGTTCTGTCCTTTTTTTTTTATCAAGAGGCTAGAGTTACAGGTATAAGTATATTTTTCAATACAATGGAATTCTTAATGCTAGGACTTAGATATCAATATTTTATACATATAAACAGTATATATTTATAAAACATCATGAAATACCCAGTGAAGCAGGAGGGTAATGGCTAGTATAAAATATATAGCTACAGTAAAAAAAAAATAATGGACTAATCAGTAAAAAGATATTTTAATTTCTTTACACTGAAATGATTTTCTTTAAATATATATCTGAAATACTGATTTTTTAAAAACTCTTAACCATTCATAATTAATGTCATTTAATAAAAATCACAAAGCATGAAAACATAAATTTTGAACAAGAAATTCATTGCATTGTATTTTACATAGAAGTTACCAAAAAAAAAGATAATGATAATTTAGATGAGTTCATTTCTAATAGATATTTCTAATTTTTCATAAAGCAATAGAATAATTTTAAAATTAAATTAGTTAAATGTGTTGAAATTGAATTATTTTCAGCATACTGATTAATATTAAGTTAGTATTAATCAAAATATTGATAATATATATTAACGTATGAAAAAAAAATTGCACGTGAATATTCTAACAATACACACAAAAAATACACAATTTATAAATCTTTAAAGATGATATAGATTGGTAACAGTTACTCAAACTTAAAAGAAAAATAAGTTTATTAAGTCTTTTTATACTACATTTTTATTATTAGAAAATTTTGTATTTTTTAGAATTTTAAAAAATATATTTCTATAATCAATAATGTAGTAGTTAAAATATAACTTATATAAAATCATTTATCTCTTGAATGATTGTATATATTTGATAATATTCAAGAGAAAATTTAAAGATGGACTATAATTGTTTACATATATTGTATATAGGGTATTCTTTCAAATTACTTTAGATATTTTACACACAATTTTATAAGTTTTTTCTAAAACATTGCTATTTAATTTTATCTAATATTTCGAAACACACAGTATTATGAAACCCAGAGATTTGATAAATTGAAATAAAAAAATAACTGAGTTTTTCCCCAATATTATTTAAAGCAATTTCGTTATTTAATAACAATTTGATTATATAGAATTCTTCTAATCTTTCATGTACAAGAAAATTCCTCTAATCTTTCATTTCCAAGAAAATATACAGTTATTTCATCTTTACCTGCAATTTCTGCATTTGAATTTATCACCATCGAGTTCTTTATCTTTGAATTTTGACAAGTAATTTTGAATGGCACTAAAATTGTTTCCTGTAATGAAACATACAAACCAGTTCAAAATTTAAAATTAAAATACACAATAATTAACTCAATATTTATACAATTATTTGGATTATAAAACACTTAAAAAACAACTGCACTAGATTCTTAATTTATTTTGAAATTTTTTTGCATTTTTTAAAAAAGAAAACAATTTAGTAAAATGGAAAGAGGAAAGTTCAGAAAAGTAAAAAATTTAGCAAGTAATAAATGAACTGAAATAATAATGATTCAATATCCAATTTTATTAATTTCAACTACATAAACCTGTCTAAGTTTCTTATTTAGTACACTAATAATTCTCTTCTACACTCTGCTCTTATTTTTTAGACTTATAAAAACAAATTTTAAGATATATTTTAAAAAAAAATAAATTGTAAGATATAATTGGGAGGGGGGGTAGTTAATATTCCCCCCTCATTTATATATATATAATAATGTCTTTGTATTTCTTGAAGTACATTAATTTTGTTTGAATGCTCAAATAACTTGAGCTGAAGTATAAGAAAAAAAAAAGATAAGCATTTATTGAAAAATGATAATATTTCTTGAGGATTTAAAAACAATATTTCAATATAAAATATTATAATTAATAATATTAGAAAGAAACTGTTCTATATGAACATTTTTAGATAAACAAAAATCATTAACATATTGGCAACCTTTCTCCCTCTAACTTAATCAGTTAAGAAATATTTCTTTTCAGAAGCATGTATTAAAATATATTAGAAAAAAAGATGATTCTGCATGCATAATTTGAAAATTAAATAATAAACTTATTGAAGATAATATGTAATACTTTTAACATACTAAAAAATAATAAGCTAAAATCTTCTATTATTTGAAAATTGAAGAATGTTTTAAAAAAAAATATTTTAACAAACAACAATAACATGAAATGTTTAAATAAGTAATCAAACAATTTAACATAATTAAAGTAACAGAAGGTGTAAAGAAGTTTTAAAAATATATTTATAGAAACTTTAAAACTAAGAAGTCATTTGGGAAACATAAGTTTATTTTATTTTTTTATTTGCTAGAAAATAATGCAAAGATCGAAAATGTATGTAAATAATAGAAGAAAATATAATAAATTTTTTTGCACAAATTTTTTTTTATGTGTACAGCAATTTTTTGAAAATATCATAAAATAATGAAATAAAAATACAAACAGTTTCTTCTCAGATGAACTAGTAATATATAAAAAGAAATTTAAATTTTTTATATACACTTCAATGAACAAATATTGTACAAAATTACTAAGAAAATGCTTTCTTTGAAGAAACAAAAAGACAATAATTGTAAAGAGAAAAAAATCTTAGCAAGCTTGATGAAAAAAGGTAATATAATCACATCTACTTCTTAAATTTTCATTCGTAAACATCAAAGTTTCTTTTCTTAACAGAAAATGTAAATTTTGTTGAAATGTTCAAATGAGTGTCAAAATATATAAAAAATTTACCATGAAGTTTTAATGTTGAAAAATAAATGAATGTCTTCAGATGTTAAAAAGATACATATATATATATGTAATTATTCATGTTAATTTCAGTTTGAAAGTTTTTAATTTGTAATGGACCCCTTCCCCTTAGGACTTTCATGTAAATAATTAACTGTCAGTTTACCCATCTAACAGGATGTAATCATAACTTTATCTCACAGAAATTAAAAACTCAGCAAATTTAAAGCAAGAATTACATAAGACATCATCATCCAATTATATGGACCAATTAGAAGAGGCATCTTCAGAAATCATGTAGGTTTTTTGAACTTCCGGTTGCTGCTTGATATAAATACTCTCATTTTCAGGGAAAATTGGCTGGCTGATACTTGTTTACAATGTAACCCTTTTTTCTCGTCCTTTGTGTTGTGTGTGTGTATACTTATTATTTATGTGAAGTGTACATTTAATGAAAATAAATGTGGATTAACATCAACCAGCATCCTCCATTCTGTCAATACAAGATTACTACATCCATTATAGATGAAACAATCATTAGTAAAATCCAACACATCACTCCACTCAGTGGATCATTTCATATATATATATGTTGCCAGTTAAGTATGAAACTCCGGTATTCTATAGAATGCCTAGGCATTGTATATAATGCCAAACATTTTTAAGCAAAGTATGAAATATGAGAATTATTACATACTTTGTCTAGGCATTGTACAAGGGCATTTCGAAAAGTAAAGATACAATGGTTCGCATTCCTTTAAAAAAACATTTATTTAGAAAACGTCAGTTACATCTTATTAACTGGATTATTTATTATTTTTCCACATAATCACCCCCGTTATCCAAACATTTGTTAAGTCGGTGCACAAGCTTTTGTATCCCACAGTCATAGAAGGTTGCCGCCTGTTGTTGGAACCACATTTCAACTTCATCTTTGATCTCATCATCGTCGTGGAATGATTTTCCAACAAGATGTGACTTCAGGTAACGGAATAAATGGAAGTCGCTGGGTGCAAGGTCCGGGCTGTATGGCGGATGGCCCAATACTTTCCATTTGAATTGTTTGAATAGTGCTTTGGTTACGAGCGCTGTCATGAAGCAAGCAGACTCCATTTGTCAGCATTACCCTGCATTTGTTTTGAATTGCCCTTCGAAGACGCTTCAAAGTCTGGCAATATGCAGCAGCATTAATTGTTGTTCTGGGAGGCATAAATTCCAACAGAAGAATGCCTTATCTGTCCCAAAAAACAGAAGCCATGATTTTTTTTGCTGAAATCGAAGTTTTGCATTTCTTGGCTTTTGGTGAATTTGAATAGCGCCATTGCATTGATTGTTGCTTGGATTCAGGTGTATAGTGATAAATCCACGTCTCGTCACCTGTCACAATGTGATCAAGGAACTCATCACCTGCTTCTGCATAGCGTGTGAGGAAGTCGAGGGCAAAGCCCATCCTTTTTTTTTTGTGTTGTTCCGTTAACATTTTTGGAACCCAGCGCACACAATTTCCTGTACCCTAACTTGACAGTCACAACTTCATAAAGAGTTGTCATTGACACTTCCGGTATGATTTGATGCAATTCTTTCAATTTGAGATGTCTATTCTCACGAATTGCTTCCTTCGTTCTCTGAAGAAGGGCATCAGAGATCACATGGCCGACCTGTTCTTTGTTCATCATGAACATCAGTCCTACCTTCAGAGAAATGATGACACCATTTTGTTACATTTTGTTGATTCATAATGTTCCCATAAACAGAAAAAATTTCTTTGTGAATATCCGCTGGTCGCTGACCTTTTGCATGAAGAAAACGTACGACGGAGCCCACTTCACATTTGGCGGGATTCTGAATCGGCGCAGCCATTTTAAACACGACCTACTCCAACCAGAATCAACATTGAAATGCCGAATGACCGCGAGGAGAAAATTAATGGTTTAAGGTTAACACCTGTGTTGCCAACTTGCTCACCAAAACTTTTCTTTTCCTCTGGCATACGGTGTATCTTTGCTTTTTGAAATGTCCTCGTATATAATACCTAGACATTCTATAGAATGCCCAAAGCTATCTAGGTAAAGTATGAAAAAAAGTCATGATAAGGCTATCATATCAATGACGTACATTCCTGAAAATGCAAATGTTATTCTGCCAAAATAGTGAGTGCCGCTAAAAAAATTATTTAAAATATGTAAAGGAAAATGAAACTTGTACCAAACAAAATTTATGTCTTTCTTAGTAAGGAAAGCAAAATTTTCATATAAAAAATAAGAAATTAAAATTAACCTACTTTTTGCAACATGGTAGGCTTGAATGACATTTTGAATTATATTTCATTAAAGTTTTTCTGCAAAGACAATTCTTATTTTGGCACTTTGTTTTACATATATATTTCACAAATCCTTGGCTGCTTCCATTGAAATGAGCAATTGTAACTGACCAGAGAGAAATTTTGTGATTAGGTATATCTTTAATTCTAAGCAAGTTCTTAGGGCATAAAGTAAATGTGTGCGAATATAGATCTTGCATATACTTGTTTCAAAATTTCTTCAGAAGTTCCTTGTTGGCAGAAGCTATCTTATTACCTTTCCATCACAAGTGACAATATATTGGCATTTGGAAAAAATCACATTCAAAAAAAGCCTTTCTTTAAAAAATAATTTTCTGTTTTTTCAGGCGAGGTTCACAAAAGTGGATGTGCAGTTCAATATCATGATGTGTGACATTTTTGTATTTGGTTGGAAGTTCTTTCAGAATTCCATCATGTCCTCAGAGTCTAATTGCAAAATGAGCTTCATGAGAGAGGGAAGTACATGAAATAACTCATAATCCATGACATAATACTGTATAGTACTGATGTCTTCTTTAACAGATTAAATGAGTATACTTTTGCTTTCCACAATCATCACATTGTAGCAATTCAGCAACCAATAGTACCTGGGTTCCTTCTTAGTAGTCATTTTGGCTTTTTGTAGCATTAACTTGAATTTTATGCAGTTCAGCGTTGAAGAATTGGTTCATGTCTATAGACCAGCGATACTCAACCTGCGGCTCACTGAGCCTTTTTAAGTGGCCCAGTCATAGCCCATTGCTCTGAGAAATTCACTTCATTAAGAACATTGTACTAAAAATTTGGGGGAAATTCTTTGCCAAGAAATCAAATATATGAATTTTGCTTTTTGCTGTTGGGATCATATGGGTATGAATTAATATTCTTTTTGGAATGGTTACGGCTAGCGATAACAGTGGAGTAGCAACAATTTTATGGGTGGAACTAATTATAACTATCTTTCATGCTTTGCAAGTGAAAAATATTCGAAGAAAATATATCGCTTCAAGACAATTGGGAAGTTGACTATTTTGCAGTGAAAAATAAACATGGATTAGTAATTCTTTGATTTGTCATGAAAGTGTTTTATTTAAAAAATACCAATAAACAGGAATCATTCAATGACACTTTTTCCTTAAAGATCTCTTTCAAAAGATGATAAATAGGCTTTCTTGAATAATCTTGGCAACAGCAACAAAGTGTTTTATCAGTGGTAATATCACAGGGGTAACAAAGACATCCTATGAAGTTTGTTATATTATTGGTATTTATATGAAACTGTTTATGATGCAGAAATTGTGAAGAAGTGTTCCTTAAATGCTTCTAATTTAGTGTTAGTTACAAAAATAAAAAATAATAAAGAAAGCAAAACAGAGGTTATAATATTTTGATCAATTTTCCACATGTTAAATTTCCAATGTTGTCTTGGTCTTAAAGCATTTCTCCCCCTCCCCCATTTATCCTATGTTGCGGCCCCTGTGAAATAACTAACATATGTATGTGGCCCATGAGAAATAGCTAGCATATGTATGCAGCCCAGCCGAAAAAAAGGTTGAGTACCCCTGCTATAGACCATGACTCCTTCTCCAGCACTACAGCTTGCTCCTCCATTTTCATGGAGCACAGGAAACAATTTTTTGTTGAACAAATTCGAGTAAAATTGCATATTCTGACACTCCCAAACAAACAGCAAAAGTCTCGTGCCTTTTTACGCAATACTCAAAATGAATCAGAGATGCATTTCATACATTGCAGATTTCTCATTCAGCAATTTATAGAATGCCTAGGCAACATGAGAAATATGAATCATTTCATACATTGCCTGCTAGTTTTAGACGTTATATACAATGCCTAGACATTCTATTAAATGCCGGATTTCATACTTTGTCGGTAAGGTATATATAAATGGATAATTACATCATAATGTACTAACAAATAAAAAAAATATTACCAGAAGAAACTTGTCTCCCCAGATGATACAATGAAAAAATTTTGTAATCGATATTGTCCTCATCTAAAGTGTTCTTCATAGTTTCATATAATCTCAGTTGGGACAGGAATCCAGCATTAGGACTATACACAAAAGAAAAAAAGGTTACAAAATTTACATAGCTACATAATAAAATCCAATTAAAAAAAATTGATTATTTGTGAGCACTAATGATATTGATAAAATTAGAGGTTGGAATACAGAAATAAATAATAATAAATATGAAACAAATTTAATGTAAAAATAATTTAAATATGAACTTCTTCACAATAGAAGAAAACAAATAAACTAAATCAAATTTCTTCGTCAAATAACAAAATTTTATTTAAAGTGAATAAATTATGCAAATATTAACATTTTAATAAATAAATTAATTAGAATTATAATTTTTTAAAAAAATTGATGTGATCAGTCACATATTTATTGTAGTACACTTAAATGCTTTTATTTTATAGGAAAGAAAAAAATAGAAATATAGGAAAGAAAAGTAAGGGGCTTAAAGAAGAAGAGTAAAAACAAAAGTTGAAATTTGAAAATTGAAACAGAGTTGAACAAAAAGTCATTTTTAGTTTCTACATCTAAAAGATAAATAATTTAGGTATTTATCTAAGTAACCCATTAAATAGAAATCTAATTTTATTTTATATTTTATCTAACAATAATTGGGACTATCAACACTTTGTTATTTATATAAAATAAAATTTATCCAAATCCAAAAAATTAGCAAAATAAATATGTTGTTTCATTAAAAAAAAATGATATATATTTTTTAGTTTAAATAATTTAAACAATACACTTTTTTCAAAATTGGGAGGCATACTTGTTATTCAAGACATGAATAATTTTCAAAAGTCAATACACACATATATAAATATTTTCAGTTAATTAACAATATTTATTACCAAATAATAGATATATGACTATTTATATAAAATAAAAATGGACAAAAATTATTTATAACAGAGGATCAAAATCCCATCTTCCAGTTTTATGCTAAGAAAAGATATCCTTTAATTTTCATATATTTTTAAATTTTGGAAAAAAAAAAAGGAAATTCTAAAAGATAAAGAAACAAATGGATAATTTTTATATTACAATTAAAGACTAATGTATTATCAAATAATTTAATAAGGAAAATTCGTATTTTGATTATATATATTTTAATAGGTAATGCTTAATAGTCCAAATATGTCCTGATCACTTCTCACAATAGAAATATGAATATGTATCGAGTCAATTTTTGCCATATTTTATTTTTAGAAAAATTTTGGTAACTCTTTTGATTATTTTCTAAATTAAAAAAAAAATTTATTTTCTGATTGTTAAAAATTATATTTCTAATATAATGACATAATCAAGAGTAATTCTGTTTTTATGTGTTTTTACCCCTCATATAAAATATTCTTAGCAAGAAAATACTTGTTCTATTGGTGTGCTGAAGGAAATCAATAACTAATATGTAGGTATGTCCTTATAATTAACTCATTTGTGTTAACTTATAATATTTGCCCACACATGCTATTTTATGTTAAGTTTTTAAAAGCCTTTTAACAGAATACTCATAAATATTTTAAAAGGTCAATATTTTTTTTAATCCTGTGTATAAATATATACAATATAAAAAATATGCTTATCACTAAATAATTACACAAATTACTTTATTTTAAGTTTAGAAAATGTACAGAAATAATTATGGGTACATTTAAGTAAATGTCACATAAGCAGGATAACCATTTAAAAAATTCATAATTGCTAAATAAAAGACCATCATATATTCAAAGTAGATTTTTTTCAACCTTATAGCTATCAAGTATGAAAAACATTGATCTGAATTCTATTTTGTGTAATTATTTACTATTTTGCTTTGTCTTATTTTAAAATGGACGATTTTTTTATTGTACAGAGTATTTAGCAATGCAATCTTTGTTCATCTTATACATAAATTTTTTAAAATTTTCGCTTTCATTGATCAAGAAGAGATAAAGTGCCAATTAGTCCAGATTAATAAAGGTTTCACTGAACATATCAGAAAAATTTTAAAAAATATTTAACAATATTTCCATACTTAACAATGATATTCCATAAAACACATGCCATTTTTTCAAGTTTCTCAGAGGAGAAATAAATATAATTTTGATTCTACAATATTTAGCAGAATTAGTGCTCATTAAAAATTATAATTCAAAGTTTTTATACTGACAATAATGGAAATTAATGTAAAGACAATGATAGCATGAGCTTATTACAATTGCTTAAATTCTTTAAATCTAGAAAAAAAAAGTTAAAAAAAAAGCAAAATACTAAATTAAAGTTTGAAAAAGCTAGCCAAGTTACAAAATTGTGTATTACTATAATAAGTTTTATTCTATTTTTACTAAAGAAAAGTAAACATTTAAAACACAAGAATGGGGAAAAACAGCAAAATAAATATTTAAATAAGTATTATTCATAAATATTGAATACATCGAGAAATAAATGAAATGGTTTAGGGCAAAAAATTGTTATATGAAAAGTTACTCATTTTATATATCACCTCTACAGTGCCAGTTAAAGCTCATTTTGAGCCCTGGGTGTAGAAGATCTATAGGCCCCCTTAGCACAAGCGGATCGAAATTTATAAGGCTGGTTAAGTCCAGCTTATATGGGCCCTTCCAGGCTCCTGGGTGCCCACCCAAGCACTCAATATATAAACCTGCACTGCAACTCTAAATGACTCACCATGCACAGTATCTCTTATCCTTAACCCTTTGAAGAGCTTCTTCAACACCTATGTTATATTTCTTCATCAGATATGCAACAACCAGTGTTGCACTGCGAGAAACACCACCATAACTAAAAAGAGGAATGAAAATTTGAATGTATCATCACTTTTTAATGAGTTTTATCAAGAATCTTAAATAAATACATAGATAGAAGTACTTAATTTTTTTTTACTTCCCCTTCACAAATTTCTTTTATAAATTAGACTTATATTTTCCCAATTGAAATCCTTAGAATTGAAGGCGTGAAAAGTTGTTGAATAATTCAATAACATTTCAAGCAATTTTTGAGAATCAGTCTAACTACTATATAAACAGTATGTTTCATTAAATAACTTTTACATCATTCATAAAATGATTAAAATAACAATAAAAAGACTTAAAAAATATCAATCTCAGTTAAAGACATATACAGGAATTTTCTTAATAATTAATACACAGAAGTTTAGATTCACTATTTGTTGCTGCTAATCCCAGATTGTCTAGCACAATGCTAGACAATCTCCATAAATCCAAAAATTTCTAGAAAGTCTAAGAACAGAAGAGGGGTCCTGAGGAACATCAATATTTTAAAAATCCAAATAAGTCAAAACATGGGCAGGGAAGACCAGCTTGGAATAACAGGTGGTAATCTGAGAATTTTTTCTGACCCGGACAAAAAGTGAGAGCTTTTACATGGCCGTTCACAAAGCGTAAGAAGGCAGTCTTATATTTCCTAGGCATAAACTTGAATGAACCACCAGGATTTCTTGCGAAGTACCAAGGATGACTAGAAATTCTTCCAACTTGATTGAGATCAATCTTCTTAAGGGAGGATAATTCGCTAAACATAAGAGATCTAGTAGGGCTCACCTCCTCCTCAGCCATAGTCCTGACCAAGAAATCGGTTTTCTTATTACCATCAATCCCCATGTGGGATGGGACCCACTGAAAATGTGTTTGATCAGAAGAAATCTGACCAAAGTGATTTAGGATATCAAGATTAGTCTGATTCCCAATAGATGTCTAAGATTCACTACCTTAAGAAATTAACTGGCCCTGGGTAGCCTAGTGGTTAGAGCATCGGACGTCAGACCGGAAGGCCTGGGTTCGATGACCGATGCCACCAAATATCCGCCAAGTGCACACGGAGTACGTGCTCGTTAAATCAGAGGGTCCGAATGGTGTCGCCATCATTCATGAACAAAATCGCACTGTCATTTTCATGGGCTCAAAGCTTCGGCTAATGACAGGCATATCTCTAGCCTGTTGCCATGATGAATTTCACGGGCCTCGTTCTGACTACATCAGACAGGTGGCATAAGTAACAACAACAAGATATTAATTTGTTGATAGACCCTTTCTATCAGTCCTCTACAGATTGAACTTTCCTTACAATATTTTTAGTACTATTTTATACTTTAATATCTCTCTGATTTATAATCATATCACAAAATTTTAAAAATAACAGAATGAAAATTTTTTTTATTTTTGCAGCTAGAAAAAGCTTTTAAAAGTCACCATAACAATGTACCAAGAAAACTCCAAGATTTTGGTATACAATCAATTTTTATTATAATTATCCATAAGGAGAAACAATATATCTGATATGCAATAATATTTTTTTTTTACTCTTTTTGTTTATGTAGACATTAATGCAACACTGCATATAGAATATAATTCATTCTGATTATTCAATGGTCTTTCAAAAGTGATTCATTTAAATAACATGCTTCATATTTTACAATTTCTCCATATTCTAAGGAAAAGGAAAATTTTGACAAAGCTGAAAATTGGATTCTGTGTTTTCTGAGTAAAAAGGAAGGTGGGTGGGTGGGGGGGGGACCCAGACATATTTTATAAACTTATTTAAGCGAAACATATGCACTTTTAAAAGAATATCTTAGCCTTATGCTTTTTCTTTACTTTATTTTATTCTGATACTTAAAAAGTAAGCATGAATTTCTGAAAATATAAAAATGAAAGCAGTTAAACTGAAAAGCTTTATAATTGTAAATATAACAGCTTTTATAGAATAAATATAGCTATTTTAATTAAAAATTAATTTTTAGTATTGTGATTAATTTTCCTACAATATGAATTTTTAAATTAGTTTTAAAAATTTCTGGAAAGATTGATGTTTTCCATAAAATTTAACTTTTTGAATATGGGAATACACATATTGCAGCCATGGAAACAGAATAATTAAAGTCACCAGTTTTGTTACATTAAACTGCATGTTCAATTCCTGATACCACTAAAAATCCACTATGTAGTGAGGGTAATGCATTTTGAACTTCTAAGGGCTAAAAATCCTTAAACAGCTACGAGGAGCAAGACGCTATCACAGGTGTCAATCTCATCATCTGATCAATATTACAAATATTGGAAATGTATATTGAGTCAGGTAGAGAACCAGAAATGTTAAAAAACAAACAAAATGCATATGAGGATAGACATTCTTATAAGGGTTTATAAAATGTAGTATTGTGTATTTGTCCAATACATTCCTCAGTTCCACCATGCCTAGTTTTAAATTTATTCATTTATGATTCAACTATTAATGGAGTATTAAAATATTTTTATACTTCATACATAAAAGAAAAAAAGAACATTTATGTTTCTTTGTTTTGAATCAGATAATTAAGACTACCATGGAACTAAATTTTCCCTTTCAGATTTTTATCCTTTTATTCAAATCACTCAGGGCTTTCAATGCTTGTCTTTGCAATATATTTATAAAGCTTTTTATTCAATTGCTTACAAAAATAAGAAAATTAAATTCACTCATAAGGGAACAATTTAATTTTAAATGAACATGTTTAATGGTACAAGAATATTTAATTTTTTTATAATTAACTGAATTTTTTTTATTATAAACTTTACATAGTTATTATTTGTATGTTTCTTAACTTACACTTTGATACCAAACTGAAATTTGACATTATACCTACCTATGTTTATGCAGCTTTTAATGCTGAAATGACATTTATGAATTAAAAAAATGTTGCTAAAGCATTTTTTAAATTGAATTTAACTACATCTTATAAGCTTTATTATCTCAGAGGAAAATTGTATAGGCTTAGATATGTTTGGAAAAAAGCTTAAGAGTGCACAAATATTAATTTTTTTTAGAGAAAGCAAATATACATCTCTTTGTATAATATATTACTTTTTAATATGTTAATTTTCTTATGTTTTATCTAAAAAATCTTATACTATCACTAAATTTTCATTAAAAAAAATTCTGCAAATGGACCTCGTTTAATAAAACAAACTACTTTTAATAGGCTAAATATAATTTTAGGTATTTAGAAATATTATTTTTGATATTCAAAACTATTCTTCATTACACTGTGAAACACAAATGTATATTTATTAAGTTAGAATAATTTTAATGATAGATCATGCATTCTATCGTTTTGTGTTTTATACATATCAACGAGTAATACCAATGAACAAGACAAGCGCCTTTCTCTTGTCCCTCTTTGATAAAAGAATTTGATCTTTCAAAACATGATAAAATATCACAATCCGGAGAATCCTCCAGGTCAATAAATAGAGTTTCGATTTCTATATTTTCGGGTTTGGTGATGGGAAACATATACACAGTTAAAATATGAGTTATTCCGTAACATTTCAGTGTCTCTTCACTTTCTGCTGCATCAAGATTTCCTAAGAACAACCTAGGTTCGATTTCATCACACTCTACCATAGATGACCTCTCGAAAATTTCAAAAGAACACATATAAAATGTTTTGTTTACAAAACACAGCGCAAAAGCTAGAGCAGCCGACAAAAATTTTAGGATTACAGAATGATTGCCAGCAAATGTTTAACTTTTTAAAAATAAGATTATGGCGCGATATACTTTTCTTTCTCTTTTTCTTCCAAGTATAAAATTTTCAAAATTCATTTAAATTAACTTACAACTCATAAATAAAAAAACGAATAGTACATATTTAATATATATGACTTTTTAAATTTGATTTCATCTCACATTAATAAATTTGTGGCAAAAATTTCACTGGGTATGTTTTTCAAATGATATAAATTCTTTTTATCACGTCATCAAAGTGTTCTGATGAGTGGTTAATTTTCCAGTTCAAAATTTTCAAAACAATTTTTTCCAAAGTTTGTTTTTATGATCATAAGGAACAAGTAGTCAGGACCGTAAGCTCGTGGATGGAGATATATTAGTCATACCATGTTTTTGATTCTTATCTTCACTGAAGTCCCGCAGCTTAGCAAACACTGACGAATGCATTTTAGGGAGAACCTTTTGCAGAGGAAGAAAAAAAACCCACATAATTTATATGACCAAAATTCATTTATTATGTTGTTTGTGATGTAGCCAAAAGTTTAGAGTCCTAACGGATAACTCCAATTTGAATGCCATTCCTTCATTTCAGCCCGCTTCGTGAGCCCAAGGTCACCGGTTCTATCCCGGTCCATAGATTTTCTGGATGAGAAAATCGTAGGCACGCATGTCATATGATTATGTGGCATTTTTAAAAGACCCTATCAATTTGGCTCTGGTACTCTCAGCGAAATTAAATCATTGCAATATTTAGCATCCGATGAGAGCTTGAATTAAAATTAATTCAAGCCCTCATCGGATGCTAAATACTGTGGTGATTTAATTTTGAATCAAAATAGGGTAGCTAGAGCAGCCACCAGATGGTGCCACCAGGAAACGGTCCTCACATTTAGGGACTTGTCGAGTCTGCAAAGGCTTAGTTGCCATTATTCAGCCCATTAGAAAAAGTGATCGCGACACTTTAAGAAATTTGTGAATCCCCTCCTAGAAAAAAATCTTTGTATATCAATATTTTTAGATCTCAAAACTCTCAGTTCCACAAGGATGTGGCGGACGAGTTGCCACAGATCATGTGTCAACCTCTTCCTCCGACCACGGATAAAAATTACAGGGTGTATCGGCACGATCGTTAAGCAAACAGAACGAAGCAATGGAAGTTTTTAGTGAACAAACAAATTAAAAATTTTTAAGTAGTAAACATAGATTCCACTTTGACGTAACAGGAATTTGAAGAATGAGATGCCATGCTCAGAATTGATCTATTCATTTGACAGAAACTCAAAATTACAGGGCATTTTGCGTGCGCGTGTGGGATTAACCGATATTTGTGTTGGATAATATTATATAGATAGAATCCATTAATACAACAAACTCAGCCCTACGGTAGCGAGCTTGCATTAGTTATATTATAATAGCTATTCAAAAAATTAACAGCTCTTTTTAGTTTTTTTATGCTTTTAATATATTTTCCGCATAATAACAAGGGACTCTAGTTTATGTATGTGTGTACATTCTTTAAAAAAATGTGCAATATTAGATATTAAGAATGTGTGTACGACATCTGACGTTTTTAATAGCTACTATAAATTAAATTCGAAAGCATTGGGAATGAACAAGGCTTCACATGACATCATATTCCAATATAAAAGGAAAAAAAATAAGCAAATTTATAAAAGTTTGTATACCAAGACTGCAAATTTTTAAATCTGTGTAACTAATCATTTCAAAGCATGTTTCATTTAAAATTATATTTTATTTATTTGTTGTCAATATCAAAATAGCATTAATTGACTTCTGAAGATTTTTTTAAAATTTGGAAAGCTTATTGTATTAAAGCTCCCGTTTTCTAGCCATTTGTAGTTCGTAAATATAAAGTTAATCGTGCAGAGGATTTCTGCTTATATTTTCCAGTTTATACTTTTGTAATCAGTTGAATGTAATGAAGTACGTTTGAAAGAGCAAGAAATAAAAAAAAAAATGCTTCAATTAAAATCATACGATGTTTGAAAGATTTTTATTTTGATTGTGATTTTTCCGTTGTTTACACAATACGTATAAAATATTCTCAAAATCAGAGAAAAGAAAAAAATTCACAGAACCACACCCATAATCTCTCGCGGATACTCTTTATTACATTCAAATATATAGATTTGAAAAAGAAATCAGACATTTCTAAAAAATTTACCTTTAGAAATTCAAGACAGCTAGTAGATGGGATCTATAGTATTCCAACACGATTTAAAGAACATTCGTTTACATTTCTACACAAGAAGTTCAGCCAAAAAAAAAAAAAAAAAAAAATTTTTCAAATACCTTTTATCCTACCAATTTTGCAAATTTTTTCGCTAAATTTTTTACATATCTGTTTTTCTCCGTTCGAGAGGAATGAACTATAATAATACCTTGAACTTACGCGATAAGGTACGACTGATAACTACGTGCGCAAATCGGGGTATGATTTCGCATATAAATACATGTAATTTAATTTTATATGGGGCTGGAGAAGGAAAAAAGAATAATATAGAAATAAATATTTAAAAAAAACTTAAACACCACAAACGCAAAATTGCAAACTAGAGTTGTTTTGATAAGTAGAAAGTTTCACAAAATTCTATAAAATAGTCTTTTGGCTCAAAAAAATTTTTTTTCTCCCGCAAAATTTCCATTTAGCATGTTGATATTTATATATATTCCTTGCACTGTTGAAAAAATACGCTCATCGTTGGAGTCTATATTTTCTAAAATTTGTGACCCTTTTTCAATTAAATTCTGAGATCTTCTTTCAAATTCCCAACCATCATTCGATCTTCTGATACTAGAACTGGGTCTAAAGACTCAAGTTCCTCAACGTGCTCTTGCTCACTTCTATGTGCTTTTTCTTCTATGAGCTCATTAATTGTCAGCACCTCATTTTGGGAATCCAGCAATTCTTGAACGAAAATACTATCCACTTCTAAATGTGTTTGCTTAGCAAGATCAACAACTCCCTCCGTAACATTACCAATTTCACTCCGGATTCGTCTATGTCGGGGTAGCGTAAGTCGAGGTATTACTGTAGTTTTATTTTAATATAAAAAGAGTCTGATTGTAATATGTTCATAAATAATAGACAGGGAAGTGGAGGTATTTACGAATATACATACAAAATTTTTAAATGACAATTGTGCAGTGGTTTTTATTTACCTATTGTTCAAAATAATATTATATTAAAAACACATAACTGTATTTAATACTATACTTAAAGTGGAATTCCTAATTACGGAATACGTGAATTCATGAATTTAAATTTTCTTTGGATATAACTTAGGTGTTCTAAATTATGCATTTCATTTAAAAGAGGGGGAAAAAAACTACACAGAGTATAATTTTCTAAAATTAGTTAATTAAAAATTGTCAACCTAGATCGATTTTGAACTAATAGTGTTGGATATTTGGTAGATTTAATATGAAAAAGTAACAAATGAAGAAACAAATAATAATTTTAATGTAATGATAACTACACTCACAAAGCTCAATTTGGATGCTGCTAAATTTCCTTCAGATATTTAGTTATCAAGATATTTCACAAAGTTTTGCTGAAATGCTTTTGGTAGTGTTATTGACACCCTTTTACATTCATGTTTATTGTAAAACAGATTTAAAGTATTTATTTGTAGTTGTTATAGAAATAATTATGTAAGAATATTTTTTTAACAAAAATTGCAGTTAAGAATGCCGGAAAGTTTGAAAAATAATTGGAGACCCAAGAGAGAAGATGTTTGAAAATGTTTTTAATAGGAAAGACAACTTATTTACATAGGAAAATGTT
The DNA here is from genome assembly GCA_019973975.1 of Trichonephila clavata. Lineage (NCBI taxonomy): Eukaryota > Metazoa > Arthropoda > Arachnida > Araneae > Nephilidae > Trichonephila > Trichonephila clavata. The sequence continues at coordinate 206,891 of BMAO01012526.1, forward strand.
GAATTCTTCCAAACATAAGCAAAAAAATAAAATTTCTACTAAACAAAATATGTGTTATAAAGGTACAAATGCATAAATTTAAAATTCTAATTCTTTTTTGATGATAATACGTTCTTCATAATTTTCTTTAATAATTAAAAAAATATTCTTATTGAGAAATCAAATTCATTTTTAGAAACTTATATTTTAAAGCAGTTTTAAATGGAAATGAGATTAAAATTATTCTCTCCACCTATCGCTAATATGCTTAGCTATTTAATTTAAAGGTATAAGTTGTTACTCAATTACTCAAATTAAAATTATTTTTAAAAATTACCTTGAAAGAGATCACCTGCTACTTTGTCTTACTTTTTATTAGTTTTTTTACGCTTAGAAGATATTGTACGTCTTGAAAATTTGGGAGAAAAAATTACAATTTTGTATTTTTCAATTTCAATTTAGCATTCTTGAGGAGTACATGAATTGCTGTTTTTAAGGATGAAAAAGCATTATACATGTGTTCTGCTTTAAAAGTGTTATGAGATAATAAGCACTTATTGCTGTATATTTTCTACTTTTGATAGGACTTAATTTCTTTCAGACTTCAAAGAATTATCTCTTATCACACACACACACACACACACACACACACACACACACACACACACACACACACACACACACACACACACACACACACACACACACACACACACACACACACACACACACACACACACACACACACACACACACACACACACACACACAGCGACTCTTAACTCTTAATATTTTTGAGCGACGGGGAAAATTAAGTATTAGATATGCAGAACATCTTTCTATGTAATACAGTTATTATAACACAATTGACATGTTTAAAGATACTATTGATTTCTTCACTTCAATTTAATATACTAAAGCAGTTATACTAGCATAAATATTTGTATATATTTCGATAGTAATTAAATTTAGATTTTAAGAGAGAGTTCATGTTCAGTGTATATTTTACATATTATGATATATATATATATATATAATTCAATTTAGTCCTTTTTATTCACCTTTTTTATTGTTGTTATGTCTGAAAAAGAATAGAAGATTATAAACAATCTAACTTATGAAACTTTATGAAAATATACATAAATATATGAACATAATACAATAAACAATTTTACTGATGATCTTGAAAACGATTTTCTTAAAAAAATATATGAGTAGCTATTTTTTATTCATTTAATTTCTGACAACGAATTAGCAAACGAGATTGCATTTCGTTGAGTTAAAAGTTCGTTTGTGTCAAAACTTCGTTTGAATAAAAAATCATTTTTGAAACATCTATTTTAGCAAACGATATTACATTTTTTTTGGATAAAAAGTTCTTTAACATTTAAATTTAGTTTTTTGATTGAAAATCCTTTTTGATACAGTTATTTTTTTCGGTTCTATAATGGAATCGATAATTTTAAAATTCATTAATTCCAATCGAAATGTTTATTAGTAATGAAAATTAATTATTTTGGAACATGCAGTGTTACGATCTATCCAAGTATTGAAAGAACTCGGTAAGTTAATTTATTGTATGGAATTTTCAATAACTTACACAATATAATAAAGTAAGTTTATTATATTTATTTTGAATTCTAGATTCTTAAGTCAAAATAAAATATCAAAGAAGCATTTTAATTTTTTTGTGAAAATGAACAGAGAATACATTATACAAAAAATGTGATTTTTTTTATTTTCTATTGTAATTTCTTTTATTTTTAGGAATTAATTTTTTAACAGAAATGTGTCAAAATTAAGATACTGCAAAATGAATAAATATGTTGTTTATGATAATTTGTATGGTGTCTTTAAAAGTGAAAATAGGTATACCTATGAAAGAAAGCAACGCTTTACTTTTTTAGAAATCTTTATTTACACCACACAAAATGTAAACCATTTACATTCATTTATCATCACAGTTTATTTCCCGACAGAGGAAGCAAACTCTACTCTTCATGACTTGACATCGTACGGAATATCATACTATATAGTAAATCAAGACAATTATTATTTTTTAAAAAAAAAATTATCATGATCAGTACTTACGAACTGACCACGTAAGAGACAAAAATAATAATAAGCTAGCGTTGGCACTTTTAAATCTGCGCAGTGGCTTTGTTGGAAATTCAGGGTGTATAATTACGAGGTGGAACGTTAATTTTAATTTAGAATGAATTTTGAGTTTATAAAAATAAAAAATAAAAAATATGTCGGTTATTTTGTTAATATTTTAGCAAGCTCTACTTGCTGCGCAGTTTGGGTAAAAAAAAAAACCTCCAGTAAACTCCAGACTAATAACTTAATTTGATTAAATTTCTATTCGAAAAGATGATGACGCGCTTCAAATAGAACACTGAGGAAAAACAAAAAAATTCCACGACTAAAAAAAAATTTAAGTTCTGTTTTCTAGTCCAGTAAATTGGATGAATAGTGCAGTATTTTGTTAAAATGGAATATACAGGAGATGGATGGAAACAGAAAGCGGAAGATCTTTGACTGGAAGGCACGATTTAGAGTTGCCCAATTCCAAAGTTCATTACAGTTGTTGCACTCAACCTTGGGCTTTCTTCAGTGTCTTCACATCGAGATCTCCGTAGTAGTTTTCGCTAGTAAATTGAAAAAAGATGTTAGAATATAAGACGTCAAAAATATATAAAATGAATTCAATTAAATACAATATTTTTTAATATAAATAATGGGTATTTAGGTATTATACCGTTGACCAACCTCGCCAAATCAAAAGACGTTGCCAAATGTTGTGATCATAAGTGCGAAAAACATTATTGTATTTCTATATACCTTGGAACAGTTTTCCACTGTTGGCTGCATATCACTGCATTTGGTGAAGTCTTTTCAATTGACGAATTGGTCGACGGTATAATACGTAAGCACCAATAATGATTATTTTTACTTTTTTTTATGTTTACTTATCTATAATCAGCGGTAAGAAGTTTGCATACAACTGTTACAACACAAATACTTATTGTAAAAAAAAATGGATAAATCTCATATTTCTACTTTTATCATTACTTTATAAAAATATTGACGTATAAATTAAACATTGCCAAAGAAGTTTTTACTATGCCAAACATGAGGTTACATTTAATTTTATTTTAAAAAATGTCGTGGAACATTTTGAAAAGATTTTCTCAAGCTTCAAAATTTGATAGCGAAGCCACCACCAGATGGTGCTACTATGAAATGGTTCTCCCATTTGGGAATTTATCGTGTCTGCCAGTGCTTAGTTGCCAATATACAGCCCATTAAAAAACATTTAAGAAAACATTAATATTGCTCTTATAAAAATGCAATAACGCCGCCTATTTAAAAAAAAAAAAACTTAAATAGTTTTAAAACGCATTAAACAGATTTATTTTCATATTCCTTACTATTATTAATGGAATAATAATTAAATATTACGTTTATGTAATGTAAAGTTAACAATTATAACGATTGCCATTTACTCATTAATTGTAAAGTAGTACATTTAAAAAAATAGGGACTGTATAATTTATCATTATTCAAGGGTCTACAGAAAAACGAATAGCATAGTCAAGATTTAACATAACTCTACAAATCGGTATACATACCATCCGGGAACATTTTCGGGTTCGTCGCATTGCAGACTGTCAACGTTGAAAACGGTTCCCAAACTGCATCCATAGGGCCTGGCAGTTCCTTCGATGCACACGTAGAATTTTCTGCAGTCAGTAGGATGAGCATGTCTGCTGTAAAGTCCGGGTTGGTCAACATCGGATGGGTCAGGGCAGACGAATCCTTCGGCGACTTCTACAAATTAAAATAATTCAAATAGCAGAACAGATTTTTAAAAAAAGAATCTCGAATCTGGAATTTTCTTTGAATTTTTAAGAAAAATATAAGTTTTGTGAAAATATTATCCATTATTTATGACTAAAACTGATTTTTATATTTAATATATTATCCTAGCTTATAGAGTTTATATAAAATTGAAGTATTAACATTGCCCAATCAGGAATTGTATCTTCTTGTAATATATCAGAAAATCACAAGATCAACCAATGTTTCAATTTTTATATTTTTATGTAAATTAAAAATAAGTGTTTGTGGGCTTCAATCAGGCCTAAGTTACCAATATTTTTAACAATGTGAAATGTTGTGTTAATAAACTTTTATAGTAACAGCCGTTAGTAATGTTACTTTAGAATATTATTACCCATTGTAAATTTTTAGGGCTAATTTAATATCATATCCATTTAAATAAAGCAAAAAAATGGACTTAATTGATCATAGAAATTTTTCATGTGTATTTTTGGCATGTGTTTTTTTTCTTGTTCATTTATAAATAATTGGAGCAAGAGTAAAATTTCGATTTTAAATTTAAAAAATATTTCGTTGAAAAAAAATATGCATATTCATCTTATGTTTCAGAATAACACGCAAACAATTTTTATTCATATAAGGTAGCTCCCAGTTATAAACTATAACATTTATTAACTATTCATATATACATATAAAAATAGAGAAGAAAGTTTTCAAATCATGGACATAATTTCGTATTTCCCAACACCCTTCCTTTTAACTTGGCGGTAGAGAAAGTAAAACTAGCAAATGGCGCTTGAAAAGACCCACCAAGACAAAGTAATACTGTTATTTTTTTTCATACTTTATTGTAAGGAGTCTACACCCTATTATTCATCTGTCAACTCACGGAAAAACAAAGTACCTGTCAAAACAGTTATTTTCAAATGTTTCAAGAAATAGGCGTTGTTTAAGACGTCTGAAAAACCACTAATGACAATAAACTCACTAGAAATATGAGTCATTTTTCAAATGAACTACAATGCAAATACTTACCAAATTGGTCGCACCTCTCTACGAGATCAGCCCATACGCACACGCGCTGTTCAGAGTCGTAAGCAAGGCCGGGTGGGCATTCGTATCTGGAGGCTTCTCCGTTCCAGCAAGAGTAGAAGACTCGGCAGTTATCTTTGTTGGAGTAGATTCCATAAAGACGGGGGCAGTTGGGTGTGCTTATTGGAGGCTCTGTAAAAAACAGTTGTTTCTTAGAATTATGACTATATAAAATGATGAAATATTTTGCTTTTGCGAACATAAAATAATAGTTTTATTGGTGTGTAATAAAATTTAACCAAAAGTTGATTCTTATGCGTGCTATATAGGTTTCCGTTTTAGATGAATTTATAAAGGTTCATTTTGTCTTTCTCTCCATGGACATTTAGCATCTTGCCTGATTATGAACATCAAATCTCAATGACTTCTTGAACGTTTTGGCTCGTATGCAAAAGCAGGTCCTATCTGGGATATTTTTTAAGTAGACAGTATACAGCATACGTTGTTAAATATTAACGAAATGGTAATCCGTTACAAATAAATGCGCCTGAATCACAATCTCAGAAATTTGGTCACAAACCAACGAGATTGGCTACTGCTTTTCGACTATATGAGCAATGACGACGTATGTAGTAGGCCTATGCACGGAGGATGAACACGACATAGTAAGGCAGTTGTGCCACTACTGGCAGTTGGCATATAAATTTTTTGGAGAATATGTCCTGAAATCACATTTTGCCGATTAAAATTATTCGAATCATGATATTACTGAAGCCAAATTGAGATCAAGAAGAAGCCTTGGCATAGGGCACAGTTGGCTCAGGCCAACAAACTCTATCTTCATGGAATAGATATCTTTTCTACTTTTGTGTTATTACATTAATATTCTATTGTATTTATGCATGTAATTTATTAGAACGTTTTATTTCAAAACTTAACGAGTAAGCGGAACCACTTTTTAGAAAATCCAATTATTATTTTGAATAAGTTTGTACTTTTATAAAAGGCAACGCATGTCCTGTTTTATTTTTTTAACCTTTATTTTATTTTATTTTTTACAAATCTAAAATAAACCAGATTTATCAGTCCAAGTATTACGGATAACTATTGTGAAATAGTTCCATGGGAAAAGTTTTTAAAAATATCTTGTATTTGTTAGTTTTTTCATGTTATTCGAAAAATATCGTTACGGATCGATACCCATTAATAAATCCCTTTTTACATTTATTTCCCCCCTTCTTTCATAAATTTAAAAATAAGCATTGATAAATTGATTACTGTTATACTGCTTCTTAGTGAAATCTTTTTCTTCGAATTTTAAAGTTAGTGAAGTGAATCTTTTCTCTGGTTATTGAAAATAATTTTGCATTCTATTTTGGCATTCTTTTTTCAATTTGCGGAATTTTCTCTATGATTGATTAAGTCTAGCACATTACATTGGTCACGCTTCAATGGAAATTTTCATGACATAAAAAAGCAGTTTGTTTTTGAATAGCAATACATTTCCTCTTTCGTTTGCTTATTTGTCTAATTTAATAATGTTATTCTAAATAGAGAATTGTTTTTCTGTATTCATAAACAGAAATATGTGAGAAGTTTTTCTGAAAAAAGGATGTTGCATTTAGATAAAAATTTCATTCAGACTAAAATAAAGGACTGCATGATGTGGACAAAAAAAAGTAACGTACCGAGATCAGTTCTGTCTCCACAGTTAACGCTGAAGGGGTATGCACAATTTTCTCTGAGGGGATCGGCGTCGTCGAATACAAGACCATTACCGCAGACTTTTAGGCTAGCTGTTCCATTTTCGCAGGCCCAGTACTTGTCACAGCTTCTGTAGTGAGGATAGAAGCCGAAGTTGTCTGGACAATCGAAGTCATCTCGTTGAGCAGAGACTGTAAAGAAAAGAAAAAAAGGATATAGTTATAAACGTCGGTTTTAAAGCGTCATCGTTTAAGTATCACATGTATATATTCTTAAGTTGGTTATTTAAAAACAAAAATTTGACCCTAACATGTGGAGCTAACAATATTATATCCGCTAATAACTCAAAATTTTAATTACTTACTTTGTCTTTTTTTTACCACAGTTAATATTTATAAGCTCTATTAATTCCTCAATTTTTAAAATAAATTCTACATGTCAATGATATTGGGACATTTATCTCATTAAAAATATGGGATATGATACCAATTAACAGTAAGTAAGACAAATATTATAATAAGCAACAAAAATTATAACTTAGTTTTAAAATTAAGTATTGTCTTCTCTCTGTGATTCGGACCAAACTATTATTTATTATCGAAAGAAGAACAGATAATTAAAACAATGGCAAGAAGAACATAAGTTTTGTAATTTTTTATTATGTTTATAAGAAATGATTCAAACATTATGATAGAATTCTAAACTAGATCAAGAAAGCTTACAGTAAAAGGAGATTAATTGGACAAAAAACTATGTCAAGATGCGTCTGCACTAAATCTGACTTACGATAAGTAGCCTGTTTGAATCATCTCTTACGGCGTCTTTCAAGCATGAGTAAGCATAATAGAGAGTATAATCAATGTTTTTCGAAAAAAAGAGAACACTTCTTTTAATAACACTTTCAAACTTATTTTTGTGTTCCAGATCAAACCTTAATGATTTTCGCTCTAAATTTTGAGAAGCTTCAATATATTTTTATTATTTTATGAGTTAATAAACGTTTTTATTTATAAGAGAAAAAAGGTTTTCGAACTCAGAGATTAAAAAGACCCTAAATAATTTAGTATTATTGGATCATTTGTTTGAATAAAGCAATGAATACATTAAATCAGGTTATAACAAAAAGGGAAAATAATAATTACTATGTCCTCTTTTAGCTGCACAATTATTACTTTTCTTTACCTATTTTTACTCAATGCGATAAGTACCGCTTTGCATTTCCAAGTTATGTATTTTTGTTTTTGTTTCTTTTAGAAACTGTAAAGTTCATAAGCTGCGAAGAAGGAAAAACCCCTCAAGATTTCACGATTGGATAAAGTATATAGTTAAATTTGAAATGCTGAATTTCTAACTAATTCATTGGAAAAAGACGAAATTGATTGGATTCCCTTTTAAAAGTATGCTATTAATTACCAAAATAAAATAAAAAGGTACGTTTTTTTTGAAACATTTATAAAAATACGTTCAAATTCTTTGTATTTCTGACAATGTGTAAGCCGTAGATAAACGTTGAAGCAGATAATGCACAAAATACTTTCCTCAGTGAACTAATACAAATTTAATTCATACTTCCGTATATTTTCACTTCATGAAGCTTTTCAGTTGAGAAAGATAAACATACAAATAAGACTGATTGATTTAGAAATGGTTTATCTTCCATTTTCGGAACTAAATGAATCAATTAAGGTCGCATATTTAACGGTTCTTTGAATATAAATAGAACTTTTTTTTGTAGTTGCTAATGGTTTGTCTTTCGGTTCAAAGAATCGAACATGACTTAGTTTACAATTCAAAGCTTCCGTTTAGAGGGAGAAATGATTAATGGAAGTTTTTCTTTCTTTCTTTTCACACATCCAGAACGTATTTCTTCCTTCTCGTCATGTTAAATGACGGTTTTAGGTTTCCTAATATTTATTTCTTCCTAATTGATAAGCCTTCTTAAATCAGTATTGGTAACATGACCTTTTTGTCTGTATTGATGTAAGAAATAATACTTAAATGCGTTTGCAAAAGAAAGATAAAATCAAATTTTCTAAAAAATTCCAGTATATTTATAGTATATAGAATTCGGTATGAGACACGATTGAATTTAAATTAACGTTTTATTCAATGTCTGTTGGCATTTGCAATCATAATGCAAACTGATAGTAAAAATCTATTTGATAGTCTAAAGATCTATCAAATGGATTTTTATACTTTAAACTAAACTTTGTTTTACTATTCAGATGTCGTCACTGAGGATGTAATTTGAAGATATGATAACCTTAACCTAAAATATTTATTCTTCAACTTCTAAGGAAGATGCGGAAAATTTCTCTTGCCTAACAGAAATTAAAAAATTGACACTTCCTGAAAGATTAAAAGGGTTTTATTATAAAATACCGGCTTTTCAAGATTTTTCTGATCTTAATAACCTACTAGACACGTGCTGCAGAACAGGTTGTTAACTATCTAGACAATTAAGCAATTCGAAATATAGGTCAGCGTTTGAAAACACCGGTTTTCAAAGAACTTTCTTTTTATTCAATTTTCAAAAAAAGCCACAAGTTATGGCAATATTTCCTGAATTAATTATTTTAAATCATGGTAATATTAGTTTTTGAGATCACTTTTGTTTTCTTTTGTATCACACAGCTTTTCTGCACATGTCTTGAAATACTGTACAAAGTCATATTTTAGAACAAAAACAAACCAAATGATTATACCAAATCGTAATTTTTTTTGGTGAACGTTATTTTAATAAATTAAATACTTAGTTTCCGGCTTCTTGTATATAGCTTATGAAATTGTATAAGTAATAAATGCTTTTAAGATATTGCAAGTTTAAATTAAAAATTATATAAAAAGCTTTTAAAACAATGGATTTAACTGTGAAATGTTTTTAAACGAGTTCGTTTGTTCGTATATGCTATATCCAGACATAAATGCAATTATAAATAATTAATTCTATCATATTTTCGTTTGGAATAAATATGTTGGGGCAAAATTTAAGAAATATTGTTTCTAAATTTCTGAAAAGTGATGAAACAATCAAATTTATATTTCTAAAATCAATTCACACAATATAATTTCCTTACCCTAAACTTTAAATATAATGTTCTTAAGACTATTGTTGCGTCTTGGTTTTGATTAGATCACCAAGAAAATATATAAAATGATATAAAGCAATTGAGGAAATTTTAGTTATTTATAACAGAAAGTATAAAAATTTTGATGCATTTGAAACGGTTAATTCAATTATAGAAAATAGTATTAGGTATCATAACTGATGGTTAGTTGCGATAATTTCCACAAATTAAAAAAATTATGAACGTGTCATTTAATTATTGTTATTTAGATTAAAATCCAATGTAATTTAAATTTTTGAAAAATTATCATTCATTGTTATTTTTAAAATTTTTATCTCCAAATCATAAAACTTCCTCGATCTCTCCGAGCGTTATATTTTGAAGTTTTATTTATTATTTTTATTGAGTGAAAATATCGATATTAAATCGATAAATATCAATGTCGAATCTCGTAAAAACTTGCATCGTTGAAATGAGATTTCGAGGTAAATGTTAAGTCCTAAAAGTAGCAAGGATGCAGATATTGTATAAATTAATTTCAAACAATTGAAATAAAAAAAATCTGCATTGTTTTTAAAAATTAATGTATTATTATATTTATTTAAAAGTTATTTCACACTATTCTATCAAATATTGACAATGCTCCAAGAAATTTGCAGTAAAAATAATATTTATCTGTTTTTTAACTACAATTTACACCCTAGTGAATAATAACAGTAGTCATGTGTACTCAAAAACGCCCACAAACTTTCCACATGTTTTGTCATCTCACAGCAGGTAACACCCATGTTCTCGAGCCACTTTTCACAAATTCTAACTCCACCCTTAGTGGACCTACTTTCTTATATCCCCAATAGAACATTTTTGGAATTATTTTTATTTTATTTCACAATTTTTGAAAGCTTCTTATATTACGCAATGTCATCAAAAATAGAAAGGGATAAAAACGAAAGGAACATTCACCTTTACAGCCTCTTCCTTTTCTGAAGGTGAAAGGGGAATGGATCTTTCTCTTTCTTTTTACCTTTTACTTTTTTCTATAGTATTTACCTTTCACCTACTCCAGTTCTTAAGTGGGTGAGACGTTTTATCACCGCTTATAGGCGTGGGGCAATGTCCATCCACTGAATTATTCATTTATCTCTTAATGAACTTTTAATTTGTCTAGTTTAAGAACTATACACGAATGAAATGAAAATACTGTTCAACAGTTCAGGTTTTTAACATGCAGAGAATTTTATATTATTTCAAAGCAATTACATTCTTTGTAGTTTAAGTAGAAGAATTTCATAATGCACATAAGTGTCAAGCACTAAAGTGTCGGATACTATTTTAAAATGTTTTGAAAAAAGTCTAAAGGTATAAATAAAAATGAAAATATATAATGTCAGGTTCCTTAGATTTATAAAATAATATTTTTGTTTGGTATTGATGCCAGTAACTGGTCTGTAAACACATCCTTGAAAATTAATACTTCATTTAAAGTTACACAGTAAAATTACAGATATCATAATAAACTTTAAAACTTTTTTGGAAGTTCCTTTTTAAATCTGAAACTATTTTAAGACGTTGATTATCAATACTAAAGATGAAGTTCATGCCTGAAAAAAAATTCATGGATAATTATTCCATTTCTGTAGAAGTGAACCAAATACTTTTAAATAATGCAGTTGAAATCTGCCCGAATATTTCTGAAGCCTGCATATCACTGGGTTACCTTACAAAGAATTTCCCAACCTTAAGCGCTAGAAGTATATAATCATTTAATACAAAAAAAAAAACATCAAAGAATATATGTTGATTTTTCATTTAGTAGAGCATGAAAATTTGAAAAGTAACCCCAATTGGTGAGATGGCTTGCACCTTTAACATATAAGTTTTTAAATAAGTAACAGATCTGAGAAAAACTTTTGCGTAATAAGAGCGGGTTGAAATGCTACAGTTAAATTGTTCTTAAAAGAAATCGAATTTAATAAAATAATGTACTTAATATGTAATAATTAACTCAAATTGGTATATTATAATTTTTTCATTTTTAAAATATCTTTAAATCTAAAAATGCTGCAAGATTCTAACCATACTTCTATTTTTCTCATCTCTCATTACAAAAATACAAATTCATTGACAGGTTTAATGCTTAAACACCTATGGTTCGTGTTCCATCCATTCCAATAACAAAATTTTGTTTTCGCATACCTTCTTACTACAAGATCACCCCAGATTACGACCTTCGCAATTTAGCCTCGGGATATCCACACAGCATGACATGATGTTCATTACCTTATTCGTGACAGATTGAATACTTATTTTTAACCTTTAGATCCTACTTGAAATCAACCTTGTCTCTAGGGATCCGCCCAATTTAATCAACTTTGGTCAATAATTTTGAGAGTAATGTTCTTTTGACCGCTAAGGTACGACCCTTTGAATAGCAATATTTTAATGGCCTTCAAAGTCAAGGTTACCTTCCTGCCTTACTCGAAAATTCCAGAAAATTCCTTTACCTTATATGACTTACAAGAGTCATTTACATGAGGGGTATTTCTAAAAGTTCTTGGAAGTTCTTCGTGTCAGAGAGATGTAAGATTGATGCATTTTCTTTTTTTACTGCTGGAATTATTAATTTAAGGAATGTGTAGGTGAACATTTTACTCGAGCGTTTTTTACGATGGCTTTTGTAGTTGTAGTAAACCTTATGAATATGTATATAATCTATACTACTTTCATTTCCTCTCGATATTTCATTGGATGCTCTTTAATGAAGATGTATATTTAGTTACAAAAGCAATTTTGATTAAAATGCATTTAATAATAATACATTCGATCAGCGAATATTTTGTGCAAAGCTAAGTAAAAGAAGTATTTTTTAATTACTACTTTCATAAAATAGAATTTTTACTAATATTAAAAAGAGTTGAAAACTACTTAAGTGTTGTTAACTAACACGTTTCTAATATTTTCTTAATTTCATAACATTTAGTGATACAAAATATTATTATATTAAAATATATACTGAACCATTAGTATTCAGTTTTCTTTTATTGATTTAATATAAAATATAATACAGAATGTCATCTCATTGTTCTAGTTGATGGAATAATATTAAGTACTATTATAAATATTAATTTTTTCATAATTAATTAACTTCTTTAATTATTACATCTTTAAATTTTAATTTGCTTCTTTAATTCCTGAAAAATAGGCTAAGTATTTTGATAAGCTCTTTTAATGTACCGAAAAAAAATATCGGTTTTATTATTTAACTCAACTTTTTTGTTTTAGTATATAAACACTGAAATTATGCTCCATTTCGCGATAAATGATCAATAAAATTAAAATTCTATTTTTAGTCAGCTAATATTTCAAAGCAATGTTATCATCTGACTGAAAACCAAAAATAGACGAAAAACTTCACGTTTCCCGGAAAAACTCTGAATCCAAAACTCTTAGACTAAATACACTTCCCTAATTTGAAACGCTTGGAGTGTGGGCAGGTCTGAAAACAATAGAATTCTAAACAATGTAATAAGAGCATTGTAATTAGCCTGGGGAAGAGTTTTTTTCTGTAGTAAAACAATCCATTATTGAAAGTATTTCTAGCCCCGAGGTTGAATTGCCTCAAGAAATAAGCAGTTTTAGGAAAACAATTTTCAATGCAAGGTTAACCATGACTATCATTCGAAACGAAAGGGTCGAATAAACATACAAGGGTGTTTCTCCTTTTCGTGGTGGCATTTTTTTTCTTTTCACACTGAATCGGTGTTTTGAGGATAATTGTTACCGTATCACATCCTCGTGTCGAGCTCGGAAATAGCGTGATGCAGTTGAGTAGCTTTGGAGCAGCGCGAAACCTAGATTTACTATCACAAATTCCACTGGCACCAATTGTCATCGAGAAGATTGACAGTTTGACATATAAAATATTTTACTCGCTTTGTTGAGAAAAATGTCAGAACATTAAACAAAAGATTCGCAAAAAAAAAAAAAAAAAAAAAAAAAAAATCCACACCAACACAATGACTTGTAAAAATTTGCTAGCAATTATTATAAAGGGTTACATTTCTTACGTCTTACTAACTATAAAAATATTATTTTCTGAAGTGAAATTAAACTTTTTTTATAATAAGCTTGAGTAAAAGGGTTATTTCCAAAATAGAATCCAATTTTCTTTTTATCAAGAGGGAATCAAAGACACACAGCATTTCTTTATATGAAAATGTCAAATAATAAGAATTCAGCTTTCACAGATTTCCCAATCGAACCAATGTGGTATGTAGGGGGTATTACTACTACTTACGAGTAGTACTACTAAACATTTAATAATTTTTAAGCAATTTTTAGAGATTTATCAGGTTAAAATTTTAAAAGTACTAAGTCATAGCCATTATGTGTAGTATTTTTTGTGACTTTTTCTGCTAAAATTATTTTATAAATAATGGTTTAATTTTAATATATTTTAGACGAGTGATTATTTACACTAATTTCTTTTTTACATGTTTATTCGAAGTGAAAGAATATTCTAAGAATTGCTCTCAATAATTGAACTACTCTATCATATTTGCTGAAAAATTAAAACTCTTTTTTTAAAGCCTTGAAAATATTTCTTTATTGCTAAGAATTTCCAATTATTTTGCTTGTTTTAATTGTTTAGCAATATATTCAGTTAGCAAACTTCAAAACCAAAACAAAATAGGAGAAGTATGATTGGAATTCCTACAGAACTTGATGAAAATTATTTTTTCATCAAACCAGATCGAACTCGGAAAAGAAGGAAAAAGTAGAATTTAGGTCAGAAAAACATAGGAAAAAAATCAGGATACAAAACCTGACTAAACTAGAACTTTAAAGGAAAAGGAAGGAAGAAGACATAAAAAAATGTGACATATTTATAATTAAAAAAAAAGAAAAGAAAACTTCGCATTCTGCGTGTGTTTGCTTTTATTTTTGTTTTTCAAACTTTTACGGTGTTTATAATTTCGTATTCTTGTGGTATGTCTGAGTGAGTTTTACCTCCATTTTACAAGGTCGACATACGCCGGTTGATCTTATTATAAAGAAGTCTGCAATGCTTCAAACCGCTAATATCTGCAACTAGTCACGGAACAGGTTAGGTGACCCAAATCACAGTGCTGTCACTCTTTATCATGACATTTTGTTTTCTTCGTTTTTTTCTCCTTTTCCTTACCTTTCACGATCTGGTTTGAACATTATTAATGAGAATTCGATTGTTATAGAAAGTTAAACATGTTTAGTGAGAAACAGAACAATGATTAATTCGTTCTGATAAGTGCATTGAAGCTCTATTGCTATATATGAGAAAGTGTGTGTTATCTCTTTCTATCCATAAGAATAAGAGAGGCAGATACTGAAACAGATTAATTACTTAAAGTTGTTACTGATTTCACACTTAGAAATATATAAGCCATTTTCTTTCATGATAATATCAAATTGATGCTGTCGTTAAAAAAAGCTAAATTTTAGGGGGGAAAAAATGCAAATAAAAATGAAAATGCAGCTTTTGTTTTAAAACTGATTTTAACATAAATGTTTAACGTTAAAGACCAAAAGCTATTTGCTTGCATTTAAAAAAAAATAGAATTTTTGATTAAAAAAACTGCCCATGAAAGGAGAATTGAACAAATATCTAAAAAGTGACTTGCGAATTAGGAAAATTTGTGGAGTTTTTATACCTAAAAATATAAAATAATTTCCATTTTTACAACAAAAAATGTCCCTGATTTCTCAAAAATGTAGAATTTTTATATTTTAATATCAATAAACTTTTCGGCAAACATTGTTATAGAATAAACTTAATCAATTTGTTACTTTTATTCCATAAACTTATTTCTTTGTCAGTTATCACGTATTTTACCCAAATTTTTCTTTATTATGTTCTAAATTAATTTTTTCTCTAAATATAACTAGTAATAATTTCAATATTTGATATATACGTATTATAGCTCATATACATGGGAAACATATTTTGAGAAGTTAATTTAATCTATTTTAAGGTTTTATAGTCTTTGACTTCTAAAAGAATACACAATTTTAAAAAGAAGAATAGGTATTTTTGATGAATTAATAATTCTGAATGGAATTGCCCAATTTTTCTTTTGTCTGAAGTACCGGAAAATAAAAAGGGTAAATTCCTTCATCACACACACACACAACACTCTTCAATAAATATTCTCAAGTATTTGAATGGAATCGCTTTAACGTGATAAACCTTTTATTCTATGATTTAAAAGACAATATGAAGGAACTTTCGTGTGGGATTTGCAAATATGTCACGAAATACTTAGATACTCACGGAATCCCATTATACTGTTCTTGTTGTCCTTATAAAACTGAAAAACCAATAAAATGCTTATTCACTATGATTTTTTTTCAAAAAAACTGAAATTGAATACGTTGAGTTGATCTTCTTGAAATTTACGATTTTAGTGACTCTGAATCTACCGCTTTTCTGTGATTCTTCCAACAGAAAATTTATTCTTAAGGGATTTTTGACGAATAGAGAAAATCACTGAATGCATAATTATTCTACTTAATAAAAGCCGCAAGCATTATTTTAATAACTTAACTACACTTAGGTAACGGATAGTTATGTTTAATTCGACTAAAATAACATTACATGTGAAACGTCGGATCAAACATGTTTCTAGAATAAGAGTGGCTCATAAAAGTTCATCTTTTTTTCATTAGATGGCAGCACCAAAAATTGATAGTCTTCAAAATATTCCAAATTAAAGTTATTTTACATGTTTTTTAATATTAAGTGTAAAAAAAAATATTCCAAAAATAAAAATACAGTTATTTGAATTTAAGAGAAAATTTCACTGAAGTTTGAATTTTTTTAAATTTATAAATTGGTTACTATTTTCATTTAACTAATTTCGTCTCAAATATATGTGAAAATATTTTTCTTCCAGTTTCTGCCTAAGAACTCGGATAGTCAAAACTAACAACTAATTTATTTCCGATAATACTAATTTAGACTTTAATTTTAGTTGCCATAATTTTTAAAAGTAAGAACGAAAATATATATCTGTTCCCATTACCATTTATTAATTATTTACAAAATTTAGAAACAAACACAATAAGAGTATTACAATACTGTAAATTTATTATTATTTTTTAAAAATACCAGGTATATTAATTTCAGAAGGCAGTATGCACTACCTGACTATCAAAATTAAGCATAACTTTAGTTTGAGTTTTACTCAATTCAGAATTTTAAGAAAATTTTAAAAGTAGAAAGAAATTTCAATTAAAAAAAATCCATATATATTTAATAGTTAATATTATCAACAAATTGTTACTGTCTAAAATGTACAATTATTTGTAATAATGTATAGAAATAAACAAAACTAATATTTTTAAATGAATCCAATTTTTAAAACAATATTTTCATGAGAGGCATTGAATATCCAAAAGGACTAAAAATAAAAAAGAGAAACTTACCAACTCCTGCCAGTGCAACCAGAAACAAGAAAGTGTACATTTTTTTCGTTAAAATAATAAAAGAAGAAATCAGCTTTTATTTCCCCAGTGAGAGAAGCGTGTTTCAAAGCGAAGCTAAAATGAGAACGTCTTTCCTTGCGGAGCGTTCGTTGCGAAAATGTGGAGGATACCTGAGAGCAGACAGTTTTTGTAGCAGCTCAACTTCAACCGTTCACTGCGACCGTGACCTAGCCTCGCACCAGCGATCGCCAAATAGTGGCCTCAAAGCGCGCAAGAATTGTCGTTTAGCGCTCTTTTAGAATCGGACTAGCCAACCTTTCAAATTCTTTATTTTTCCTAAATGTAAAAGATGGAGATTAATATCATTTTTTCTTTATTATCTTTTTTGGAACGTTCACGTTTTGATCTTGTAAACGTTACGCTTCGTATTTCACGAAAGTACCGTTTTCCGCCCAGACTTCTGGAGATTTAAGCAGAAATACTTTAATTGTCATAATTTCCATACGTTCTCTTTGGCTAACTTTTTTTACTTGTGAGGGAAAAAATAAAAAAGAATTTGGGCGAGGTGAGGAAGTAGACAAGGTTTCTCCACGGAAATTATTAATATTAAAATGTTTTTTGGTGTTGTTACTTTTAGAAATACTCCTTCCAAATTTAAATTTTATATTAAAGCAAAGACTTCTATTTCGTCTGAAAGTTAGGAGACATGCAAGAAATAACCAGTATAAGGAAATAAGATTTTCTTAAAATGTATAGGACCTTAAAATATAAAATAAATTTAACACATATATTGAAAATTTTCTTAAGAAATATGCCGAATATCATTAAAAAAATATTCGAATAGTTTATTTTATTACCTTCTGTTTCAATCAAAAAGAAATTTTAAGTTTTGACATTTTATTAAAGTTTGCCTTATCCTAAGTTACTTACATTTCTTTGAGTTAGACAAAAGCATTAAAAAGTCAATTACATTTCGTCCAGTTTAAGTAATTATTATTGATTAATTTATGCGAATGAGATCATCTCTTTATTCTCTAACTTGTTCCACCGGGTTTCATTTCAGAACCACAAATCTCATTTTCTTTATTTTGAACTATACTGATGCTTCTGATTACCTCACTTTTCCTTTTCTTCAACTGTTATTGATTATTTTACTTTACTGAATGAATAAAGATAAATGTAATCATACAAACTCCGTCTGAGCTATGTTCAAATAATAGCCATTAATGAAAAGTCATAAGAATCGTACTCATTCGAAAAAATATAACACTTATAATTCTTATTGATTCTCTTTTATACACTTCTAGAAATAATGAGAAAAGTATTGAAGGCCTAATTAACTTTTTTTTTTAAATTTGAGACTTAAAATTCATAAAAAGGCCTTCTTTATTTTTACTTAAATGTGCACTAATGTAAAATTTTTGTTAGATTTTTTTTGAAATGTAAGCAAATTGGAGAGGGAAAAAACAGAGAGAAATAATTTAAGTAATAATAATTATTATAGAAAGATACATGCTTTGAATGATACATCATATTTATAAAATTGATGAAATAAAATTGTTTATTGTGTTATGATATTTAAAATTATATAAAATATATATTTATGCATAATAATTTACATATTTGATTAATTTTAAAGTGATTCACAATGTGTAATACGTATCTAATAACAATACGTATTTTTAGAAGAGCGCTAAATACTTTCAAATAATATAATCGATTCACATAATTTCAAATAAAAAAATATAAAAAGCCCATAAATTTATTTGAAATAATAATGAAATATTTCTTCGTTTCTATTAAATATTGATTATTAAGAGAAATAACTCAAGCAATATTATCTGATTTTACTTTTCTACTAGAACTTATCTGAATATAGTTTTACTTGTTCTATAAACTATTTCCTTATTGTTAAGTATTGTTTGTATTTTTATTTTAACGCACGCGTAGAATATTTATTTATATTTTAGTAATATTGTGTGTTATATAAATGTTGTAGCGAAGCGAACATGTTGCTTTTTTATTATTTGGGCACTGATTTTGCATATTTTTCCTTTTATTTGGCTCTTATATGTTGAGAGCCTTTTTTTTTATCCTCTTGTGTCTTGAATACTATTATTAAAAAATAAAACTGTCTTTCCGAGCTTCTTTCCTTGATAACCTTTCTTGTAAATACATGTGTAGCTTCCTTATGAACAGAAAAAGGGGTTCTGAATTTTGTCTTTTCTATCATTTTAAAATTAAAAACCAGTTAAAGTCGGAAAAGTCACGAATGTGTCAAAGGATATTCAGCAAGGTTGCAGTTAAAATTTCTCTATTTTATCTGTTTTATTTTTTCAGTAACTTTTTTTTCTAATGTTTCTAGCAGAGATAAAGTAGTTTTCAGTCCATAATTTGTATAACTCTTACATAAATGAATTCTATTTTATTAGCAGTAAAACTTGTCATTTGATTAATTCTGGGTAAATATCAAATAAGTTTACATGAATATATATATATACATATATATATATATACAACAAAACAAATGAACTTTACAATTCATGTAATTTATTTAAGGATTAGTTCTTTAAAGGGCATCATTTTCTTACAATTGCACATCTACTAACAAGCGTTCCTTAAATGATATTATTCAATTTTGAATTAAAAAAATATTGGGCATATAATTGTCAAGCACAACATTCAATATAATGTCATATATTCCATGAGAATTTAAGGTGACAAAAACCAAATAACCAATATTTTAGTTTTTAAATGTTTCTTCTTTTATTACAAGAAATTTCAATAAAAAAATATGCTCCAAAAATGTTTGATTTTTAAGATTGTATTATATATAAGAAGGAAACAAAACTTTCAAAAAACACTTTTTGGGTGGAGAATTAAGTAGGCTTACCCGAAGATTCTGTTTAAATATATATATACAAAAAAAAATATTTATTTAAAATTCTAATCGGATCAATACTGAAAGTCTGATCCTGGACTGTCCTTAATAACCCATTATACAACCCTAGTAGGACGTTAATACAACTGAAATCATATAGTTAAAAAAAGTAATAATGTTCCGACTGATTTCAAGCTTTACTTAATACAAAGTTTGCGATAAGTTAAAGATTTCTATTAAAACAGTTTAAAATATAGAACAATTTTTGTAATTTAGACTTATTAATTTAATTCCTTCTATCAAGAAATATCTTTTAGATACTCTACTCCACCCGATATTTGTTCTAAATACAGTACTACATATATTCGCATTTTCGCATCGTCGCACTGCAAAGGGCTTCCGAATAATACATATAAAAAAAGAGTTGAATAACTTTATGAATTCTTGATTATTTTGTTCCATAACCTTTATTGTTCTTTAACCCCACCCATTCTTATATTTATTTTTATTACCTGCGGGCATATTGAATAAAATAAATACAATGAGTATGTATGACGTCTGAGATTTCTTTTTTCAATCTAAAGGAGTGTTCGGTTCAAAGAACGCTGATTAGGATCGATGATTTTTTAAAAAAATTTTAAAGGTCTCGGTATGTAAATTAAAATTTTAAATTATAAAAGTATAAAAACAAATGTTGTCAGCCAATGTCACATTAGGAAAGGAATAATTACCTTTTACTTTATTAAATATTCCTATAAGTTACGCTAAATTATTCGCAGTATTTCAAACAAAATTTAAATATTTAAAAGCTTATATTTTAAATAAGGAAGAAAAACCTTTTTTGAATGTAATTATGATTGAAAGTGCTTAACACTGGAACTCCATTTGGCACTTCATGCATAAAACGATTATAGCTTAAATTTACTTTTTTTACACTCCGTATTTTGTAAACATTTAAATGCTATTATATGCATCAAAATATTTTCTGAATGCATAAAATAGTACTATAAATAGAGAAAAATATTTATAACATGTAAATATTATAGATTGTTAAATTCAAATAAGCAAAAAGTAGATAGTAACAGACATGATGAGAAGACAGATAACTGATTAAAGACCTCAGGACTGAATTTCCGAGTTCTTATTCCATCAAACATAGTTATGATGATTACAAAATGTCTTATTCTGAATGTATTTTAAATTCTTAACATGATGTGGTTAATAACTTAAGAGGAGGAAATACTTTAATAAATTTTGTCATCGTTATCAATGATTGAGAATATTTAAGTGCGTCATCATTTGCTTTTCTGATGCTACACTTTTTTAAAAATAAAGGTACAAAAAGTTTTAAGTTTACTGCTTTGATAGCGAAATCAAAGCAATAATTGTGATACCTCAGAAAATTAGGTAGAAATTTCAAATCGGCATTTAATTTAAATTTAATTTTTATCTAAGGATATTTCAAGTTGCGTGTATAAAAAAGTAACTATTTTCTACGCTCTCCATAATCATCAAGATAAATGTATCAGGTCACACTATGCATCATTGGCTTCAAAGAGACTTTCAGTTTGTGTGCTTCTAACCCCATTTTACGGCATAGACCACCTGAAACTTTGTAGACAGCAAAATTTATGGAGTGAATATTAACTGGGCTAGAAATCTCTCTATATACATCAGTCAAGCTTCTGTTTATTTTCATTGTATATTTTTTCTTTCCATTTACAAGATGAGATGAACTAAGGAATCTGACAGTTTTCTAAAAATATAGAAAGGGAGATATTTTTAGAAACTGGATCTCATCGCGATTTTGCTTTCCTTGGTATACTAAAGAACTTGTAATACATGGCAAGAAATTGTAATGCACCTGGATAAAATTTCAAAGGAATACATTTGTTTTTTAAAATATAACTCATAACTATAAACAAATGACATAAAGATAAGTATATATAAGCAATTCACATTCAATTTACATTTCTTGATAAAAAAAAAGGAAAAAGTTCCTGATCTTGAAATTTTGGAATATTTCTTAAATTGATTTAAAAAGCAAATAATTCATAAAGCTTCATTCGAAAATTGTTTTATATTTCCACGAATTGAAAATTTTTAATTAGATATGTTTCTTTATAGCTACATATTATATTTGTACATTTATGACGTACTGATACACATATTATAATTTAAATAAGGTTTGTATATATTATATCGGGCTTAGACACATGCAAAATTAAATGAATTTAATTGAATGCTTTAATAATAACTAAGAACAGTTTTTAAAAACTTATCTTTGGTTTGAATAAATAGTTTTTTGTTATACTGCAAATTTTTCTGTTATTAGATCATCGTAACTATTTTCTTAGCTTTATAAAATTAAGACTTTTCAAAGGGAAGTAAAAATAAATTTCAATTTTATGACATTCTCTAAATGTGTATTTTGAGTTCATACTTCACAAGAACAATATCAACCTATGCTGCTATCAAGATAAATGCGACAAAGTGCTTTTAGATTTTGAAAATCTGCTAAAATTTATTACTGTGACAAAAACTTCCAAATTTTCAAAAATATATGTATCTGATAATTTATTTTCAATGCAAATTAGTTATAATCGTCCACTTAAGTCTTTATCTAACTAAAAATATGTTATAATAAAAAACACTACATATTTATTTTATCTCATTTTCATTGTACACATATACATGTACGGACAAACACGTGAATATATATATATATATACATATATAACCTGATGATATATAAGAACAATGATTCAATACACATAAAAAACTATGTACCCTGGAAGAAGCTATCCTATTGGACGAATATCATAGTGGGTGTGATGTACGTGTATTGAAAACTAAACACTAACAGTAGCATAAGAATTGAATATTTTGTTCAGAAAATACAGCTGCAAAAAAGGGGAAAAATAATACTGTGTTGTGCCACCTCTGATCCTGACACAAGTTGTTGGCTTAGGAAACATATGGTGCTCTTTCAACAGCAGTTTATACAATTGTATCCTTAATAGAGCGGGAGAGTGGTGTGTAAACAGGAGAAAGGAGTGTATGAGAGTCCGGAAGTAGAGTTTCTGAGGTTGTTATGAGTTGTGAGGTAGTTTAACTTAAGTAGTTGCAAAATAAAGAGTGGAAGTTATTTTAGATAGTGGTATAAATTGATGCCTGGGAACCACTGCTATTTAGCTCATTGACTCATAGAATTGGCAGATTTCCTTCTGTGAGGTTACTTGACATATACATTTTAACTGGTGAGTTATCAGGAGATGCATCTCTGATCACTCTGTCCTTGTGTTCTGTTGATGCTTTCGCTCGGCCACTACCTTATCGACGCTCTATCCAGCCATGGTTCCCAATTCTTGCGGACATCGTCGAGTAGTAGCATTGCTTCGAACCAAAGAGTTCTAGAGATGTTACTTATTTAACGGTGGTCTAATTATTTGACATTCTTGCTTCTTTTAGTCCCATAGCATATACTTTCTCAAATTGCAACATCTTCTCATACAGTTCGGGAATCCATCTGAGAGGAATTTATACAGTCTATGTGGGTTGGAGCAACAACATTTGTAAGAAAATTATACCTCAATAGTGAAATGTCTTCTACTTTGTACTCCAACTAGATGCTAAATTGTAATGTAATGGAGCCAGAGGCACCCGTAGGAATTTTTCAGGAGGGTAAGGTGTCCAGTGTCGAAAGTCCACCATTCTCGTATCATACCTCAATGCACCGCCAAACATATACTTTTGATTTTGTCGATTGTCGGGAACAAAAAACAATACAAAAATAAATTATTGAATAAATAACTATCAATAATTAATAAAATTAATTTTTAATAACAAATACCTAGTCAAATTTTGCGTACTAAATTCATATGATTATAATCAAACAAAAAAGAATCAAGGGCTATGGGTAGGGTCCGAACCCCTTCCCCTTTGTGCGCGCTACTGGATGGAGCTATAGCTAATCAGTTATTGACTGCCAAACGTTAATCATTTGCATATTCTATCATAAATTATGTGCATGTTCAATTGAATTTCATTCACTTAATTCCTTCTTGGTGCGTTCCTTTCATGTTATAGAGTTATAAATATAAGGAATTTCTGTTCCAATTTTCCTGGGAAAGCTTTCTTTAATTCATTTTGGTCATGAACCCTTTAAGATATCGGGTTATTCTTAAAGTTTTTTTACTTACCTTTTTAACAGCAGTAGTAAATTAACTATAACTTAAGTTCTCTAAAGTTTCCACGTCGTTAAACTTTACTGTGAGTTGAAGCAATATTGTGTGATCTGCATATCTGACCAATAGGCCTTGAAATATTTAAATGTGGTATAATTCTATAGAACATTTAGAAGTTCCTCATGTTTGAATAAGCTCAAGGCTTGGATTTAAAGAAGAATAAAGAAGAATGTTTTTGTCCGACCTATGTTTTGCTAATGGGCTTTCGTGTGCCTCTACAATCTTATTGATCTGTGTATATTTTGCTTCCGTGTAATATTTTGTTTTTAAAATAGCAGCAAACATCGTCAATGAATAATTGTATCCTCATTATGTCTTCCCGAATCATTTTTAAAAACCCACGGTGTTTCACACACACACACACACACACACACACACACACACACACACACACACACACACACACACACACACACACACACACACACACACACACACACAACACACACACACACACACACACACACACACGCGCGCGCGCGCGCGCGCACTATTACTACCTATACTAATAATAATAATAAACCATCCGCTCCATTTTACTTCTGGCAGCTTCAAAAACACTTCATTTACACTTCGTTGTAGGTACTCAATTTGCAAACATAATGATAGGTATAAAAATCTATGCAATTTTTAAATCGAAGTATAAAAGCTGTAATTTTATTGTTGTATCAGAATATTCAGCATATCACTTGAAATTCCCAGGAACAATTTGAAACGAACATTGAAGAAATTCAAGTTGGTAAAAGAGGTTGAGGTTACAAAAGAGTAATAAATTTAAAATTTTACTTGTTGAATTACTAGCGAAATAAATCGCAAAAACAATCAATTTTAGAGCGAGATTATTTTTTCCTAAGTCCTGAAGATGACTTGAAAGTTTGGATAAGAAATAGATAGTCTCTTGTTGGCAATAAAACAAATTAAAAAGCAAGGATTTCATATTAAATTTTTTAAGTAACATAATCAGAATTTACTGAGTTGTTTCTTGAATATAAACTGACTTTTTTAAAAGAATGATTATAGCCCTAAAAATTAATTTAAAGAATAGGAACATGATCAATTGTGAACTTTAACAATAATAGAGTTCTTTTGACAGCTTTTGTGAAATTGTAGATGTTTTTGTGTTTATTTTCAATTTTGAATCAATTTAAATATCTCTATAAAATCTTAGTAAAAATATTGCATATTTCTGTTACTTTCACTGCTAGATTTTCGTAATCTCAGTTGAATACATACCATAATAACATTAACACGAAATAGTATCGTTTTGGTACGTATCAAATGCATTTCATAGGATTTTAAATTTTTTGGCTGGATTTAAAATAACCTATCATTTACTGTTGATGAGTAACAATAATCGATAACATTTGGTCGTTTGGTATTAGAGATATCTACCAAAGTGTTATGAAATAAAAATAAACAAGAAAACCGTACTATAAGTTAAAAAGTAGATATTTAACCATTCGCTCTAAAGAAGTTGTCGAATTATTGTAAATAGTATAAATCAATTAAAAATAGAATCATCTGAATTTTGCATTTAATGGAAAACAATTTGTTAAACAGGAAAATTAAATCAGGATGCCTTTTTTATTACTTTTAAAATATACTATTCCAATTTATTTTAAATAGCCGAAAGATAATTTCTATTTCTTTCTAAATTATATTATGAATTGCAACAGTTGAAAACAAGACCTTTGGCGTTTTCATACTGATTTGCTCAACATTTAACCTTAATAAGGTCACTAACACTGCCACGCCAAATAATTTGAAAAAGAAATGCTCTGAACGAAATAAAAATAAATTTAAAATATATTAGAAGGTAAAAATTATTTGCCTCAAGATAATTTGTCAATGTTGATCATGGTAATGCCATCTGGCTTCTTCACGACCGAAAAATTGAAGGCCACAATAATCGATATTTGATCAAGGAATAGTATTGACCTACGGTGTGATCGAACTTTTCCTCATGAGAACGTTCTTTGCGATCGGCAAGGAGCTTTCACTTAATTTCTCCTGGAATGTGGATAAAAGCATGCCTACAGCAATATTTTGAGATAAACACGGTATTCATGTTGGGTGTTTACATAGTGTTTTGCACAGCAGAATCATTTAAAATGCATTCCTAATTCGAAGGAAGAAAATCAGAATAAAATATTTTTTTTGTTCTCTTTTTCTTGATTATTTTTAGAACTACTTTTCATTTGCATTTTTGTCTCAAAGGAAAATGTTTAGTAGAAATGGTATTGAAATAGGGATGTTTTTGAAACAAATGACCGATAAATTAACTTGAAAATTTTTTTAAAAATAAAAATTGAAAATAAACTAAAAATAAAAATTGAAAATTTTTTAATGTTTGATTTTAATTTGGTTATTAAGTAACAAATAATGAAACAAATGGTAAAAACTATGGCAATAATTTATCACATAATTTACATATTTCTCTTCATTAATAATTTCCATTTAAGTAAATATTACGGATTTACTTATGAGGAAATATAAAAATAGTAAACAATCACCAAATTTGTGATCTTGCTGTATAAGACTGCTTTTTAATGGCTCTAAGCATTGTTTGTTGAAAAATTCTTTATCTCCAAATAAGTGTAGTTGTAGCATTTTTTTTTAAAAAAAAATTACACTAAGGAAGGAAGTCTTCATACCCACAATATCCAAGACCCCAAGCAGATATTTTAACATAAAAATATCCCAATTTTTAAATAAATCTTTGATATATTTCGCAATAAATATATCTTTCAAATATATTCTGTCTTTAAAATTAAAAGAAATTTGGTAAATGTGCAAATGTTCACTTCGAAAGGAAAGAAAAACATTTCGCTCTATAGTAGGAAATGAAGAACTAAAACATATTTTGCACCAAAAAATAATAAATTGGTTAAAAAGAAAAATATGTGGCATAATATAAAATATTATATAATCTCAATAAGATTACTGAGTTTAATAGTATAACTACAAGTTTGAGGTGTTTCTGTTCAGAAAACACTTTCTGCTTCCAATTCTTAAACACAGGAAGAGAGTTAAAAGAGAAGTTATGAGTCTTTTGTTTCTTATGAATGTATAAAATCTATTAACAATGTCTCTAAAAAAAGCGTTTCCTTTTTCATATCCGTGGTACATAATGTATGTTATAATACTATACTTGTATGTTTTGATGAAAAGGGTATCAATGAATTTTTCAAATTTAGAATTCTCCAGTAAAAATGTGTTTTATGCAACTCTCATTTTTATATTGTTTTAAATACTAACATAAATAAGTTAACTTTTTAAATTCCTGTGATTTAAAGCTCTCTTTTAAAACATTTTTATCTCACATGTTTATTACATTTTTTATATGAGCTTTAAAAGTAAGATTTTTAGTTTTTTTAGAATCATTTAATTTTAAGATATTCTTTTAATATCAATATTTCACAATCTATGCATTTATATTTCATTAGACATTCTGAAAACTAACTCCAATGCTTTAATTGAACTATTTTCGTATAGAGAATTAGTAATCCTGTCTTAAAATCCAGTATTTGGATATTTTCTTTTCATATCTAATTTAAGAAGCATGTATAAGTTCAGTATGCCTAATCTTACACAATAGTGAATTTTTGGTATTGCATATTTTAGCCTTACTTTGTACCTTTTTATCCTCAAAAATTTAATTTTAAAAG
Organism: Trichonephila clavata; assembly: GCA_019973975.1. Lineage (NCBI taxonomy): Eukaryota > Metazoa > Arthropoda > Arachnida > Araneae > Nephilidae > Trichonephila > Trichonephila clavata. The sequence continues at coordinate 234,780 of BMAO01012526.1, forward strand.
TGAAATTTTTTTGCATTAGTGGAAAAGCCAAGGCATAATTCAGTAACAATTCAAACAGAGTTAGTGTTGCATTTTCTTACTAGTATGTAAAACATATTTAAAACTAAAATTTTCATTATTTCAAATAAGCAGAGAAGAAACATTTGAAGATAGACAATTTTGAAACACGAAGAAAAGGTCATAAAATTTTTCTTAATTATTGCAAGAAAAAAATAAAAATAGTACTTATTTATATTAAAAGGCCTATACTTATCAATCTTATTAAAATTTTCCGAAAAATCAAACTTTAAAACTTATTTACAAAGATAAAAAAAATTTCATACATAAATATGTTGTCTATTTTTATAACCTATTTTTCTATATTTTGTAATAATTCCCAGAAACTTTTGATTATGTATATAAATCAATCGGTACAGCATAAACTTTGTAGATTTGTGATATTAAATTTAAAAACACCAGTAGAAATTGGTTCTTTGTAAAATAAATTTTTTGTTTACATATGATGAAAACGAAATATTATTTTTCAAAATTTTATTAAAAGTAAACTAAAAAATATGATTGAATAATATAGAAAACAGAATTAAAAGTCAAGGGGAAGAGAAACAGAGTAATTTTGGAATAATATAAACTGTCATGATGGAATTATACATTGCAGAGGATTTTCCTAATTTACAAAAATAATAAAAAATACCACCAATAATTGAATGTTTTATAAAATATTTCCCTGCTAGAATATTATTCTAAAACCTTATTAAATTATTATGTTACATAAATTAAAAGAAAGGTATCGAATATGAAACAACACAGCTAAGTGAGTGATAGGACAACACCCTTTTTCATTTTATGGAAAAAAAATACGTGAATAAATTTATCTTAATCTATTTGCGTTCTCGAGTAGCTAAACCAGTTTTATGCCTATACAAACAAATATAAAAACAGAAGTTGTAGGACACATATCCAAACTTAACAATAGGTGCTTCATTGGGAAGGTAACTCACTGCAAGCTGCAAGTATAACACACATCATCCCAGCATCGTGTTATACGATTTTGACTTTGACCTAAAAATTTCACAGTTGTGTCTTTTTTTCTCTCTCTCTCTCTTTACAATCACAGCATTGTATTTATACTCCAGCTAAACAGTGTGATTCAGAAATACTTTCATGTTCTGAATCCAATGTTTTTATAGCGATGTGAAATGAAAACGAGTCGTTTTCAAGAGCTTCTCCAAAAGACTTATTTTAAAAGAGAACAACTCTTTGAGAGTCAAACGAGCAAGTAGCATTGACCGCTAAGTCGGTCTAAAAATAAGTACGTGACAGAATTGTAAACATCGAAATCCAACTCTACTCATCAGAAAAGATAATATCACTTAAAAGATTTTAAATGGTAATTTTATTTCAAAATATTGTGTTAAGTGTAGTGTGTGTTATTCTTCATTCCCTGCTGTCATCCTAAATAAATGATTTATACAGATGTGACTATAAGACTAAAAGAGGTGCATTTTCTTAATATTTTTAAGTACATTCATGTCCATAAATTAAGGATAATGAAGTTCAGGCAAAGAAAGAGACAGAAGCAAAACAAATTTGACTTATTTGTAAAGTCTATTTATTAAACAAAAGGTAAAGAGCAAAAAAGATGCTATATGTTTGACATAATTAATAAAAATTGCAATTTTTACTCCCTGGAGCAAATTTCAAAAAAGAACCTATTTACAAAAAACAGTATAACATGGTTAGTATGATGGTTAATACGGAGTATGTCTCCCGGACGATGCAATACAGGCCTTACAACGCCTACGCATGCTGAGTATCAAATTATCAATCTGGTCTTGGGGAATATTACACCACTCATCAAGCAATGCCCTCCGAAGTTCCGGTAGACAGGTGGGAGGGGGTTGACGGGCTGCAATTCGTCGGCCAAGCATATCCCACACATGCTCTATTGGATTCAAGTCCGGTGAGTATGCTGGCCAATCAATACGGGTGATATCTTCCGATTGAAGGCATTCGTCTACAATGTTTGCACGGTGAGGACGGGCGTTGTCATCCATAAACAGAAATTCAGCACCCATGGTGCCCCGAAACAAACGTACATGTTGTTCCAGAATGACATCCCGATAGATGTGGCCTGTCATCGTTACACTCTGAACATGCAGATCAGTTCTGGAACCAAGAATAATTCCTCCCCAAACGAGCCATCCTGCACCACCGTAACGGTGTCGTTCAATGGTGTTCTCTTGGAGGTAACGGGTACCTGGCGCTCTCCATATGAAAGTAAGGCGAGAATCAGACTGCAAACTAAACCTGGACTCGTCGGGAAACATCACACAAGACCACTGTTGCGGTGTCCAGAATGCATGCTCTCTACTCCAGATTAATCGCAGGCGACAGTGAGTTGCGGTAAGGGGAACACATCTGATAGGCCTACGAGCATATAGACCAATGTGCCCTAAGCGTCTGTACACGATCTGCCTTGAAACTGTCGTACCGGTAGCTGAAGAGAGCTGACGAGATAGGTCTGATGCTGTGCTCCGTCTGTTTCTTTTGGCAGTAACTGCCAAATACCGGTCCTCATTCGGCGTTGTAACCCGGGGGGCGACCTGTGCTGTAACATCTACTCACATTATCATCATCTTAGAATCGTTGCCAATGCCTGGAGATGACACTCTGGGCGATCCCAAGTTCCTCGGATATTTCCATCTGGGTACGTCCACATTCCAGTCGTCCGATAATTCTACTACGTAAAAATCATTCAAATGCTTCCTGTGTGCCATAGCTATGCGGTTATTGCACTGAAAGGCTTTTAAAGCGCTTGTGAACAATTTTACTTCTTTGCCACCATTCCTTATATACTCCTCTCTTACACTCTCGTCATTGTGACTTACTATCCGCGCCATTTGGTGGTTTCCTGTAATTTGCATATTCTTCTTCAAGATGTGTATGATAATTCTACAGGTGAAATTTTTATTTTAGAGTTCAATTTCTGTGTGATTCTGAATTATCCTTAATTTATGGACATTGTGTATTATTTCGTATAAAGTAATCCTAACATTAAATATTAAAATTTATTTATGTCTATATTAAAAATTTATTTCTGTTACATGGATTTAACATTCTTTTGAATCTGATATTTACATGAGTATTTATCGACCGTATATTGCACCTTTCTATAAAAATAATATGGAAAATGAATAAAAGACTTTTCATCACAAAAAAGTAATTAAAATTTAATAGGACTGAATAATTCCTCTAATATCCTATATACTAAAACTATACACAATTCTTTAATTTAACGAATGCTAAAGAAATTTTAAGAAATGGTCTTAAATCAAATAATTTGATTTTCTTCATTCTTTTGAGAGGGGTTGCGTCTCATTGAGAGTTTGTTAAAATGTTGTTATGGATGATAAAAAATCACACTTGGGCTATTTTTCATTTTTAATAAAATTTAATATACCGTAACAAAATGAGCTTTAAAAACAAAAACAGTTTTGTAACAAAATATTTTCTTATCTCCAATTATTTGGAAATAAATATATTGTAAGGATTAGAAGACATGTTTATTAATTTTTGAAATGTATGTTTCCTTTTTTCAACAAACATGTTCAGAAAAGTTTGTATTGAATCTTTTAAAATTTTATATTATGTATATCTTTCTCTTTATACACTATCTACCAATAAGCAATTGGACACCTGCAAAAAGAGATATAACCAATATTTGTTCATATTCAATAGTTGATAGAGTCTCCATTTGAGGCAATTACAGCCTTAACCTAAAGGGAATGCTTTCCACACGGGTTTGGTTGATGGACAATGGTATTTTCTTCCACTTGCCATGGAGAAGACATGCAAGTTCTTTCACCGATTTTGGACGCTTGTTGCACGCCTTAATTCAAAATTTCGGCTCGTCACAGAGATTTACTATATGATTCAAGTTTGGACTCTGAGCAGGTTAGTCCAGTCAGTTCACCCCATTATCATCATACTAATCCATGGTGGAATTTACAACATAACAAATTAAGTTGTTATACCGGAAGTATAAATGATCCATCTCGTAAAATTGCCACAGCGTAAGAAGAATATTATTGTCTAGAATAGTTAAGTTGGAGTCGGCGTTGGGTTTACCATGAATTAAAATCAAAGGTCTCAGTCCATACCACGAGAAGCATCCTCAGATTATAATTTCACCTTCACTAAACTTTACTGTAGGCTAACGTTTCTCAAACTGTGGGGCGCACCCCCAGGAGGGGGGCGTGATAACCCTACAAGGGTGGGGGCGCAAACATCGAAAATAAAAGATTTAAAAAAAATTAACTGGAATGAAGTGAAACAAAATACTTTCTAACATAATAAAAAAATGCGCATAAAAACATTTTGTTTGAATTGCTGTAATCCCACAATGAGAGATTTTTTATTAAGTTTCCTTTTAAAACTTAAATACTACTCTCTTTTTGAGAAAAAACAAAACCTAGATCCAGAATCAAAAGTTTTAGGAAGATAAAAAATTCATCACTGTTATTATTATTGAAATACGGACCATTAGCTGTTGGAAGAAAAGGGAGACTCTCTTAATTCCCTTTTCACCCAGGCAGAGCAGAATATATTTGTTGAACAACTGTTTGACCATCGAACTTATTGGAACTGTTAGTTCCGTCCCCTTTCTTATGTGCTTGTTTTTCATTTAGGGAAGTTGTAAATAATGTATTTCTGTTGCTCTGTTTTCTAAGTAAAAGAGTTTTAGGATATTTAGAAAAGCACAGAGAGCATTTTGAAGGATTATTTGGCCAAGATTTATTTTTATGAGTTATTCTCAAACATATAAAGCATAATGAAAAAGGTTTTACGTAATACTTTTTACAACATCCATATTTTATACTAAATGCACTTTTAACCCGGGAGCGGTCGCGTGGGGCATTTATGATCTCTAATGAAGGAAGTTGAAACTAATCAAGCAAGGGAAGAACTTGCTGAAATAATGCATATTGATCATGATAACGAAAGTTAATTTGAGAAAAGCGATAAAGATGAAACGAAAGGAAAATTTTCAAATGCTTCCTAAAGAACTCCATCAACTAAAATATGAAGCCATAAGTGCCATAAATTCGCCCTGTCAAAAAGATACAAGCAAGAAAAAGTTCAACATGCTATTTGTCGATCATCAAAGGACAGTAAAACTACAATAACTTGTACAAAATATGACAGTTTTGCCTGTAAATAACATTCCTGTAATGTTAGTGAAAAGTGTCTGTAATTTGTGTCCCCTATAAAGGTCATGCACATTTGAATAATTTAAGTTCAGTTTTATTGGATTTTTTCTCAAATTATCAAAGAAAAGTTGAAAAGTTCTTGAAAGTAGGTAAGTTTACTTTCTCTTAGTTAAATTATTCACAGGAATTACGATTTTTATTGTCTACACTAAAAATAATTATAAAAAAAGGATTGGAGGGATTGAGTCACCCAGCGTGACCATTAACGTTAGTATCGAGTGCGCGCCTGCTCCCGGATTAAAACATTTTGAAGTCAAGCCTTAAATATTAAAAATAACACAATTATTCTCCATCGGAATTTTGTATTCTTTTTCATTATTTAAAATTGTCTAAATACTAATTCTGTGACGCTTAAAATTACAGTTAATTTATAACAAGTTTGAATATGAGCATTCATTAAAAAAAATATTTAACATTTTTGTATAACTTGTCGCGCACTTGGTTTTACTCTCTTCATAAGAATTCAGCTATTATATCAAGAACTAGCTTTTACCCGCGGCTCCGCTAGCGTTGATGTCTTTAAATAACTGTCAAAGTCGTAATCATTATCATTAAAAAGTAAATAATATAATATGGTAATTTTTTTATTGCTTGACTGGAACCAATAAAATTTTAAAAATTCTAAAATTGATCTTAGTTTAAAAAAAACTGAAAACGTAATTTATTATAATAATTAACAGCAAAAATTCAACAACTTGAACTTTAAAATTTTTAAAAATCGAAAATATCTACGTTTAATTTATAATTCCTCTTTAAAAGAGCTCAAAACAGAATATTATTCTAAGATGCTACTATATACCATATTATATGTCCTTCCGTCAGTTGCAAATATGTGAAAATTTGGGCATTGGACACACCGATCAGGCTACATATAGTTGGCCATGGGAAAAACATTGCTTTTCCAAATGCACCCCTGCTACCTGAAATATTAGCTTTGTTAATATCAACAGTAAAACTGGAAATTGAACTCGTTTGAATTGAAACGGTAGTTCAGTGGGGATACTTGGAATTCGAGGTATGATAACCCTATCCCTTTTCATGGCATATGTTAAAATATTGGTACCAAGTATATTCTGCATCAGTTTTGTGATCCAAAACCTCGTTTCTTTACATAGTCGAGTAGCATCGAGATTTTGCATAAGTATAACTGGTACATTTGATTTTAATTGAAGTTTATGTGAGGGTACACCCGAAAGTTCAAGTGAGTTTAAGAGTATCGTGGGATATGAAGTACTTTGTTCTTTATCCATGATTGTATTCATTGATAAATATTTCTTCATTTCCCTCCTCCCTCTCACGTCGTTTAAATTTTCAATGCTGATTTTATGAACAATGTCATTGTTAGGCGCCAATATTGATCTTGTGCGCAACTATTGATCCCAATTTAAATTTTGTTGCAAGCCCGGGTAAATTTGAGCTATAAGATTTACATAATTTTCTTCTACATTACAAAATTCTCTGGAAGTAAAATATAACCTCCAGCATTTGCGTCCAAACATCCATAACTGATTTTCAATTGCGTCTCTGCATAATGTTCCGAATATACGTCATTTTAAAGATGCACTCTCATATTCGTTTTCAGACTGAATTTTTCAACTTTTGCCCATAAGCTTGATGATTTAATAGAGACTGATTTCATCTGCCGGTGTACCCCCTCTGGATTACTGGGAGAATTTTTCAAAATTCACCAGCCAAGATATAATAAAGCTACTATTCGTCCTATAATATCTGTACTATCTCATAAATCCTGAAGAGTCCGATTTAACGCTTCTATAGCTTTCTTGTGAGACATCGTACTTTCATCCCATACTAAAAGCTTACATTGTTGAAGCATCCTGTCTTGAGAGCTATTTTTTCTGAAATTTCAGATGAGTGAATCTTCAAATGCAAGATTAAGCGATAATTTTAAAACGGAATGTGCGGTACGACCATTGGTCAGTAAAGTCGCGGCTATACCAGAAGAAGCCATAGCAACTGCTATCTTCTGGGTTTTTCTGATGGTCATTAATAATAAGTTTAGCAAAAACATTTTTCCGGTTCCTGGAGGGGCGTCGAGAAAAAAGAATGCACCACTGCCGGATTCTATTTTGCGTAACACTTGTTGGAAAACGTGACTTTGTTCTGGAGTCAATTGAGGGATAAATTCTGTTACTTGATGTTGCAATGCTATAAAATCGTAGTTTAATTCTCAAGCAATTTCATTATCGAAGCCATTTCCGTCGACACGTCTAGGACTAATCAATCCAAAATCATGTAACTTCTTCCCAACCATTCTGAAAACCTTTATTGCTTGTACTTGCTGCAATCGTCAAAAATTCAAAGTAATAAATATTCGAAAATCAAAACTTTTTATGAAACTGTCAATTAATATTACCATAGAATTTTCAATATCACGCGCGCAATTCGCTAAAATTTTATTTCGTTTCCCTCTTTAAAAAAAGTGGGAGAAAATTTGCATTAAAATATCTGGGATTGTCGGAATAGAGAACTTCTTAGCCAACTTAGCGATATTTCTCAAAGTTTAAGTTTGACATTTAACAAACGTAACGTAATAAACGTTAGACGTTTAATAAAAACCATTTAAAAAATTGCTTTTTGTAAAGATGTGTAATTACACTATGTTTCAGTTATTTGTAACAAATGTGAGAAATTTTTTATTAAAATTCCCATTATTGACCAAATGCATAATTTTGCGCCAACTTGGCGGGGAGTAAGCAACGTCCCACGGTTTTGCCCGCATAGTTCCCGTTCCCGTGGGAATATGTAGATAAACTATACCTTATGTTACTCGCTGATGATATAGCTTTGTACTGGTGAAAGAATTTTTAAAATCGTACCAGCCGTTTCCGAGATTAGCCGGAACAAACAGACAGACAGACAAAAATTTTAAAAATTGATTTTTTGATATACGTACTGTATATACTTTTAAATGCATTTAGTAAAAAGCTGCTAATTTGAAATTACAAACAGACACTTCAATTTTATTTATTTGTATTTTGTTACAAATGTGAGAAAATTTTTATTAAAATTCTCATTATTGACCAAATGCATAATTTTGCGCCAACTTGGCGGGGAGTAAGCAACATCCCTCGGTTTTACCCGCATAGTTCCCGTTCCCGTAGGAATATGGAGATAAACTATACCTTATGTTACTCGCTGATGATATAGCTTTCCACTGGTGAAAGAATTTTTAAAATCGTACCAGCCGTTTCCGAGATTAGCCGGAACACAGACAGACAAAAATTTTAAAAATTGATTTTTTGATATACGTACCATATATACCTTTAAATGCATTTAGAAAAAAGCTGCTAATTTGAAATTACAAACAGACACTTCAATTTTATTTATTTGTATAGATAATGCTTCATTTTTTTAAAATGAACTCGTGCGAATAACGGGTACTTCAGCCAGAAAACTTTTAAGGTATCAGTATTGTGTGCACAAGGTATTTTATAACTTATTTCTTAATACTAAGTTAAGAACAAGTTTACTAATTATTAGTGACTTTCATGGGCTTGTCATGCAGAGCAAAGTTTTTAAAAGGAAGACTTAATATTAAAAATTGACACTCTGAGTTATTTTTCTATATTTAGCTGAGAGATCTATATTTTGTCTTCAAAGCAGAAAAGCCGATTTCACAAAAGTAGGATGTTGAAAATGGTAATAGTAATACAGAAAATTAATATTTAAAAATCCTTCTTCGTAAATGAACATTCATTATTTTTGTAATCCAAAATTAAAAACATGTAAATTTTTTGAAAATTATGTCTTGAATCCATTTTAGTTCATTCTGTAATTTCTGGTCACGTGTTTGTAATGCTTTATTAACCTTCAGTTGTAGATACGATCTCAATATTTCCAACCTTTTCCGCATTTCTCAGTTAGCTTTCCGGTCTTCTGGTATGTATTAATTATCTCGAAAATTTCCGAACTCAGTATGTTCTCAGTATAATACAAATTTTAACTAACTTTAAGCAGGTAATTTGGATAAATTACAATTAGTTATAAAATTAATTACAAAAGGAAATTAAATTTGTGGAATTTAACTCAAAATGAAAGTTTACCTAAGTGTGTTTCCCTTTCTTAACAAACTCCTTTATGTTTGCATCTTTTTTAAGTTAAATTCTGATATATTCAGATAAACAAATTTAACAGTCTCTATATATTATAATCGAAAAAGGTTAGAATTATAAGAAAATTGAATAAAATTTAACATGGTATATAAGTTTTCTTAAAATTTTAAGATCTTGCAGTTTAAAGTAAATATTTCATACTACAATGTTGCTGAAACGTGCATTTTTTTTTCGTAAAGTTTTTAATTTGCTTATTTATATATTAAGTTTTAATTGATTCATTTTTCTGTATTTTATACTAATTATAAGTATAATTTTTATTCGTATTTTTCAAAATTCCGCAGCCAGCTAAAATTGAAAATTTTCAAACAATTTACACAAAGCTTTTTTGTTAAGAAAATATTAAAGCACTTTTGAAAATGCTTAGAATTACACAGTTACTTAGTTTGATTCCTTAAATCTGATTGAGTATTCTAAGCTTATGAAGGCTATTAAGGTTACTTAAGCTTCTTTATTTGTATTATTCATTTATTTGAAGGATCCTTATATATATATATAGGATGATTCACTACCAGTGCGGTAAACTTGCAGGAAGTGTCGAGAGGACTAAGACGATTTGTAATCACATAGCATTGCTCAAAAAGGCTTTCTCCACGAGTTAGGGTCAAAAGAGACAAAAAAGAGAGACAAGAACAGAAACAATAACACATTAATATAACATACAGAATTTTAATAACAAGTGTTTTACATTAGTAAAAAGTACACGTGCTACAATGAAGGCGTTATAAATTTCCGCCGCCAGCAATCAAACAGACTTTATATTAGCACCACTTGAACTCACTAACATTCTGGAAGATTCTTAAAATGTCTTGCCATTCTTGTCGATCGCTCTCGATTCATGGTAGCTCTCTCAAAACAACTATGCACACATAATCTTTTGTGCAAACGTGCAAAGATCGTATGATGAAGAGGTGTTCCTGTTCGGGAAACATACCTGGTACAACAACAGAGTGGCACTCTCGTTACAATCCTCAGCTTTATATGTGATTTGCACATTTACCAATTCAACACTTGAGTGTTCGTTCCACCTACCTCTTCAGTGAGAGGTTTTCAAATGCAACTAAAACTTCAGTATTAGTTTTAAGCGAGACCGTTGTGCAGTCGAGCTCTCGTACATTGCCTATGACCACCTGATAACGGACATAATTCGGAATCATCTTCGTATCCCTAGAAAGTTTATAGTATTGTTATGAATAATTCTGTATGTTAGCAGTTTTCAGAAATTGTGGATTATGAAAGCATAAAATCAAAGGTTTCTCAGAAACAATGATTTTATGAACTTTTGTGGAATAATACATAGCAATCTAACTCATAAAAGCAAGAAAAAGTATTAAGAACTTTTGTATATGATACAAAACTGTAAAATAAAATAATAAAAATAACTATAGTGTATGACAAGGAGAGCTCAGCGAAAAGAACAGTTCAAAAAATAATTAAAAATTATGCATTGAATACAGAATTTGATAATTCCTGATCCTTTCCCAATATTTCAATACGATTTACAGCAGGCAATAATGATGATAATCGCAGTTTGGAGAAGTAAGTTCCCTTTCTTCAGCAATGTAGTTGGTGTGGTGGGGTAGTTAGGTGATGGAGAGGGGGCCAGCTTAGGTGTCGCCCTCGTCACTATACCAGGGTTCAAAATTACAAGGTTTGTCGTCAATAGCCCTTGTGCAACTTTGTAGTGCGACGTTAATATAACTATCTTTCTAAAGTAATGCTGTCTTCATGACATTTATATCTTTAGGAGGAAGATGTTTTCGTTCAACTGCTTTTCCAGGATTGTAACGTAGTTTCTTTCTATCAAGTTCAGATCAGGATAATGGCCACTATATTTTTTCAATGGTTTCATTTTCAAGAAATTCATCAACGATATTTGTTCAGTGTGTATGTTATTGTAGTCTATAAATAAAAAAATTCGAAACCATATGATCTTCAAAAAAAAAAAAATACATAAGGTTGTAAGATCTGATCCTTAGTCACAGATCCTCTCTGTTGGAAGCATGTAGGGTTGTACGTTTATCTATCATAATTTTTCCTCGTACCGTTACACCTTTTTATTACCAAAATGGTCAAATTTTATATTTGAAAAAGAGATTTCACATTTCTGTCCTCTCCCGCTCCCCAGACATAAGATCCTTCAGAATCAGACGTAATATAAAACCTTGACTCATCAATCAAGAGGGCATGTCCATTGGTGCTCATTCCTGTTCTGAGATTATTTGCATGAAGCAATGCAATTTGGCTGTGAACACAGTGAAACACATATCTGGATTTTTTTGGGAGTAAATGCCATTTTTATTTGCCGTAATACGACAGCAGTTGCTACAAGTTATGAACTTATTTACACAAGCAATACACTTCCTGTGACAACGGATAATCGCCTATCAATCTTGAGACGTAGTTATGCTTTTACGACCTTGTCCAACCCTCCTTATAACATTGCCAGAGTTCTAAAATTGTTTCCATATAGTAGAGACCGACTGTTCTAAAATATTCCTACATCTCCTTGGTTTCATTATTGTTTGCACTGCTTTTAAACACACACTAAATTCAGATATTCTATTGCAGAAATTCATTAAAATATTCCCTTTAAGCAAATTAAAAATTTTACCGTCGAGGGACGTAATGCTTTGATTTGTATTCAAGATATCGTTTGATAGCTTTTGATTCGATAACGCAAATTAGTTTAGTCTTTCATTCATTTCTTGCAAAAATGGATTACACCAATTGGACATTTTATGGAATATCATTATTTTTGAATATGTGAGAATTGAAATGCAACTTTCATGCATGTGTATTTTTATATGCATGAAAATATTAAGCTTTAAAATTTCACTTAAAAATATCCAATAGTACTCATAAATATCTGAATTTCTGCGAGATTAATGTAAATGCTAATTTAGTGATGTAAAACAAACTGCTTGATATCTATTGGCAATGGATCCCTTAACTTTAAGCCATGGTCAAGCGATGAAGCTGTATAAATGGATCATTTCTACTGCAATTATTTTGAAATTAAAAATTATAATATCAACATGATAATGATATTCCTTTTTCTTCGATATAGTAGGGAAATAGGTAATTTTAGACCAGTACATTTTTCTTTCATTTTTTTTTAAATAAAAGGGAATCTAAAATATTTTGGAGCTATTATTATTCCAATGTTTTGGAATATATAAGTGTAATTAGTGAGATATAAAACCAAACCTTTATTCCTTAAATTGAAAAACATACGACTTTTTCAGTTAGAAGAAGTCATTAAAATATTTTCTTATTGTATTACTCTTTTTGCTTAAAACAGTTTTACAACGAATACATTTTTGAAGCTTGAATGACATGCATGACACATAATGTAAATTCCAAAACAAACATTTCTATGGATATCATCAGGGACAATGATATCGAAACCTACTTATATATAAATATCAGCATTATAGAAACAATAGAAACAATATTGGATCCGGATACTTATCGGGATGCTTTAGTTTATATCCTTTTGTTTGAAACATATATTGAATAAGCTTCTGAGGGCAATTTTCAGAGAGATTATAACGATGATTTACGAGAGAATGATCTTTAAAAAGTATAAAAGTAAACAAATATTTCCTAAAAAAGGTTTTTTTTTGTTCTCTTGAATTACAATTCTCTTTGTAAAATATTTATATAAAGAGATCGGTTAACAAATAAGAAGTTAACGTTCTTGAGACTCTTGAAAATTTAGATGTCCATGAAGGTAAACTGTAAAGTATACAAAAATAATTTCGTTTATTTCCCACCAAAATATTTTTAATAACATTAATCCTTCTATTAATAATGAAATCTTACAATTGAAGCAAGTTTTTATCTGCCTAAATATCGAAACAATAAATAAATTGCATTAAGAACCAGATCGGTTTTTAAAAAAAGGTTTGGTGCTAAAATTGTGGTTTATTAAAAGTTATTTTTCTATTTATGTAAATGTAATACTGACTCTTTTTAAAATTATAATACAATTATTAATTTTTAGAAAATTCTATCATTTAAGTAAAATTTAGCATTTCTAGAAGAAAAGACGAAGTATTTACAAATGCATCATTTATCAATTTATCGATATATATTATTTTCTATTTTAATTTATATCGCAAATTTCCTGGTTTAGCAGATCAAGGGACTGCAGCTGTGATCTTAGGTTTTCCCTATACATTAAATGAAATAAATTCTAATTTTTTGGACATGCTAACAGATTCAGGAGCTTGACTATTGTAAAATATAGAAATGTTTTTCAAACGCATATTTTTTTTTTGGAAACAATATCTCTTTATTTTAGTTTAAAAACGTAATGTGAGACTTATGTTTTTTGAGTTGAATGTACATAAAGCATGCAACAATGCTTATGAAAAAAAAAACATTTCTTTGTAATGTTTCTTTAAAATATTGATTATGATGTTTTGAATTGATGCTTTGAGATTAGGTGTTCGTAAAACAACTAGGGATTTTTTTAATCATATCTGGAATATTCTTTTAAGATCAGATATATCAGTGTAAGTGAATGTCTTTCTGAACGTTATTAAGACATTAAAGGGACCTTTAAAAATGTTGCTTCAACTAAATATGCAATTCTAGGGTTCTAAAAATATCTGAGTTGCTCTTATTAAAAACTAATGATTCTTATTTAAAAATATACTTTTTTAGTCATGAAATTAATCAAGATTAAAAAAAAATCTTTTTAATAAGCATAATTAATCAATATTTATTTAAACTAGAGGGATTAGACAATTGTAATAGATATTTCAAAAGAATACTTTAACAATATACAAAATAAATAGCTCTTCAATTCAGAATAAATTTAGCCCAGTTTTCACTTAATTGATGTAAATAACTCATTAAAAGGTATTTATTGGTTACCTAGAAACTAACATAATACTTTTTCTTTTAAATATATGAAAATAATTGTTTTCCTACTAATATTTAAAAAATATTATTAAGCTATAAAAATCATTAATATATTTATATAATAATAAAGATTGTTACTGTTTAGTAAAATTAAGAAACAAATATAATTTTAAAATAATTTCCTTCAGGATACCTTTCAGTTTTATCCTATGCTGTCATATGGTGGATCTAAAACATATTTTTTACCCATTTTTTTCTGAATAGTTTCAATCAACTTTTCAACAATCATTCTAAGCCAAGGCTATTTCTTCTTATCTAATGGCCTTCATTTTGAAAAAATTATAGTTCGTTTTCTCTTGAATTATTTTTTTGCTACAAGCAATAAAGTCATTAAAAATATATTTAGCAATTATAAACTAATGGCGAAGCTTTTCATTAAGTATTTATTCAAAATAATGAGGTGAGAAATACAAAGAATAAAATCTAGAAGCATTTTTAGATTTCAAGTTCTTCCCCCCTTTTTTTTAATAATCCTTCCTGTTTGCGCTGTTTAAAATTTCAATTGATAAAAATGAGTCGATATATTTTCTTCTTCTGGGATAATTCCTAATATCTTTTATTATATAATTTTAGTAATCTGTATTAAATATTAACCGTTCTTTGGTTTAGGCATTTTTTTTTCTGAATTCCCAATTTTGCCGTTCAGTTAGTAAAAGTAATATCCTAAAATTTTAAATCATGTGAAAAAAATTAGAAAATTGATTATTACATTTAAAATAAAATACGTTGCTTCAATAATTTCAAAATGAAAGTTAAGGTAGAAATTACAATGGAAAATCTTTGCATTTAATTGAATTCAGTTATCTTTTACCTCATTAGGCTAGAAATCATTGAATGCTTCTTATAAACTAAGATATTTGTTAAAAAAGTGACATTAAAGACCCACACTTTTTAGATGAACTTGGACTTATTAAATATATCGAGTCACAAAATCTTCACTTTGGCATAGTGAGGAATTTTTGAGGGTGGGATGCCAATTTGGATGTTGTTCTTATCACTTGACTGTAGTTCAAAATTACGAGATCCTTCGCCAGTAGTCCTGGTCTTACTTCGTAATGCAATTTTCATGGACAAATTATCAATGAATCTAGTTAATAAAATACTAAGACTTCGAAATATTACAGGAATATTTTATATATTGATCTAAAATATGTGCACATTTCTTGCAATATATAGAAGTCATGATAGTATATTTTATAATAGTATCATGGATATATATATATATATATATATATATATATATATAGTAATGTATAATTTTTTGAAAAAAATTTGACCGAATATGAAATTTTTAGAATTATTTTCAGGAAAGACTATATTACTCATTTAGTGATTAACTATTACTGGCATTCATCTTTAAATTAAAAGAAGCTAGAAACTGACAAAAACAAACAAGATTTATGTTCTTTAATGAATAGCAAATATTGTAAAATATGTTCTTAATTTTTAACTCTTTGAAAATAATACATTCTCATTTTCAAACGTCAATTGTTAATAAAAAAAAATTGTTAAATGACTTGTTTCTGTTTAAAAATCGTAAATATAAATCTTGGAAATGAACGCCCTATATAAAACTATTATCCATTATATCATTCACTTGATGTAGTGATTCATTAAATTTTTCTGTTTTGATTTCTTTTGTGTGTAGTTTCTTTCATGTCATAATTCAAGCAAAGTAAACGGAAGTATTTTGGTAAAAAGAGGAAACAAAAAGTTTTTTTTTTTAAAAAAAGAAAAGCAAATAAATAGAATTAAACACAGTTTTTCCCAATATCCCAGTTCCTTCCTTTAAGAATATCTATATAAATCAACATCATTGATTTACAGCTTTGCTCATCTTCACTTGTGGATCCCCATTAAGAGCAATGTACTTCTTCCTCGAACAAAAATCAAATAAACGCATACGTGAAGAGCAAAAACGCCTGAATCACGCGCCCCAACTCAATACCACCCAAACTTCCTTGTTGTTTAAGAACAAATATTTGAGACAGCCGATCAATTCAGATGCAAAATTTTTCATCGTAATAACTCTTCTACTAGGGATGCGGTGAAGTTCCTATGGAAGAACGCCTGCATACTGCACAGTCAATGACTCTGCGAAACAGAGCAGAAACGCTGCGTTGCGAGACGCCTTTTTTTAAAAACGGGATGCATGAAATTCATCTTCTGAGAACATCCGAAAATCATCTCCCGCCATTTGTATTAAGAAGGACACCCTTCTTTTGCATCTGAAAACGGAAGGCGTGTGCAGTTTGAAAAGATTGCCTGCCTCAGCGGTTGGTCCAAATGCATTTAGCTGTTACTCATCGCTATCTGGTGGCTAGACAACTTTTTGATTTGGCAATGTACGCATCAAATTTTCAAAATGTTTACTCCTTTTTCTTTTCTGATAACAAAAAAAAGAAGGTTCATTATCTTTTAAATACCGATGACCTCTGAAACAATAGATGTATTTATGGATAATAGATGCATTATTTAAGAGAGTTGTAATACTCTCTCTGTTAAATACACAGGAAAAGTCATTTGGAAATTAACTTTAAAAGGTTTTTTTCTATTGTAATGATTTCATTGGGCAATAGAAGAAGTCTTTCTTGAGAAAATATCTTTTGCAAATATGGTTTGTGCAATAGCTTAGAATTTTATGATGTGCTTGTAATAGCTTTTATATATAGTTTTAATGCTTAGAATTTCCCATAATGCTTTTAAAAAGCCTTGTTCTGTTTTAATTTATATTGATAAATCATAAATTTTACATTGTGAAATATGGAAATGAATAGATTGCACAATCAACAAAAAATTATTTCTGATTTTAAGTAATCTTTTAATATATTCCAAAAGTTGATGAAAGAGGTTATGACATTAAAAATGTGTCAATTTAAGGATTTAAAGTTATATAGAGATTAAGAGATATCTTCAGTTTTTTTCATAATAAATATGCTGAACTCTGGAATAAAACATTCACATTTAGTTTTTAATAATTCATTTTCAGTGCAGTCTTATGTAAAATGCTATAATTACCTCAAAAGTGATAGAAATTTTTTATTTTTATTTATGAAAATAGACAAATCATTTAAATTACTATGAATCATATAACAAGTTATAAATGCCTCCATATTTTTCAAAAGTGTATAAAGGAGATGCTATTTATGATCAAACTGACTTTTTGAAGCTTATAATATAAGAATATAAGGAAAAAGTCACTCTAAATAATAATCTTAAAAATAATAAATTTTCAAATTTAAATTTTTTATTGTGAACATAAATTAATAAATATTTTTTTAAATATATTTTTGTCTTTTGTTATAATAATTTTCTACATTTACTATCGTCTAGAAATGATAAAAACACCAATAAAAATAAATAATTCGTTTTGATTTTTATTCAGCTTTTCTAATCAAATTTAAGAGTACTGCTGTTTCTATAGTATAAGTTTCTATACGATTATAATGCTTGATCATATATCCATCAGGTACAATTTTTTTAACTTCATGATTAAAAATATCTTTCTTATCTTTACTACATTTCCCCTTTTTGTACCTATTTTATCGTTTTCGTTTGCCTGCTTTTCAGTAATTGAATTAAAGTATAATGTTCATCTTTGTGTTCACTATAGCACAAGGTTAAATAGTTAAAATAAAAATAAGGAAGATTTTATTTTAAAATCATGATTATTTATGTTTATGTGACAAAAGCAAATACTAGGCATTTATATACAGATTTTCTTTAAAAAATTCCTCAATGACCGGTTTTCACGGTTTCAAAAAGGAACGAAAACCCGGCAGTGAGTATTTCTTGTTAAATTATTGATCCGTCGGGAGATAACAAAGAAACCTTTGATGATTTAAGGTGATGGCCCCAAAAGATTTCGCAGCATTTCGAGAACAAATAGGAAGAATTAAATATGAATTTTACTGTAGGCTTGTAAATCTTCTGTTTAATCCTTGAAATTTTCTTTTAAAACACAATCTTTTAAAATTAATTTTTTAATCAATATAAAAAAAGAATAGTTAGAGGCATGCATGCACAATGGTTGCTTCAAGCAGTTTGGGAGGAGGAAACAGCGGTAATGAAATCGCAGTTTTCAGTGCTTATAATAATATACACAGTTTTAAGAAAATCGCAATTACATTAATACAAGCTATTAACCCCTCGCTTTGATGAGATTTCAATGAATTTGTATGACTATATTCTGTGTTTTTAAGTTACCGACTAGCTGCATGGCCCGGCGTTGCACGGGCATTCTCTTTCCCTCAAGACGACATTTCTGTTTGTGTTAGGTGCGAGAAGTGAGTGATTTCTATTATTATATCATTAATAATCATAAAATTTCTATATACACTGATTCTAGCTGCATAGCCATAAAATTTTCCTTCCCTTCTCAATATCTGCACTTCCAGGGCAAGACTTGAATGTTTAAAACGGAAGTGTACTTTTTACTCTCTCATAACAAAAGATAACCATCTGCTTACCAAATTTAAGCTCTGTAGTTTAATAGTTTAAAAACGGGAAATTTACTCCCCCCTCCACTCCTTAAAAGTCGGTTTTGGTAAAAGCCGTTCTATGCGGATCTCTACTCTACCCTAAGAAAAAAAAATTACCAAATTGAAAGTTTGTAGGTCTAGGAGTTAAAAAGAAAGAATTTTTTTATATCTATTATGCCATTCTGACCCCACGCAACCATTTTTGAGAATCGTCTCCCACAAAACCCGTTTTTTAACTGATCTTTGCACAACAAAAGAAATATTTTTACCAAATTTCAAGATTGTAGGGGGCTGTCAGCTCCGGAGATATTGTGATGAGTGTTAGGGATTCACTTTTCTGCTATATATATATATATATATTTGAAATGAGTCACACAAATTCCTTCATTTGCATTATTGGTATGAAGTGCTCGCTTAGCATACATTTATTTCCAACTTAATGTTTCTTATTTACTAGCAGAAACTTTCCTTGCTACCTTATCACTATTTTCGTATAGCCTATTCAAACCCTTTGTACTGTCTTTGTTTTAATCTTTCTTCAAAAAAGGTCAGTATTAATAGTTATTAATTACAACGGCTTTCATTGAGCATATTTGATTATATCTGTGCTTTTTTTCCTGAAAATAAACTTAAGCTTCGTTGTACTTTAGAATAATTTTATTCCGTAATAATCCTCAAAAATAGCAACATAATCCTTAATAAACCAGCATATGTCTTAAAAATAGTGTAATAAACGCAATCTGCAATCATTATTTGTCTTAAAAAGAGACATTGTACGAAATCTTCATAATTTCCTTAATACAGAGCTTCATATTCAAACAAGGATACCAAGCATTGCAAGAGGGAGAGAGAGAGTTTCAAGTTTTATAAACGATACATTTCAGCTGGGATAAACAATAACAATAACACCAATGAATTATTCATCGAAATTCCCGAAACTTGAAGAGCTGAAGTCACAGTTTTCTTCCATTCATAACGTTCAGGATATGGATATAATGCTGGAAAGATAAATAATATTGAAAAGACACACTTTACTTAAGACGAAGGGCGAAGTTCTTGCTTTTTAGAACAGTGTTAAAATAAAGTTTTCTCAGAATGTTCAACTGACCTTAGACGAACTACAACAAAAGGATTGGTAAAAATCAAGGACGGTATAACGAAGATGACCAAGCATAAATTTCATCTGGAATAACAGATTACCTTCTTTAAGACTTTTCTTACCGTTATACAAACGTTATAGCGGAAGAAATTGAATTGTTTTGTTGGAACTTATATAAAGTGAATGAAAAGGTCGCGTGAAAATAAAGAAAGTCTTTTCAATTTATAAACGTGGTCTTGGCATGTGTATATATATAATGGTTTTTCCAGACAGCCATTATATACATATTATTTATCAAAAACGACTAAACTGAGAATACACCTGCTAAGAAATATAAATTACTACTTCCGTTTGAAATAGCAGCTCTTTGTTAGTCTTTTTTTGTTTGCTCGAAAATCTTTATATTTGTAGAAAAGATCAATACAATTCATTATGGTAATAGTAGAATGCTGTACAACACAGAACCCTTATTGAATGATTTAAATTTTAATGAAGAAAATTTTTAATGATTTTGGAACATTTTGGGTTTTTTTTTCAAAAGTACAATCTTTTTCTTTTTATCTAACAAATAAAAATTTTATCTGGAAAATTAATTTTCAATCAATTGAATTAATCTGAAAAAATTAACCTTTTTCAGAAAATTTTCAGATTTTATAAAATATTGAACACAATTTTTTGCATGTAAATTCAGCTATAATTACAAAATAAAAAGATTCATAAAAAATAAACCGACTCAAAGATAAAAATATGTTAGTTTTTTTTAACGTTTTTTAATGGCTTACCAATAATTCTTAAACTTTCTCTGTATGGTAAATTAGTAGTGGTAACTATTGTGTGTGCATAAAAATTTGCTATTTTAGAGACTATGTATGCATTTGTCTTTTTCAAAGCAAGTTTCAAGTGATAGGGAATTCCATATAGTGTATACGTGATTTAATGGTACTTTTGTTAAACTATCATGTAACCAGTGGTGGAAAAAAGTAAAGGCATTTAGAAAACTATATGGACAGATAATTTTCTCTAAAGTTTGGTCGTCATATATTTGTGAGAGCAAAGTTTTTCTTGTATGAATATTTTCAAGAGTAAATATAGATGCAAACTGGCTGACTTAAACTAGCAGTTTGTGATGAGAATTTAAACAAGCAATTTCATTCCTGATTTGAAAAATATTACAGAAAAGTGTGATAGGGTACATTTGTCTTAGTAAACTAATTCTAAATGAAATGTGCTTGCAGATATATTTATAAATAAAATCAGTACGGTAAATAAATTGAACAAAATTATTATAACACTATTTTAATTTATATTTATTGATTTTTATGGTAAAATTTTTTACCTCTTCTGATTTTTAAAGTTAACTAATGCATGCAATCATTTTTAAAAGAGGTATGGGGTAATTTGTTTTGGCGGATATAATTTAGTTTGAAACGTGTAATAAAGAAAAAATAATGCTACATTATGAAAATTGTTTGATGTCAATAAGCTAAAGGAAATTGTAGCTATCCATTTCTTGATTTTTAAATTATTTAAATTTAAATATAAAAGTAAATGAGTTTACTTTAACAATTCTTTATACATATTTATTAGGGCGGGATCCATTTTTTAAGGAAAGAAAAAAATTGAATTATAACTTCTATATAAACTTGCACAATTATATTGTTCATGTGCAAAAATATTCAAATTTTTATGAAAATTTTCTCATATGCATGAATAGAATACGCCCTCATATGGTTTTTTAATGTATAGATATTGTGAAAATTTCTCTTTCTAAATTTCAGTAATATTTCACCATTACAGTAAGTTTGCACTCATATTTATCAATCTAAAATCCTCCTATTTCACAAATAATACTACATTATATTTTAAAGAAGTATATAAAAATAAGGGAGATTAAAGAAAAATTGTGTCTTAGTAACCTTTAAAATAACCTTTTAAAACGTTAGTTTGAATTAACGATGATTCGTAGAGAATAAGAAAGAAAACTTTTTTTCAAATTTGAAATTAAGAAATCCAATCATTAGTATTGGCAATATTTTAGATTGATTTTAACAAAATTTTCGTTTGATATAAAAAAAATTACATGTTAATGAATCCCGTTCAGTAATTTCAAGGATAATTTTTAAATAATATTTTAATCATTTTGTCTTGATTGCGATGATCCTTTTCTTTTTAGAATAATTTAGAGGGATTATATAAAATTTGTTATTTTTCTCACAATATGTTCTCTTTTGTTGATTAATTTTGCAGTTAACTCTAACCTCAATTGTGTATAACGATAAAAGATGATGAAAATTTATATCTTTTGATTTTTTTTTATCCTTTAAATTTATATCTAAACATCATAAGTCATTGGAGCCACATTTAAAGAAAATGCTACTCCTGCCAGAGAGGATTAATTTCATTTTGAATTATTTTTTCTTTACCTCTATTGTTTATTACTTATAGTATAATCTTTTTTCGTTGATAAAATAAATACTAATTTTCCCCATTAAATAAAAGCTAATTTCATTTTTTCGATATTTTCAATAGTAGAATAAAAAATATCTTTGGAAAAAATATCCTTTATTTTAAAAATTGTTTATATATGTGTGACCCATTTTTAAACTTAATCTAATTTAACCCATAAGAAGCTACTTGAGATTTTATTAAATAAATGTTTTTAGAAATGTTTTAATAAACATTTTTCGATAAACAAACAACAACAAAGGTTTTTTTAATTGTAAAACTACAAAAAAGGGTATCAATAACCTCTATACAGTAGTAAAGGAAAAAAGTGAAATCATTAATTATTATTTCGTAGATAAATTATTTATTTTTATTTTTCGAAAGCATTGTTGCATTCATTCGTGAAAAAAAATCACAGTAAAATTTTGTGAAAAAAATGAATTCTTTTCAGTACGCATTCATTATAATTGTTGAATTCAATGATTACATCAAATTTATAATGAGTTTTGAGATGATTTAAAGAAATGTTAAGGAATATTTTTTTCTCTAGTACAGAAATTTTTTTATTCAATTAAATATTTTCATGCTAAAAAATATATATATAAAGATGGTATTTAAATATGTCTTGCGTTATATTTATTCCTAACAGTTTCATTTTTAGAATTTTTTGACATGTCTAAAGTAGGATTTAAAAATTCTGCTTTTCAATCATTTTGGGTACCAGTAAATTTAAAAGATGTTTATGCTGATATCAGACCTTACAGCCTGTGGACTTTGATATTTGTATGCTTATACGGATCACGAGCCTTTGTTTCACTGAATTTTTATAGCTCCAGAAAATTATTTTTACACTGGTAATGTTTGACTCTAGCGAAAATATGGACAAATTGTTCTTCATTATTCTCCAGCACTATTATAAAATTTTTCAAAAAAGAAGGATATTGAGTTAATGTTTCCAAGAAATTAAGCTGAGTGAGATAACTTCTTTAAAGAATACAAGAATTGAAAAAAAATAAACTCAAACTCAATACTGTTGAAATGAATCTATCTGTTAATCTATCATATATTTAGTTAGAAACAACTTTAAGTAGGGGAAATATGATATATTTCAGAACACATTTTTAAAATTCGATGGAAAGCATACAAAAAATTGAGTTGCCCAATTGTGATTAGTTGTAACGATTAAAGAGGTTTAAGAAAAGAGTTTCAAGTAAAAATTTGTTTCATAATTTTTTGAAATCACGTAAAACAAAATATTTTTCTATTTCGATAAAAGAAATAAACTGCATTTAAATGCTACTATTTAAATTATTGTCTATGAAATTTGGAAAATCATTCATTAAAAGTAAAATAGTTCACTTTATAGGGTTAAATGTTTTCTAAAAACTTGGGTATGACTTTGAAATACATAATCACAGGATGCAATGTATATATGGAACAAGAAGGTGTGTCGAAAATTCGTATTAAATTGTTGCACTTTCCTTCAAATGATTTCTGCGGTATGTGGTTTGACATTATTAATTAACAGTTAGAAAAAGAATTCTTTTTACGTCATTTATGAAGGTCGTTTGGTGGTAAGATCAAGTTAAAGCTCATCTAACTGTCACACAGAGATCGTTTGGTTTATTTTCAAAAAGTGAAATTTCAAAACGCCCTACATATTTTGCTGCACATGTCATAAAAATCTTTTTGGGATGCAAACTTTGATTAATAATGGGGATTGATTTCTGACCTAAATTTAAACATAACAATCTTCTTTCCACAGCCACAAAAGACATTATTTTCCTATTATTAACAATGTTTCTAAAATTAATGTTCTATAATGAAAATACTGAAGCTCAATTTTTTTCATTAATCATGAACACTAGCTTTGTTGACGTTTTACAAACACAGAATGCGTTCATAAATAAAAGATTTGATATAAAATATTTTTTTTTCTTTTCTTGTTTAAATTCTTATTTTCTTTTAACCACTTTGGGCATGTATTTGTATGAAATGTAACACATACAGTTCATCATACCATGATAGATATTAAATTTCGAAAAAAGTTTAAAATTTTTTTTATGTGTTTGCTTATGACCACACGTAGAAGTGAAAACTGCTGATTTATTCTGGGTAAGAGAATCCAATTGTTCGGATGTACTCTTTCATTTTCTTTTACCAAACTTTTGCATGCGGGAATTCAGTAGTTCTCTTTTTCGGGCTCATTCATTGGTGGATTTGTTTATTCTCCCCTTTTCTGTAAAGGGCAATGTTTAAATAATTATGCATTCTTTTTTATTTATATATGTTTTCTTAAGATTTAAATATCAATTAGTCTAATTATTTAAAAATATTTATATGTAATGCAGATGATATTTATGTAATGTAAATGTTTACAGGGTACTTACGTACTATCGCAACAATGCCAACGCTCAAAATAACTCGCCAAGTTGGCAACCCTGATTTTCCATATGTCGTACGCGCTGAATTCTTGACCATGTGCTTCCTTTCATACTATGTCACCAATACAATTGCGATGATAAGTGAGTACCATTTATATATTTTTTATATCACCGTATTCTATGTAAGGCTAGGAAAACTTAAGCCCTGAATGCAGTTTAGTTTTCTTCAAATTTTCTAAGCAAACAAAAGCGTTACTTTTTCACAATTAAGACTTTTATTTTCTCGTAATCTCTTAGTTGTCATCACCAATATAAACCAAAATGTTAGCAATTTTCTCGCCAATTAGCTTCATTGAAATTTGGGATTTTTAATTCTTTTGACACATTTTTGTGTTTAAATGCTCTTTCTATTTAATCGAAAAATAGATCTTAAGTTTAATTTCTTCTTGACACTGGGTGCACCATTATTTGTACAGCTTTAAGAAGTTTATCTGATGGGAATACCTTCAACAACATAATACTTTGAATTTACACATATAGTTTGTTGTTGGAAGCGTAACCTATGTAACTCGTCTTCATTTTTATGTTGCCTAACTGTACAAGACAAATTCTTTATCTTTTATAAATTCTGAGGATTTTAAAAGTTTTACTCTTCTTTCAAAGATTTTAAACGATTAATATAGTAGTTTGCGGATTTCTTCTAATACAACTAGCTAGTCAACTCTTGTAACATCTTTAAACATTATTGATCATAAACAATGCTCAATGGAAAAATCAAACTCACCTTTACTAAATAATTCGTTAAGAGCTCTGGTTCTAAAAGGAAAGTGGCAGTTTGATAACAAACTTTGAAATATTCTTATAACTACCAGAACCCTTCTTCCGATCTCCTACAAAAGAATAATCTTTTCCCCCAATTATTTTCCCTTGCGTTCCTTTACTCTTGTTCACTCTCTGTAGTTGAGTGGAAGTGGGCTACATGACAGTAATATTTAAGGAAAGAAAATTAAACTTAATGGAAAAAAGTGTGTGCATGAAGTTTTTACTTAAAAAAACGCCCCTAAAAGGTTTTCAATTCAAAACTAAGCGAGTCGCTGATCTTAGCTTGATTTCCGACTAGAGCCGAGAAAAACCGAATTAGTGTAACACACCCGACCCTGACGCTTCAAAAAACGCGCCTAAAGAAGTTATCACTTCAAAAGCATCATAGATTTATTTGTGGTGAATAATTCATGTGCATAACTCACACATTCAAGCTGTATTGCACTAGAATGTGCATTTATAACTTGTAGAGCAAGGTGATTCAACTCTCAGTTGAGACATTTTTTTAGAGTGAGTGAGTGAATATTAACGTTGGAACACGTTAATATTAACGTAATAATAACACGAGGGCTTTTGGTGACGGTCCTCGTAATTTTGAACCATGGTCAAGTGACGCGGACGACACCTGAACTGGCACCCCCTCTCCTAACTACCACACCACACCAACGGGAGGACGTTTGAGTTCTCGACAGATTTAACGTGTATCGCTTCCCTACATAGCGGGTCTTTAGTGGTACTGGGATCGAACTCATGACACGCTAGCCATGATCCGATACCTAGACCACTCGGCTACCGCGGCCACGCCATTTTTTTAGAAATGCTATGTTAAAATATTTTTGATATAAATATTGATTTACCTTTAAAGAGAAATTCCTGTAGCTCATTACCTAAAATTAGTTTCATTTTTAAGAGATATTATTTTGGTGGGAGGAATGTTTTTCTCCTCTAATTGGGGGATTTTCAAAAATAGAATATCTCATGTTGTGCGTTTATTTTTATATCGCATTACTTGCTATTTATAAAATGTAATTTGCTAATATTAAAATATACAAAAGGGGATCATAAGTTAGATATATTTTTTATTCAAGAAATTAAGAATTTATACGTAATGCATTCCATGAAATTTCAGAAAACAGGGATCAATATATAGTGGGGCATTGCAAGCTGTACAAACGTATCTTGTTCTTATGTGTTTTAGTAAAACACAAAAGGCAATGTTTATACGGTTTTTTTTTGTTAAGTTGACAAATGGTCACCAATTTTAGTCAATTACACGTCATCTGGAGCACATTTCTTGTTGCTCAGACAACTTACAAGTTGTTCTTTTCGCTTACGACTTGAAAATACAGAAATCAGTTGTTTAGAAGCCGAAGTCAAAAGTCTAATTGCGCTTGGGGTACCAAATCTATTCTACTTACTTTCCAAAGAATGAAAAAGCATTGACAATTTTCGGATCAGTTAGGAAGAATAGGATTCGATGGCACCATTTTTGGGAACGTCGTCCAATTTCACGTCTTTCTCAAAATTTGTCAGTTATACACCCTTTATATCTCACTATAAAAATAGCTCCCCATTGATATTTCAGAATTAATGGGGTAAGCATACTTTACAAGGCCTTATAAAAGGTTAACTTTATACAAAACGAAATTTTCAGTATGTGACGGGTGCTTACGCGTTTCACTAACCTTCTCTTATAAACTTTTAAATTGTATTTATTTTGACCAATCCCCACTGAGAGCTGGAAGTGTGACTTATGTAAATAAGATAGTTTCGTGTTTAGCGAGTTCGAAAGAGATATAAAAGGGAGAAATGAAATGAAGAGAAGGATGACTAAGCGGTTTGATAGAGTAGAACTCCGTGTTTGAGATTAAAAAGTAAACTACGTCGTTGTCCAAGAAGGTGTTTTTAACCGTCTAGCTTAATGAAGTGAAATTTGAAGATTATTTAAGGCGGATCAGAAGTTATTGAAGATATCCTAGATTATAGCCACGTTATAAATTCTACTTGTTCCAGGTTACTTCTGAAGAAGATTTCAGGTCTGTAACTTTTGTGGCTTAAATTTAAATGTGTAGTTTGATTGTACGTGTTATTTCCCCTCGTGATATCAGTTAGTATTCCGTCGTCCATAATTGAATTCTGATAATACTCCATGATAATTTATTGTTCTTAAAGTTGATTATTAATTGTAGAATTGTGTCTTAAAGAAATAATAAATAAGTGATTTATTATTTGAGTAGTCTTTATTTATGAATACTACATATCCTAACATAGATAATATGCAAAGGGGTAGTGGGAGACTACGACAAATGTACCTTAGGAATTTTTTTCTACTCTTTTTCTTACTCTCTTCTCTTTTCATCGGTCCCTCCAACTACGAATTATCGAGAGCTGACTGTAAACATTTTAAGTAAATTACTTTTAAGTAATAGGATGTGACGGATCTATACGGGTTTTCACTAATTCTTCTTTTTTCCCTTCCAATCAAAATATTTATTTCAACAATCCTTCCTCGAGAAACCAAACGTGATTTATGTAAATAAGGAATATTATATAAATTCAATTTTCGCGAGTTGAAGGAGCTAAGTAAAAGGAAGTGAGAAGTCAAGTGAGGTGATTTAAAGTAAAGTGAAGAGAGCGAACGGTCGACACGTAGTTGTTGACAAGTTAAGCAAGGTTGATACGCTTTGATGTGCGCAAAGAGAAGCGGATTAAAAGTATTAAAATTCACTATTACGGAGCGTGGAGCCATCGTCAATTCATCCAGTTAAGATAGTGCCTGAAATTCGCCGTGAAGAAACGGAAGCATTAAAACAACAGGTACTGTGATTTCGATTAAGTAAATTCTGATTATTATTGTGAGGCGTAGTTGTGAATGTGCGTGTTTAAGCTGTCTTAGATTCAGTTGAAATTCTGTAATATTTTCCCCACATGTATTTAAATCTCACCTCTGCACTCTACCTCGTTTATATACCTTAATTAGAATAGTGTTGTGTCTGTTCATAAATCTGATAATAATCAATAAATCAGTTTGAATTGGAATATAATGTCTTTAGATCATTTAAGTCCCCCTACACATCTAGCCGGGTTTTCAGATAGACAGAAGGTATTAATGTAAGGGGTAGCTACAGGTCACCAGAAGGATAATTATTATGTTATTTTTCTTGCTCTAAATTTTAAATTAAAACAGATTGCAAAATGATATTTAAAGATTTATTTCTTATATCATTCATTTCTAAAAGTACAAATGTCATTAGAAAAATAGTCTAGTCCAGCGGTACTCAACTTGCGGCCCGCCGGGTCGTTTTAAGTGTCCCGGTCATAAGTCATTGCTCTGAGAAATTCATTTATTTATTTATAAAAATTTGGTGGGAAATTCTTTGTTAAAAAATCAAAAGTATCAAGTTTGCTTTTTGCTACCTATGTGGTATGGGTGCCAATTGACATTTTTTTTCTGATTAGTGGTAATAGACAAGAGCGGAGTACCGACCATTTTATGAGTAGAACTGATTTTTAACTGTCTTTCATATCATGCGAGTGAAAAATATTCGAAGAAAATAGATTGTTTCAAGACGATTGGGAAAATGACTATTTGTAGTGGAAAAAAAACATGATTCAGTAATTGTTTGATTTTTCATGAAAGTCTATTTAAAAAATATCAATAAACAGGAATCATTCAATGACACTTTTCCTCGGAGATCCCTTTCAAGAGATGATAAATAGGCTTTCTTGAATAATCTTTACAACAGCAAAAAATATTTGTCAGAGGTAATGTCTCAGCAATAACAAAGGCATCCTATGAAATTTATTATATCCTTGGTTATCCTATGAAATCGTTTACTGCTGCAGATATTGTGAAAGAATAGTCTTAAATGCTTTCCATTAAGAAAAAATTCATTAGTAACAAAAATAAAAAATACAAAAAGTAATAATTAAAAGAAGCAGAATATGAGTTATAATATTTTGATCAATTTCCACCTTTCTAATTTTTTACGTTATCTTGCCCTTAAAGCATCTTCCCCCTCCATTAATCCTCATGTTACGGCCCACGTAAAACAGCTAACATATATGCGGCCCTACAGAAAATAAGGTTGAATACCCCAGGTCTAATATGTTGCTCTCTATCATATCAATCACATTTGACATTCTCCCGAACGTTTGCGTGAGTCTGGGCAACCTATCGGATGTCTGCGCAAAACATATAAAAATGCTGTACCTCGTACAATTCCAGTCATGTCGATAATGCTATAGCTACCGAATCTATCTTGAATGTTCATTTTATTATTTGCACGCGTTCCCGTTAGTTGTAATTCACAATACTATTAAGTATTTACGGCAGCAGATTAAAAGAAAATCATAGATACACTTTTAAGTCGTAAGAGAACATTCGACCATAATAAAGTATCAACAAGTACACAGACGAGCATGGTTCCGAAAATTAAATCAAAAAAATATTCTGAAGAATACTTAAATTTTGTATTTACCATTACTGAAGTAAATGGAGAACAAAAGGCCCTATATGTTATGTGTAAAAACTTACAAAGCCGAAGAACATGAGGAAGTTGTTTTTAAAACCATTGAAAGTCTTTAAGTAATGCCAAATAATTTTAAAAATTATTTTCTTCCTGAGAACAATTTGATATGAAGTTACAAGTGGGTTAGGGATCCATTTCAAAATACTTCAAAAGGGCTCTCAACAGCCAAAGAAGAAATCTTCAAAGTTTTTACACCCAGTGGTGAAATTAAAAGTTATTCTTGTAATAAATCGCTCTTTGAATTTTGGGCAGAGGTGGATGATGAACTTTCTACAATGAAAACAAAAGCATTTCGAATTATATATTACCCCTTTTTCCACATCCTATCTTTAGGAAACTGAATTTTCTGCGGTGGCTGCTTTGAAGACAAAGTGTAGATCTCATTTAAATATCGAAAAATAACTCAAAGAGTCAATTTCTAAAATTAAGTCCTCATTTGAAAAATTTTATTTTGCAAGAAGAGCCCTTGGAAGTTCTTATAATAATTAAACTTACTCTTAATTTAGTATTAAGAAATAAGTTAAATATCTTGTGCAGTATTGATACATTTAAAAGTATACTGGTTGAAGTACCCGTTCTTTGCCCGATTTCATTTTTAAAAAAATAAAACATTATTCATGATATAATGGCTGAATTGCAAGAAGAGTAAAATCAAGAGCACTACAATGTATACGAAAATATAAATTAATTTTTTTAAATGAATGGTCATATTGTAAATATATATATATAGTTTTAAACACACTGTAATTTTATGCCTCACAGAATTAGCATTCAGGATTAATGTTAAATAATGAAAAAGAATATAAAATCCCGAGGAAGAATAATTGTGTTATTTTTAATATTTAAAGTGAGAAGATTTCAAAATGTCTTAATCCGGGAGCAGGCGTGCACTCGATACTAACGTTAATGGTCGTCTTAATCATTTTTTTATAATTATTTTTAGTGCACACGATAAAAATCGTAATTCCGCTGAATAATTCAATTAAAAGAAAGTATACTCACCTATTTTCAAGGACTTTTCAATTTTTCTTTGATAATTTGAGAAAAAATCCAATAAAAAACTGAACTTAAATGATTCAAATGTGCATGACCTTAATACAGGACACAAATCTAGACACTTTTCACTAATATTACAGGAATGTTATTTGCAAGCAAAACTGTAATATTTTGTTCAAGTTATTGTAGTTTTACTGTCCGTGATGATCAAGAAATAGCATGTTGAATATTTTCTTGCTTGTATCTTTTTGACAGAGCGAAGTGTGCCTTGTGGTCAATTATGGCTTCATTTTTTAGTTGGTGAAGTTCTTTAGGAAGCATTTGAAAATTTTCCTTTCGCTTCATGGTAATCGCTTTTCTCAAATTAACTTCCACTACCATGAGCAATGTGCATTATTTCAGAAGGTTCTTTCCTTGTTTCATCAGGGGTGAAAAGTGAATTGAGTCTTCCTTTTCTTCCTGTAGCTAATGTACAATATTTCAATAATAACACTCGTGAATTTTCTATCTTCCTAAAATTTCTTTGATTCTTGATCTGGGTTATGTTTTTTATCAGAATGAGTCGTATTTTAACTTTAAAAAGAAACGCAATAAAAAATCTCTCATCGTGGGATTACAGCAATTCAAACTAAATAAACGTAATAAAAAAAATCTCTCATCGTGGGATTACAGCAATTCAAACAAATTGTTTTTTATTTGGTTATAGGATCAAAGATTGAAGCTTTTATTTTTGATGACGTAATATCGCCAGATGCTATATATAAATTATATTAATTTAAATGTGTAATTTTTTATTATGTCAGAAATTATTTTGTGTTTTGCTTCATTCCAGTTATTTTTTTAAAAATATTTTATTTTCGATAGGCTCGCTTCTGGGGTTATCACGCCACCCCAGAGGGCGCGCACCACAGTTTGAGAAACGCTGTTGTAAAGTGAAACTAAACAATTTATGTTCCCTCTGAGGTAAAAGACACCACGATATATTATGTTTTTCTAGAGATAACTCATCAAGAATAGTCGGTACAACCTGTACTGCTAATGTTAAATTGAGCTATTTTGTGTACTTTTTTCTCAGAAACTGTTAAATATAAAAACTTCAAATTTTGTCTGTATATTAATAAGACTTTTTTATTTATACTGAAGTGAGCTTTTTCAAATATATTGTTTAGTTTTTTCAAAAATTTGCAACGCAAAAGTATCACTATGAAATTTTTGAAAATTGCCATTTTTTTCCCGATAACTGACTTTTACAAAAATATTTTGGGAAATTTAATAAAAGTTTACTTCAGTATATATAGTTACATATCAATTATGTTCAGTAAGATTGTCGTGTGTGCATAGTCAATGGGTTCTGAGAAAAATGTACACGCACTTTGAAATTGGTGAATTTGAGAAAAATGCATTTTTAATATGAAATGTCACTTCATCACAAAAATTATGAATTACAACATGTATTTTTGCCATTCTATTACACATTAGCTTATCCTATATAAATTTTAAGACTCTTTTGTTTCCTATTTTACTTATATTGCCCAGAAAATACATACATAGCATTTTTCACAGTTTTCGTTTAACGAGATGTTTTGTAATATTTACATTAATTTTCTCAAAATCTGTATCAATTTTTGAAGAATTTTTAACTGTGATGTATTACAAACATTAAAGTTGAGAATTTTACATCATGAATGCCTTTTAATAATGTATTAATATTTAAAAGTAAGGATTTGTGTGGAAATATGTGATTATACGGCATTTCTCGAAAGTTTTCAATAATGTTTTGTATATACACATGCAAAAAGTATTTCTAAAAGTATCAGATCTCAATAACTGTTAAACTGATCAAATGTTTTTTTAAACAGACAAAATGAAACTGTTTTTTCTTTTCTTTTTAAACATGAAATTTATGTAATTTTGTTTGTATAACAAGCTTTACAGTCAATGACAAAAATCATCGCATATCAGCATATCATCACATAAACCTATGTACCTTTTTATCAGAAATTGTTAAATATTAAGACTTCAGATTTTGTCTGAATATTAATTAGACTTTATTTTTATACTGAGGTGTGAGATATTTCAAATATATTGTTAAGTTTTTTCAAAATCATGCAACGTAAAAATATCACAAACTACGAAAAAAATCAACACATATCAGCATATCATCAAGTATACCTATGCACCTTTTTTCTCAGAAACTGTTATTTATTAAGACTTCAGATTTTGTTTGAATATTAATTAGACTTTAATAATTATATTGAGTGAGATATTTCAAATGCATTGTTAAGTTTTTTCAAAATCATACAACGTAAAAGTATCACTATGAATTTTTTGAAAATTGTAATCTTTTTTCACAATAAATAACACCTACGAAAATATTTTGAGAATATTATTAAAAGCTCATTTCATTATATATATTTACATATGAGTTACGTTCACTGAAATTTGCATGAGGGTCCTTTCAGTCAATTCTGAGAAAAAGGTGCACAACACTTTGAAATACACCATTTCGAGAAAAATGCAGTTTTTATTTGAAATGTTACTTCATCACAAAAATTATGAATTATAACATGTATTTGCCACATTTTATTGAACATTAGCATCAAGTGAATATATTTTAAGTAAAATAGGATACAAGAAAGCTTTAAGGGGAAGGCCTTCATTTATTTAACATCTTACATGACATCTAGATGGCGTTGACTTTTGCGAAATTTTTGGCACAAATATTTTTCTGAAGATTCCCAAGATGGGCAATAAATTTCTCTCTCGGGTACTCCTCTCAACAAAATTCTCCACTCAGCGAAAGCCGACGTTCGCTAAGGAATGGGGATTGGGGGGGGGGGGTCACAATCGTAAAATTGGTAGTTCTTTTTTCTTTTTCAGGGGAGGGAGGGGGTATAACAGCAATGAATCCTGTCCATGGAAGAGTTATTTCTGGACAAAGATCAGTGGTCAAACTTTCGACTCACGGAATGTTTTCCGCAGTGCTGGATAAAACGACATGGAGACCCCCTATGCAGTCCAGTTCTCGGGGCCCTGTAGCCTAATAATCTTATCACACAACATTTTAGCAATATATTTCATTGCACAAATAAAATAACATATAATCAGTGAATTAAAAAATGTGTAACTAAACACTAATTATTTATTAGAATCTGTAATAAAAACTAATTCTTGCAGCAAAAAATAGCTAAATATTTTTATTTTTTTTATTTTTGGGACCCCTAAAAAGAGTGGGGCCCATAGGCAATCACCTACTCCACCTAATGAGCAATTCGGCACTGGTTTTTGGGGAATCCCATTCCACACTTAGAAGAATATTTCTTAAAATAATATTTAAAGTATATAGATAAACATATTTTTGGTATTATATGAAAAGAAAATTTTTTAAATTTTTTTTCTTATTAGAAAATTTTATGATGTAATGTTAATGTTATTTATTCGTTGATAATATTAATTTGTGATCCAAGTGTCACCTGCGCATGCATCATATTTAGTAACTGAGATATGTGAGTTCACATTTTTTACACAAACTGTCGGCCCTTGGAAATTATGTGCAGTAGCATTTCATATTCCGCGTTTAATTCGTTTTTATATTTTGTTTTTGTAGACACGTTAAGAAATATTTTTCACTTACTAAATACATTTTTGTGAATGGCATTAAAATGTTCACAGCTATGTGAGAAATTCTGCGTATTTTGCAAGAATTGGTAACCTAAAATTTTGGTGTTCTAGCTTAAATTTAAATTTTAGCATTGAATCTCTTGATATGTCGATAAATTGTTCCATCTTCTTCATTATAGGTGTTTTTCCCTCCCAAATGTAAAAAGTTTCAGAATATTACATTAACTAATACAAAATTACTTTGTGGAACTCGGGATAGTAAACAATAGTATATTCATAATCTCAACGATGAAGAAAGAAAGTTTTAAATTCATTTATTATAAAACAATAAAAGTTTAAAAAGTTTTTCACAACAAAATTAAATTATGTATAAATAAAATTTTTTATTTTAATGTATGAGATTATTTTTAGATAATTGTGGTTATACGAATTTCATGAGAACTTGAATCCGTTTTGCATACACATTCATAATTTTTCTTTTCGATTTTTTTTATTGTGACTCGTGGAATCCCCAGGTTCTGTGGAACACAGTTTGAAGATCAATGCTTTAGATAAATGATGTAGAGAACGAAACTGTTTAATTTTTTCTGAATAAATTGTTTTCAAAGGAAGAATGGGTGGATTTAAAGCAATGAAAACTTAATTTCACGTTTTAATATGCTGTATTAAATGAACAAACAATATGATACAATTTTACATTCATGCGATAGAAAAGGAGTTGGCAACCTATTTCACGTGTGGCACGCGGCACATTTCTCAGTGGTACTCTGCACTACTCAACAAATGTGTCAATTTTTGAGAGGATGGAAGTTGACAAATTTGCAATGGATCTTATTTGAAATAGATCTCCAAAATTATGGACAATTACGAAATGTCGAAAAATCGGAAAGGTAACTCCAAAGATAAATTTACAGCTTTTTTGTAATTTAATGAATGCCATTGCTGGAGAGATTTAATTGTTTCAAAAGAGAAAATTGTATGCGCATTGCTCTCCGTTTTTGGTTCTAGTTATCTAAGTAAGTAAAAAATCTTTCCTCACAAAAAAAAATTTTCGAGTCCGCATAGAAAATCAACAAAGAGTTATCTCAATTTTCTTCTAAGACCAATTCTTACCTATAAAATATAATTAAATATTTTTCAAACAAAATGCGCAAATAATAACTTCATTACATTACTTTTAATTATAAATAGCGGTACAATAGCATCACGTGTATCTGAAAAATATTTAAACAATTTTTAAATGAAGAAAGTACAAACAAAAGAAAAAATATTACAATTTTTTTCCCCAGCGTTTCTCAGTACAAATTCTGAAATATATCAACATTGATAAAAGCATGATATATTTTATGCTGCATATACATATAGATTAAAATACAATTTTTAAATCACATACAATTATTGATTTTAATATACAGTAACATAAATTTAACATTGATACCGTTGGATAACCATAAGATTATTTAATTTTTACGCATATTTGGCAACAAAATAATAGTATTGTTTTATGTAGTGGATGACACTTGATGCTAATACAGTTTTTTCAAATATTTATCTATTAATTACCAATTAATTAAATAAATTAACTACCGGTTTCCGACACCAACTTAGATTCGTCTCCATTATTGTAACATCGTAAATGCTAAAACAAAACAATGACAAAAGTTGGCCCCGAAAACCAGTTTTTCATCCAAACTAGCCAAACCGGGTGAGCATTATTACAATTCAGACAAATCATGCTTTTTTTCAATTCCTACTATAAGTTCACTCTCTCCCTATACATATATCTATATATATCTTGTTGAAATTTTCAATCGTTGATAAAATACTTTGTATTCATTCATTCAAAGTAGGAAGTGTCTTAAAATTTGTTTTCTATTACTTGTTTCCCTTGAAAATGAAATTAATCTAATAGGAAATTGCGCTCAAACTTATCGGACGAAAACCTGCAGCATCAATTACGATGTACAAATATATGCATTGAGATCTATTGCAAAAACTCAGTGAAAGAGTTGAGAAACAAATATCTCACTAATCAAATAAATTTAAATAATATTATTTGATTCATTGCATTTTCATTATTATAATATATTTGTTTGTATACATATAAAAATAATGAAAACAATAATAATTCATTTTGTTTGAAATTTTTACTCCAATAAATGCTTGTAATAAATCCAAATCTATCATAGAGATATATATTTTTATATTTGGCCCGCTGAATTGTAATGTTTTTCCGAAGTGACCTGCAAGGTCATTTGGGTTGGCCATCCCTGTTCTACGCAAAACACCATCAGAAGACTTTTCAAGTATCACCAAAAGAGAGGACTCCCTTCCCCCCTCACACTCTGCAGTTTCTTCAGCTATTTTCTGTTTTATTACCCCCAGAGCAATAAAAGTTTCCTACCCTCTCCTCCCCCTTTTTTTGTACCTTTCTATTCTTTCCTAGAGACTTCGGACCAATGTTTGTCGTGAACTAATGAAAACACCGTTTACATATTTAGAAAATTAATTTTTTAAAAGAAAGTGTTTTTAGAAGATTATTCAGTGGATTATTATTTTGTGTGAATACTTTATTTTCTAATTTAAAAATAAACTAGACCGAATCAATATTTTAACTATAGTACTAAAAGAATTTTATAAAAATTTTACTACTAAAAATTTTTATTTACATATTTAACTAAAATGGATATATTCCGAATTAACTTTAATTCTGACTTTGATATGTGTAAAATGTATTGCGCAAAGAAACCGCAGCATCTATTATATTAAAAATTTAGTCAGACTTGACCAGGGAATTGAAAATACCAGTCAGTGTCGGTTTATCCATTGGGCACTTGGGGCGGACGCCCTGGGCCGGGAAGGGCCCGGATAGGCTGGACTTAAACAGGTTTTCTAGTTATAAATTAGGCTTCTCCAGAGCAAAGAGTATCTGTGGATCTTCTACTCCCAGGCATCGAAATGAGATTAAACCGGCACTGCAGACAGTAATTTTGAACCATGGTCAAGTGACGAGGACGACACCTGAGCTAGTATCCCCTCTCCTAACTACCACATCACACTAACAGAAGAGCATTTAAGCTCTCGAAAGATTTATAAATAGAACTACAAACAGAGTACAAATAGAATTTTAAAGTTTAATGATGAAATGAGCTTTTTATAAAAGATACTTGTAGTTATACAAACTTCAATCCATTTTACATACACATTTATAATCTCCTTTTCGATTGTTTATTATGACTTGGGTAACCTTGAGAGCTCCAGGGTTCCGTGAAACACAGTTTGAAGACCACTGCACTATATGAATGCCGAGGAGAACGAAACAGAAGAAAAGGTAGATATACAGTAGTGAAAAATTAAGTTTCATGTTTCAAACTGTTGTATTAAAAGTGGACTAATAGTATGAAGCAATTTTACTCTTATCGGATAAATATAGTACCATAAAAAATTATATGTTGTATTTTCCAGAATTAAGCTGGCATATAATTTACAAATAAATCTTCATAATTTGCTATGAATTCCATGTAAAAATAAATTCTATGTAATTGGTGAGTATGGTGTCTTTTGGGGAGAATTTTGTTTTTATTCTTTCATCTCCTTCTCTCACAAAAAAGTAATATTTCTAACATGTGTCAAAAATTTCCAATCTTATTAGTTTTGGAAGATGCATAACAATCACCAATCAAAAAAAGCATCAAAATATTAAAAAATGTTGGTTTCTCTTTTCACTGATATATAAAACATTTCTTGTCGAATAATTCTTATTTATTCACCGATTCTACAAAGTAAAAAGTAAATTTCTTTGATATGCATTTTATCTCGCCTTTGTCTAAAAAAATAATAAGTATGAAATTACTATTGTTTTAACATGGAATCGAAAATTTTATATTTGTTAAATAATGAATGTTCTTACATGTTCTAATAATATTCACTTTTATACAATTCATAAATAGCAATAACATCCATGTGAGTTGATGAGTTGTGAAATACGTCGTATAAGAAGTATAAAGGTTCCTACTCTAAATTTCAAAAGTGACTAAGACGAGCAACGTATTTTACTTCAGTCAGAATGATTATTCAACACCATCCAATTAGAAGACCTCAAAAATCACGGATAGTTGAGACACCTCCCCCCCCCCTCACACATCTCCCTATGGCTTCTTCCCCTCTCTTATCTGTTTCAGTACCCCACAGCAATAAAAGTTTCCTTTTTCTCCCCTTTTTTGTATTTTTCTTTCCTAAAGACATCCGACCAACAAGTGTTTTCTGGTCCCATCCGAAGTGAAGTTCCCATGAGATATTGACATCATGACATGACGAGTTGCCTTTGGAAGGATGCTAAACGGTTTTTTGGATAATAAAGCTGCAATTAAACAAAATAATTTATCACACAGTAATTATACTGAGTAACAGATTGTCTTAAAACAATAATTAATGGTAAAATAGCTTTGTAATAATTAGATTGACATAAGTTTTCTAGTGGATAGAAACATCCCCCCCCCAGGTGTAATAAGCTCATAACTGATTATGAACTTCTCTGAGCAAATGATTAATGGAAAAGTTAAGAAATATAAAACTTCTTAACAATTTAAAATTGAGCAATTCGATTTGCAATTACGAGATTAAAAAAGCAAACATTATTAATTATTACAATTACATTTTCACTTCGTTTATAAAATAAATCATTCATTTTAAAAGTCTTCCAAAATTAAAAATTATATATATTTGATGTAAAAAATGAAAACACCGTTTAAATATTTAGAAAATTAAGTTTTAATTTTTTAAAAACTAATTTTTTTTAAAGTTTATTCAGCAGATCTGTGTGTGTATGTGTGTGTTTGTGAGTGCTTTGTTTTATAATTTAAAAACAAACTAGTAATAAAAAAAATCAATATCTTAACTATAGTACTAAAAGAAAAACTCCAATGAGCAGCAAATATCTGTTTATACGGTAATGCCTCACATATTTCTTTTTTCATAAAAAAGTTATATAAAAAATTTACTAATTAAAATTTTTTACCATATATTTAACTAAAATGGACATATTTTGAATAAACTTTGATTCTAAATTTGATATGTGCAAAATGTATTCCGCAAAGAAATCACACACACACACACAGACTATTATATTAAACATTTAGTCAAGAACAGGTTCAAGAAAATGTTCAATGGTAGAAAATGTCAGAGACAGTAATTTTTAATAGAAAAAAAGGCAAACTTAAAGATACAAAAACTTTAAAAACACGATATTGTCATATTTATTCGAATCTAAGTCGCACTACTTCCCTTATGCTACTAAAAATTGGGTGCTGCTTAGAATCGAAGACTGAAAAATTCACCGAGAAGGGGAGGGGGGGGGGAATTGGACAAGATACTGTCGGATAGAATAGTTACTGGTTCTCGTTTATTTTTAAAAGTTTTTAATAAATAATAAATTAATTACTCATTTCTTATCAATTCACCTTTATTTTTTTTTACTTCGTTAAGTGAATATTACCCTCGTACTGATCAGCTACTCGAGGGCTTTTGGTGACAGACCTCGTAATTTTGAACTATGATCAAGTGACGAGGACGGCACCTGAGCTACCACCCCCTCCACTGACTGCCACATCACACCAACAGGAGGACATCTGAGTTCTCAACAGATTAAGCTCCCCTATCTGGCGGGTCTTGAGCGGTACTAGGCTAGAACTCATGATACGGCAGCCACGATTCTGTTACATAATCATTAAGCTACCGCAGCCACTTTTTATTTCGTAAATATATCTTATATCTCAATAACATATTTTACACTATTTTTAATTTTTTTCCACAAAAACGGCCTGAGAATTTGGGGTACAGCTTAGAATTGGAGAAAATTAATTGAAAAAATAAGTTTCTGCTAATTTAATTAGAAAACAAGATTTTTGGTTAATGATTGTTCCAATGGTTTAATGGTAAAATTGTACATTAAATATAAAATCGATTCGATTTTTTGTTAGTTAAGAAATAATAATAATTTCATTACAATAATTAGATTAAAATTTTAAATTGTGAGCTTCAAGGAGTAGTAATTTGTATTCTTTAGTCAATTCATAACTTTCGGTCAAGTATAAAATAAGTATACTTTCAATTTTTCATTCAGTCGCTTCACAGAATTTAGATATTTTTATATGCATTTCATCAATAACAGGCAACAAAAAAAAATTCTAAGCAACATAATTATAAATTATGTATATAAATTAAACTTTTAAAGCACACATGCAGAAAATGTTAAAAACATTCCTAAATAGGAAAGTTCATCAGGTTTGAGATGTTAAATCTCTTACATCATAAATCTTCTTTATTTTCCACACTATTTGTCACAACTTGCAAGTTACCATAATTTCAACTGACGACTATATTGCAGAAAGATATCGAAAAAATTAAGTATTTGTAGCCAAGTAAAATTCGTTTTACAAAACGATGGTGGTGCCATCTGTTTGAGATAGTCCTAACTACGCCAAAAATAATTCAGAATGAACTTAAAATTTAAAAAAGTTCATTAATAAAAACATAAAACTTAATTCTGGCTACACCAGTCAAAAGATAGAAGCATGCTTTCTTATATACTATTTAATTCTACTCGAAAAAATCAATTTTTTTCTATTAAAATGTGCTTCGCGTTTTCACTTCCTATACTTTAACATAGAAAACTCCAATTTCATTTTGCAACAATGCTGAAAACTGCGTATTTTTTTCAAAAATCAAAATTCAAAGAACACTATTCTCTAAACAATATTTTTTTTATACCCATAGAAATTTTTATTATTATTGGAGCTTTTTCCTGCCGGCAAATGTGCTTCCCGTTTGATCCCTATCCTTTAACATTGACCGAAAACAGCCTTAAAATTGTCAGAAAATACATATATAGCATTTTTCAGTTTTTGTTTAGCGAGATATTTTATAAAATTTACATGTATTATCACAAAATCTGTATAAATTTTTGAAGAATTTGTAACATTTATGTGCATATGTGTTTCAAATATCAAAGTAGAGCATATATCATCATAAATATAATGTGAAAAAATTTAACTATATGGTTTTGATGTGCATTTTAGAAAACATGATTTTACTTCATTTCGAAAGTTTTCATCAGTGTTTTGTGTGTTCACATGCAAACATAAGTTTCTAAAACTTTTAAATTTCAAAAGTTTCTCTGAACTGGTCAAATGATTTCTTAAACAGCCAAAATAAAACAGTTTTTATGTTTTTAAACATGATATTTGTGTATCTTTATGTATTTAACCAGCTTCTAGCAACGCCAAATAATATTGCACATCTGAATGTACAATTCATTCAGAAACTTTTGAATATTTAAGTTTAAAAAATTGTCTGTACAATAAAGAAACATTTATATTCATACTAAAATGATATTTTTCAAAAAAATTTAGCTTTTTTCAAAAACAAACTTTTATTTATCATCACTGAATTTGTTCAAAGTTGTCACTTTTTAACACATGCACTCTTAGCTAAATGTTTTTTTTTAATATTTTCAAAATATCACTTCAGTATGCACAAGTATAGAAAAGGAATATATAATGTAAGCTTCCATTGTATTCACATACAGTAAATTCAGAAGAATTTCATTTTTTAAACACAATTTAAAAAATATAATTTGTAGAAAACAATAATTTTTATAAAAAAAATCTTACCTTGAAAAAAAGTTATCCATTTAATTTATTCATTTTAAAAAAATTATAATTAAAATCACATCTCACTTTAAATCCCGCCAAAGACTTCACAGTTAAGTGTACAGTTATACCGTTATCTAGATTTAATTGCGAATGAATAAACAAAAAGAAGGCTTTGCAATTGTTTTAGAATATTTAAAAGGCAAATATCTATCAAATGTGGGCGAGCCCACCAGTTGATGAATTTTAAAAGTCATTTTGACATACTTCTAATTGAAAATATGGCATATATGTTACACCCCTAGAAAGGTAATGAAGTACAGATTTCAGAAATATCAAAAACTCAAAATCGATCAGTTCATGATTTTTACCCTTCTGACTGGCCTTAAAAGAGAATGATGAAAAAAAACTTAACAGATGAAGACACTACACTTTCCAATAGTTTTCATTCGAAAAAAGTATTTTTATGAACTTTAATTGTGCGTATAAATGTGGAAACGGTAAGAACGATAGTGGAAGTCATAAGAGTTACGTAACTAAATTTACTGCCAAAAACTAAAATTAAAATGCCTGGGAAAGAAAACAACAGTTCATGGACTCTTTGGAAGTATAGAACGTAGTGAAAAACACACAAAAATATGTTATGACACTGAGTGACGTTTTCAATTCCTATTTCTTCGAGGTAACAGTACTGGATCAAAAAAGAATTTGTGGGTCCATCCCAAAATTAAAGGATTTGGAATTGATTAATGAATTGAAGAAATAAGGAATTTTCGTCAGTTACACTTCCGTGAATGAGAATTATTGCTTGTGTGAAAGGGAACTAAATGAAATATATATGCTATTAGGGGCAGACATAATAGGAAATTTACTAAGAGGAGAATTGCTCAAACATTTGAAGGGAGGAGGAGTGGCTGTAAACACACATTTGGGCTGGACAGTCACGGGAAAAATGAAAAGCCAGACCGTAACACAGCACGCACTAGGCTGAAATATAATTACTTACTGAAACTTAAATATAATTACATTCGCTTAAATACAGGGTTACTAGTAGGGAGGAAACCACATTGGCCAATTTATTGCTTCCTTTTTAACACACTTCCACCTTTTGAGTAACCCTGGAATGATAATCAAAACATTTAAGAACATTAAAAATATATATAACTTAGCTTAAAATGTATAATAACAGACGGACTGGTGGTTTTACCAGTCTTCCACTCCTTTTTATAACTGAAGTTAAGTCATCAGCAACACTTAACACAGGACTGTTCTTCTCTAGGTGGAATAATCTCTGAACAGGTCTCAAGAATTCCGAAATTGCAGTTTTAATAATAGCAAGTCTTATCTGTCCATCTCGACCAGGAATCAGTTTTAACGTCTTCCAGAAGAACTATTTCTCCTACTTTCAGTGGTTTAATTTGACGGTTTTTTACAGACTGATGACGTAGTTGTCCCAGGTACTCAGATGGAAATCGTTTTCTGAGTTGATCTCTTAGTTCTGGATGTACTTAGCTCACTTGCTTCATTTTTCTTTATCGACCAAGTCGATATCGGGTACGCCTGACTTCAGAATTTCTCTCAGAAACATTTCTGGAGTTAAAGGTGAAAAATCACGAACATCGTCGGATACGTACGTAAGAGGTCTTGCATTGATAATTCTTTCACAGTCACATAGCTCTGTAAGAAGCTCTTCGTAATTAAGTGCAGCTTGACCTAGAATTTTGCGTAAAATTTGTTTCACCAT
The DNA here is from genome assembly GCA_019973975.1 of Trichonephila clavata. Taxonomy (NCBI): domain Eukaryota; kingdom Metazoa; phylum Arthropoda; class Arachnida; order Araneae; family Nephilidae; genus Trichonephila; species Trichonephila clavata. Next base: position 278,891 of record BMAO01012526.1, read on the forward strand.
TAGCACTAAGTGGTCCACCACCCACCGCACCAGGCAGAGGTTGGAGGACTGAACTTCCACTGAATTTTTTGTTCCGAAACCCTTGAAAGTAACTTATCCCAGTGAATCTTATGTAGAAGCCTTTCAGCTCCTCTGAAGTTTGTCCCATTATCCGAATAAACGGTAGCTGGTCTTCCACGTCGGGTGATGAAACGTCTTAATGATTGGAAAAAAGTCTCTGTTGTTAAAGATGTGATTAACTCTAAATGGATGGCTCTGCACAATGATTAACTCTAAATGGATGGCTCTGGATATACTGCACAAGTATAGAGGACAATGTTAGGCCTTTTTACGAGACTTAAGGTAAAGTGGACCAGCCAGGTCAACTCCTACGATTTCAAAAATAGCTGCTTCACGTACTCTATCACTCGGCAAAATTCCTGGATTTGCATCACATCTTTTAGACGAAAATCTTTGACACTTAACACATTTTCGGATGCAATTTTGAATAGTCTTGCGAGCCCTAATAATCCAGTACTTTTCGCGTAAATGTGACATTAACATTGAAGTACCAGCATGTAGTAAATCAATATGTTCATTCATTATCAATAATTTAACAACTGTATGATCAGATGGTAAAATGATAGGAAACTTAGTCATTAGTATCATCTCGATAAGCAACATTAGTTTTAGCTCTAATTAGTCCATTACTATCAACTATAGGTCTTAATTTGATTATTTTGTCATCATTTATACTTTTAAATGATTCCTTTTGATTCATCAACGTAAGTGCTATCACAGCTCTTTCAAATCTGAAACTGACAAATTCTCTCTGAGCAATCAAAAATGGTTTTTCGTAACTTAAAGTAAAATCTAAATATCCATGCTAACATGCGTACAATTTTTCTTATGGAAAAATACTTTTAATACCAATCACTATCATCTGTTTTAGCTAATTTAATGACAATAGTTTTACGCATCTCTGAGTTAACCAACGCCTTATCTGGATTGTCTTCAAATTTTGGCCAGTTTTCCTCTCTCTCATTTAACCAAACTGGTCCCTCCCACCATCTTTGTTTTAACAACTGTTCCACAGAACACCCTCGAGAAGCCCCATCGGCGATATTGAAAATTCCGGGAATGTGTCGCCAAACGATGGGGGACGTAAGAGAGAGCGTATTTGTCGTACGCGGTTTTGTACAAAAGTTCCCCAGTTTTGATCTCGCTGTATCCAACACAAAACGGTAGTTAAGTCAGTCCAACAAAAAATATTTACATCGCAAGATCGGAGATCTTGGATAATAGACAGTAATCTAGCTCCGTTTAAATAGGAAAGGAGTTCTAGACGGGGTATAGTTAGGAGCTCCAACGGTGCTACTCTGCTTCTAGCATTCATTAAATTAACTATTACCTCATTACTCCTAACTACTCTTAAATAAACACACGCTGCGTAAGCTCGTTGACTTGCGTCACAAAAAACGTGTAAACTCAATGAAACGTCAGTTGGGGAAATATTTAACCATCTTGGTAATTTTATCTCCAATAAGGCATTTAATTGGGGACCCCACGTTTTGAATTTCCTTATTAAATCATCTGGGAGAATTTCGTCCCACTTAAGTTTTAATTCCCACGTTTCCTGTAAAATCATCTTGGGTGTCAACATCACGGGTGCGGTAAAACCTATCGGATCGAAAACCTGATGAGCAACAGCTAAAACTAATCTTTTTGTAACAGGCTTATCTGGTTCTATAGTTAGCTGTATTTTGTAAGATAACGTATCTGAGTCCGTATGCCATTTTAAACCCAAAACTGAAATATTTTCCTCCATCGACGAATCATCTTCAGGGATCACCTCTTTTAAATTAGATTTCCCCCCTCTTAAATTAAAATGGCCTGTAGTCATAATAATTTGTGATTCTAGGATAAACTTTTTGATTTCTGACTCAGAATTTAGGCTAGTTACACAATTATCAACGTAAAATGCCCTTTTAAGCGTTTCTGCTGTGCAACTTAAATTCTCGGGTACATAACTTAAATGATATTGCAGCGTAGCGGCTAACAGATATGGACTACAAGTCAAACCAAAAATCCCCCTTCGGTGCTTGTAAACCTCAATTTGTTCAGGGGCATATCTTACGAACCACAGAAAACGTAAGAAATTGCGATCCTTTTCCTTTATTGAAATTTGTAAGAACGCTTTTTTCTATATCTGAAATAACGTCTATGTAGTTCTTACGGAATAGATTAAGAATCGTTGGAATGATTTCTATCAGGTTTGGTCCAGTAGACAAACAGTTATTTAACGATGGAGAACCTGCGGAATACGAACTCACGTTAAACACTGGTCTTAAACTCGTAGTACTGTTTTCCTTAAAAACAGGTCTATGCGGCAAATAGTGTACTCTCTCAGATTCTGCCTCCGATACCCTTTCAATTATACCAAGGGACAACCAATTTTCAAAAACTCCGTTGAAAGCACTTACTAATTTTCTTTTCGTACTTAACAAACCTTTTTCAGCCAACATTTTATTCTCAGGCAAGAAGGAACTATCCACTATCCACGGCAACGCGACTCCGTACCTGCCTTCCGAGTTAACACTAAGGGTTTCATTAAAATACTTATTAGTTTCATCTTCTAACTCGAATTTAGATTTACGCTGCGCAGGATCTGTAATCCCCAACACGTCTAACTTCCAAAGATCACTTATACACGGATTTTGTACCAACAACGAAGATATTATGTAAGAATGACTATTAATGATTTGCTCAGTGTTAAAAAACTTCCCTAAAACTGTCCAAACCAACCGAGTGTGTACAGCTTTTAAATTAGATTTAAAAGTTTTGACTTTTCTCGTTAACAGTTTTCCAACGACATCAGCCCCAATTATAACTACATTTCCCTTTTTATTGCAGCTGAATTTTACAAATTGCTGTATCCTGCAGTTGCATCTATATGATGGTATCTATATGATGATATGACTGTCATCATCATCATTATTATTGTGTTCCAATGTACACAGGAACGATTTCTACTATTTATTGTATATCAAGACATTTGGCGATGCCTTTTGATCTGACGAAATTGGTTGACAGTATAATATTTAAGTAATGAAAATCGTATATATTTACCTTTGAATCAATATTATGAAACTGTACCTAATATTAGCCCGTCAATTGTTTTTTTTAAATCAAACACAATCACCAAATGCTGCCATTTACAGGTAAAATTTTAATACGCATGCTCGAATAGACCTTATTCATAAGTTGTATTACTCCTTTTTTTTAGAAATTGTTAAAACTTGGTATATTCTAATAAAGAGAACCTTTTTTTTATTTCTTTTAAATTAATTTAAATTAGGGTACTGAAATAAAAGTTTTACTATTACTTAACTAAAATTTTACACAAAATCTTAGTCAATTTATTAGTTGACGGTCTCATACATAAATATCAATTATTCCTTTTTAAAAAATATTATAGAAATGTATAATTAAATGTTTTTATTAAATAAAGTTGTGTGAGGAATCTACCTCGGCCAACTAAGGAACCTACCTGTCTTATTTGGATAAAGTGGATAATGCGTCTGCACCATACCTCCTAGGTAAAGGGTGTCAAACTCAAAGGCTAACTCGGGCCAAAGAAACAGGGTTTATTTTTAAGTGGGCTGCACAAAAATCACTATTTAAAGATACGTAGGTTTATTTCACATAATACATTATAATAAAAGAACAAAATTTAATGTTTGCTTCCTGACACCTCTTCTCTGCTACTGTATTTCCTATTTCGGGAGAAATTTTGTTCGGAGTGATTACTTTAAAAAATGATCCAAGGGAACAGTCATTAATTCTATTTCTAACAGGGGACTTACATCTTTTCATAGTTGAAAGGAACCGAACCTAATTCCCTTCTACCGTGTGAAACAGCTAAAAGTGTGGAAGGAAGTAAAGGATCTCATTCGACATGATAGCTTCCAATATTATTTAATCGACTCCAACACAATCAATTTAACACTATAAATAGGATGATTCAGTCAAGCAACAGAGGGAAGAGACGAGAGTCGCATTTAAGGAGAATACATTAAATAAACTTCTTTTTATATTAAAGGTTCTTCCCTAATATTACTTTACACGGTAGATGTATACTTAATGTCAGCTTGTGACGGATCTGTACGGTCTTCACTAATCTCCTCAATATTTCTTTAAAGTTTTATTTATTTCAACCAATCTCCACCGGGAGCCAAAGCGTGATTTATTCAAATGAGAAATATTATATAAGTTCGGGTTTCGCGAGTTAACAAGAGAGAATAGTAAAGTGAAGAGTTAGATTTTTGAAGAAAAATGAATTGTGAAGCATCGGTAAATCAACACGCAGTTGTTGACAGATTTAGTGAGCAGTGACGCGACGAGCTAAGCTGAAGATTGAAATTGGAAAGTCAAATGTGGATCCTAGCCATTATTCGATCCATCCAGCATTAAGTTATTCACCACGACGGACCTGCCGAAGTACAAGAATAAGGTTAGTGATTTGGAAATTAGTAAATACGTGTACGTGTTTTGGCTGTAATTGTACGTGCTGATCTTTCGTGGATTCAGTTCCGATTCCGTAGTTCCGTTAGTAGTAACCCCTTCTCATACCCCACTGTGTTTTACTGTTCTTAAATTTGAATCGTGCGTTTGTAAATTTCCTTGATTAAGAGGTATCAATAAATATAGTGATTTGTAATGATGTCTCTTGAATTCGTTAATCCGCCTACACGTCCAGAAACAAGTAACGGTAGACGGGGAAATGATTAATCTTAGGAAAGGTTATATATCACGACACTGGCGCCCAACTGAAATACCGGATTTAAGAGCGAGGGCTAGATTTAGGGTTCTGCCAGAATTATTCTTTTCAGGTCGAGAGAATGTATCGAAGTTTCTTGATAACATTGATGACAATATAGCTTATTATGAGATACCAGAGAATTTGGCGTGAAAGTATTTAAAGGGTTTTTTAATTGGGAGAGCATTAGACTGGTTTGAGGTAATAGGATTTGCGTGTGTAAAAGGAAAAGCGACTGCCTTCGCATCGCTTAAAAAGAAGTTGTCAGATAGTTTTCCAGTGGTACGGAATAAGTCGGAGTTAGAGACTCAGTTTTTTTCATCCAAGCAGCAAAAGGGTCAGACCCCATCGGATTTTATATATAAGTTATTAAAAATCCATAAGACTTTAGGTTTGAATTATGATGATGTAAAATTGGTCGATCACATAGTAATGTGACTCGAACCCCAGATTATGGACTATTTAAAGGTTCGAAACCCCACGACGAAGGTACAGTTGTTAGAGTTGGTCGATCGGTATGAGGAACGTCATAGATGCAGAGAAACCCAGGGTTCGAGCAATAATTTTGCTAGACGAGGTTGGGATATGAGTAGGAATCCTGCGGAAAGACGGAATAATGGAAATTGGAGAAATACAGGGGTCGGAAATAGACAAAATGACCAGAGAGGAGTAAGCAGAGGGGCAAACAATTTTCCTCGTCGTGATTACCGAAATCAGGGATTCGAGGGAGGAATCCGCAAAAACCCAACAAATCATAGAACAGATCGTTATCAGAACCGAAGAATGGTGGTTAGTAAGGGTCCTAGTGATGATTCAGCAGGGCGGAATTGGAGGTGTGGTGATTTCACCAGCGGAAGGCAAGGAAATGCCAATTTAAACTTCTAAGCGATCGTGTTGCAGGAGGTAAGCGGTCGCTAGTTGAGTCAAATTCTCCTAATCGGATTAAACTTAATTCATTACAGTTATCACCAGTTGATCTTCTATATGTGCCGATTCTTTTACATGACACGTTTGTAAAAGCTCTCTGGGATACAGGTGTGGAGAAGTCATTTATTTCAGAGGTGACGTACCGATCATATTTTTCTTTTCGTCCTATTAAGAAATCGTTAGCGCAAGTAATTACGGAACAAGGGTCGCAGTGCACAAATTTGGGCACTGTTGAGTTACAGATTAAGATAAGGGAATTTTCGAAGTTGTGGAATTTCCATGTGTTTGCTGAGATGCAATATCCATGCATCTTGGGCATTGATTTTACGTCGCATGCAAAAATAGGTTTTGATTTTTCTACGAAATCGTTAATCATTCCGGACTCGCAGATTGAGAAAGTGGCAATTTAGGACGAACCGGTACGGATAGATTTATCAAAGACTAAGTTAAAGGCAGGGCAAAAACAGAAGTTGCAGATTTTGTTTAAAGAGTTTCAAGGCTTGTTTTCGGCTAAGCTAGGCATGTGTCTGAAGCATGTGTTTTTTCATGAAATTGATACGGGTGATAATCCTCCTGTTTCTTCGAGACCTTATCGCTATGACAGGATCAAACAGGGTATCACATTGACTACCACGTTAAGAAGATGCTGGGCGAGGGAACTATAATTCCAACAACATCGCCTTACGCATCTCCTGTAGTTTTATGTCGGAAGAAAAACGGGTTGCCGTTAGACGACCCAGAAGCTTATAGGTTCGCAATAGATTATAGAAAACTGTATGCGATAACGAGGTATCCACAATATCCGCTACCGCTAATTGATGATTTGATCACTAATATTCCACACGCAGAAATTATGTCATCACTTGATTTACGTAGCGGATATTTTCAGATGGCGCTAGACCCCAAAGATGTTCACAAGACGGCATTTGTTACAAAAATGGTACTTTTGCATTTACTCGCATGCTATTTGTCCTTTCGGGAGTGGCTTAAAATTTTCAGATGGCGATCGAAATCATCCTTAAACCAGTTCTCGGGCGTTTTACATGCTGCTACATGGATGATGTTATCATTTCATCTCCATCTTTCGAACGCCATGTAGAGCACTTACGGGAAGTATTCAGATTGTTGCAAGAGGCTGGTTTAACCTTGAATCGTGAGAAGTGTCATTTCGCGAGGGAACAGTTACGTTATTTGGGTCTAGTTACTAGTAAAGAGGGGGTTAGAACAGACGAGGAGAAAGTAAAAGCAATTCTTGAAATGAAACCTCCGAGAAATGCGAAACAGTTAGCAAAATTTTTAGGAATGACGGGTTGGTATCAAAAGTTTATTAAGGACTACGCAGACCTGTGTGAACCCTTGTATGGTATTAAGCGAACAAATTCTAAGTTTAGTTGGTCGGAATCGGCGCAGGAAGCCTTTGATCGTATCAAAAAAGCAATGACGGAAGCTCCCGTGTTACAGTTACCAGATTTTACCAAAGCTATTGAACTTTATACGGATGCTAGTTCAGTGGGGGTAGGGGCAGTGTTGACGCAGAATAATGGGCCTATTGCGTTTGCCTCAAGAATATTAAACCGCGCAGAGAGGAACTATAGTGTGACGGAACGTGAATGTTTGGCTGTCACATGGGAGTTAAATAAACATCACACTTATTTTGGATCTTTGCCGGTGAAGGTTATAACAGACCATGCAGCACTTACCAAATTAACGAACGGGAAGAATTGGTCGAGTAGAATGATAAGGTGGACGCTTAAGTTGGCAGATTTTAATGTGGAATGGGAGCATCGCCCAGGTACGCAAAATGTGGTGGCTGATATATTGTCTAGAAATCCATTAGGATAGTAATGATGCAGCAAAGGTGTCTTGTGCGGTGATTAGGTCGTTGGTGTTATCGTCTAGGGAACAGTTGAGAGAAGAACAGAGGAATGATCCGGAGTTGGGTCATATCATGCGTTTCTTAGAAAATCTTGACGATAGTTCAATTAACCCCTTGCCTCTCGCTCCCGTCTAATTCACGGGGTAAAATTTCCCTCTCTATTCCTCGTGCCCGTGATATTTTCGGGCTGGAGTAATGAAAAGTGACTTGTAATAAAAGCTTGAAACAATCTATTTCTTAAGCCCGGAATATTGTTTTTTTCTTAATCTGTACACCAGATGGCAGCACCAGATTATTTTTAACGTGATTAGCGATAATTATTTATTTTTTAAAAATAATATCAGCAAACAAACATATATATTAGCGATACGGTTTTTTAATCTTAGATCAAGTACTCTCAGCTGCGCTCTTCGTAAAAACAGGTGGGTAAAAATTGTGGAAAAAAACTGATAAAAAATCAATATATTTTTTTAATATTGTATACAGTATACAGTTAGTCAGGAAGTAAATCGGATTGTACTTTTAGCATTTTTTTGTCACTGACTACAGTAAAAATATCGGAGCAGTAGACATTGTAGACCAAAATATTGGAGATTACTGAATTGCTCGAAAACGAGGTAAGAAGTGCTATAAGAAAATATTTTTTTATTTGTTAGATCAAACTATTGTGAACTAGTACCTTATTTATAAAAAACAAGGAGGCAAAAAATCACATTTGATATTCGTTTATCTTTAGTAGATGAACTTATTGAAAGGTATTCTATATCAGAAACCATTGCAAAAAGAGGTCGGCAGAATTTGGAGAATAACCCCAACCGTTTGATTAAAAGACATTTTATTAGACAGATACCTCCTACTGATAAGAAGTGGCAACCACATCAAGAGAATGCAAAGTTTGTTGTTCCAAAAGAGATGAAAACAGTAAGAAATGCAGAAAGGGAACTCGGTACTACTGTCAAGTTTCTGATTTTGGCCTTTACATCTCATGTTTTGAAACTTATCACACACAAAAAAAAATTACTAATGATTATTTATATTATACAAAAGTGTAATAAAATTCATTTATGTTTAAATCACATGTTTTTTTAAAAATTTTCCTCTTTGCTGGAAAGCCAACATTCAGTGTTTAGTACCCTAAATGTTTGCTTTACTTAAAAAATTAAATTTCGTATTTTGAGCTAAAAATTAGTCCAAAAATTAAAAATGAATGCATATATTGAACATGTACTTAGTTTTATATAATTTTCTTGAATAAAAAAATAGGCACTTTTATGACCGTTTTCTTCAAAGTTTTCCGATCGTTCAGGGGTTAATGAGTCAATCTGTAGAAATTGGTCCCGCGATTTTAAATTGATAGATGGGTTGTTATACTATGCAAAATATACAACCACGCTCTGTGAGTTAAGGTTATTTATACCCAAAACATTACGTAAAGATGTTATGCGAGAGTTCCATGACTCGCCGATGGCGGGCCATCTAGGCAAAAAGAAAACCTACTTAAAATTAAAAGACGCGTGTTATTTCCCATTTATGCGGAAATACATTTATAAATATGTATTAACCTACGACCGATGACAGAAGATCAATTATAAGAACGTATTACCAGCTGGTCAATTAATTCCGATAGTAACGAATTTTCCGAATGAAATAGTATCTTTAGATTTATTAGGCCCATACCCTGCCACTAGTCCGGAACGTTATAAATTTATTTTAGTAATAACGGATAATTTTTCTAAATTTGTTGAAATAGTTCTCTTAAGGAAAGCTTCGGCTAAGGCAATTGCCAATGCATTTTTTGAAAATTATATTTCGCGTTATGGAGCTCCTGTAAAGTTAATTAGTGATAATGGCCCCCAAATGATATCCGAAGTTTTGAGCAAGTGTGTCGCAGATTGAACATAAAACATGTTAAAACTGTTGTATATCGTCCATAAGATAATCAAACGGAAAGAGTTAATCGTACTCTTCTACAAATGATTTCGAGTTTTGTCGAGGATAATCATACTAACTGGGACCAATTTCTCAGGGAGTTTAGTTATGCTTTGAGGACAGCAGTACATGTGAAACAATGGATAAAACACCAGTGGAATTATTTTTAGGTAGAAAATTAATCACCCCATTTCAAAAATTAGTAATGGTAACTGATGGATCAGACTTAGTTTGCGGAAATATGGAGAAGTTGTTTGAGGAGGCTAGGAGAAATACTAAGAAGCAACTTGAGAAGTGGGCGAAATATTATAATAAGAAGAGACGTGACGTTAATGTGAAGGTTGATGATCTAGTGTTGGTTCAAACTCACCCGTTGAGTTCGGCGAGTAAGAAAATTGTGGCTAAATTTATGCCAAAATTTGAAGGCCCCTATAAGGTTTTGAGTGTGAAAAATAATAATTTAGTAATATTAAAGTTTGGTGAAAGAATAACGGTTAATGTGGATCAGGTGAGAATTTACCATCAAAGAGAATCAGAAGACAGTGTCGCGACGTATACAAGCTGTTGCTGATGAGATTTTTCATAAGATTAAATGGTCTGATCGAATGTTCGACTCGGTGATATGTAAAGAATGGCACAAGCAGGCATCAGGGGAAAGTGATTCCTTTTTGCAGTGATAGTTCGATTATTGTTGAGAAAAATAGATGCGTTGCGTCGATCAATGGAGACCCAGTCTTTGGATAAGTTTTTGTCTTGCATACATTTTCTTAGTTTTCTCGTTATTTAATCAATTCTAGAACTGCCAGGTAATTTTAACCAAAAAAAGTGGCTTAACATCTTCAATGTTTGCGTTCTCCTCTGAAGGGACAGCTTCGTATTTCTCAACAAGTTTTAAATGACCATAAGTTTTTAAGGAATTCTCATCCCTACTTCCCTGTGACCCGGCTAGATGTGTGGAGGAACTAAATGATCAGACGACATTATGAACTTCAATTATTTATTTATCACTATATTCAATTCAGACACAAATAATACTATAAAAAAGATAATTTTGATCAGTCAGAGCACGAAGGTAAGACAAGATGGCGTGGGAATAATGTATTTGTTCATGTAAATCTACCCTTACGATAACTCATACAAAGTTTTTTTAATTTTGGACCGCGCTAATAATTTAACTCACTAACTTCTACCTGAAATAAGATCACAGTACCTGAACTCTTGCGGTCTTCTTATCCTTGCTTTTACTTTAACATGGCTCCAATCAGTTAAACTAACCACTCTCGTAATATTCCAACTTCTCGCTTCGTACACTGTTTAAGTGTACGGTTCACTGCAGGATTTCTTCACTTCACATCCATTCTATTCTCACTTCACTAACTCTCAAACTCGCGAATACAGAATATATATATATTAAACTTAATTAGCATAATCACGTTTCTTGCCCTTGGAGAAAGTTGGTTGAAAAAATGATGGCCTAAGAGGAATCCCCAAGGGGTTAGTAGAAGGAACCGTATAGATCTGTTACAACCCCCTCCGAGAAAAAAACATGATTTATCCGAGGGTATTAAAGACCCGAAAGAAATAACGTTAAAAATTTAACAACACTCAAAAACGATGAACAAGATTTACAACTTTAACTCACTATCTCTATACAATTTAAATGCATTAGCACACGCAAAATCAACTATTCTAAATGGTACTCTATTACTGATCAAACTTATCCCGTACATGTCAGCCCTACAATGCATCCCATTCAGGCGAGAACCAAGCGAAAAACCTTTTATAAAGGAACAAAATAAACTTGGTTATGCACTTTACTTAAGTACGAATAAAATAAAATATTAATACAGCCAATAATTTCTGGACAATAGTATATTTTCAACACATCTAGTTCTTAAAATGTCTCCAACCTTGAAATGAAAACTGGATCACTAACAAATTCAACAAATATGACATTATACAAACATTAACATTATGCAATTTCCATATTTACAAATATAGTAGCACTTACTTTAAATATATATATTTTTATATAAATCAACACCTGATCTGTGGTTTCATTTCTACAAATCTCCCATCCATTCGCGCTGCGCTGTTAGTGTTATAATTAGTTTTCCTAATTACGCCGCGTCCCGAAACCAGATAATATATACTTATATACTTCAATATATACATACAAAAATATATACAGCTTTAAAACATACAACATATTATTAACAAACATTACATGTGATTCTCACATAAAAAGCCAAATCTTAATGTGTAACAAAACAAATGCAACAAATAAATGTTTTCCACAATTTTGGAAAAATTTTACATTCAAAAGTTCATCTTTCCAATAAAAAGAAAAATGCACTCAACGCAGTGGCAACTTTTGTACCAATAATATTTTACGAAAAAATTAGGACTAGCATAGTGAAAATACTCTGAACTGTCTGTCAAAGGAAAAAAAAATAACATGAAATTGTACAACCTGGCAAGCCATGTTATATCCGTTCTGCATAGGCTCCGTCATCTGCAATCGCTTCCAAACTAGCCGATCTTGTTCTAAGACAGTTCTCCATCTGCTCCTGTCTCCTGGGTCTTCTTTGCTCCGCGTGGGCTTCTTGAAGCTGGAGGGATTTTCTTCTAGGATAGGGCTGTCATGCTTGGGGATTCTGTCCACCCAACGTCGACTTCGAAGATCGTAAGGGCAATGGCACTCCAGCTGGACTTGGCGGGAACGGTTGGACCTTGAATATCCACTCTCAGCTCGACTCAATTTTAGAAAGAATTTTTCTTAATAGGTTTCTTCTCTGGATTTCTGAGAATAAAATTCTCCATGGGTCTCAGTTCGGTTTTAGGGAAAACCGCAGTTGCATTGAGGCTGTTGACAATTTAGAGCATCACATTAAAAATACGCGGGTGCATAAGCATACTTCTTCCACGTTTATCGATATCAAATCTGCTTTTGACAACGTGGATTGGTCGACTCTCTTCAATATTTTTTATTCATTCCATATTCCTCTTCAATTTCAGAAATTCATTCACTCTTACCTCACTAACAGGGTAATTATTTGGGCTGATAATTCTTTTACAATTAAAAAACAAATTTATAAAGGTTGCCCACAGGGATCCGTGCTTTCTCCTACTCTTTGGAATATTTATTTTAACCCTATTCTTTCTCTGAACTCTGAACTGTTTCTTCTTCAAGCCTTTGCGGACGATCTCACAGTAGTCTCTTTTGGCCTCTCGCGTAGGGAACTTGAGAATAATACTAACAAAATCTTAAGTTTAGTCACTTCTAAGCTTTCCGAGCTTAATTTGTCAATAGCAACTGCCCAAACAGTTTCTGTTGTTTTCCGATGTCCCTTTCTTCAATGCGGTGGCTTTCGTGGGAGCTCGACCTTCAGGAGAAATCCGATTTTTAAAATTGGTCCAAATTCTATCCATATCGCCAAGTCATACAAATACTTGGGTGTCCACATAGACAATCTCTTATCTTGGACTCCCCATATAAATTCCATCAAAGATAAGATTCTCTGGATTTCCTCCAACTTTCATCGTGTTTCCAAAAATTTCAATCACCAGCATATTTCCCTAATAAAACTTTGGTATAATTCTGTAGTACAACCAATCATCTCTTACGGAGCAGGAATATGGGGTGGATTCCTGACCTCTGTCCAGATACAAAAACTTAAATCCCATTCAGAGGATTTACTTATTAAAAATTACCAAAGCTTATAATACCTCTCCTACAGATGCTGTAAATATCCTAACGGGGATTCCCCCCATTCATATTATTATTCGCTCTCTCTACTTTAAATTCCAAATTTGGAACAACAGGTCTCCTTCCAGGTCTTATCCCAGCTTCGAAGTTGGACTCTTATATTTCTCTTCATCAGGTCCCTCCGGATTTTCTTTCCTACCCCATCAATACTTTCGAGGGCTCATCTGAGTGGGAAGTGTACACTGACGGTTCCTAAATCGGTTTCGAGGTTGGTTTCGCCATGTGTATTTTTTATCGGGGCTTTCCCTTTAAAACGTATCTTTTTAAAATTCAGGATTTCAATTCTGTTTTTCAGGCAGAGTTCTCTGCCATCGGCCTCTCTGTCTGCTGGGCAGTTCATCATAATACTAAAATTCACATTTATACTAATAATTTCTCCTCTATCCTCTTTCTTAATAATCTTACAAATAAATCCAGTTATCTCAATTCTATTAAACTTAAATTGTTTCAATTCTGGAGCTACTACAATCTTTACTGGGACAAAGCTTATAACAATAACATCTATAATGATTACGCCAATTTTTGTGCAAAAAAGGCTGTTTATGATGGTGAAGTGTTTTCGGTCCCTGCTCCCCGCTCCTATCTCTCTAGTTCCTCAAATAAATTTGTCCTAGAGTCTTGGACCTCCTATTGAAATGATTGCAATACGGGGACTCAAATGCTTTTTTAATAATCCTAACTTTAACATTCCTCCAATCTCTAAATATTGCCGCCCATCCGGTATAGTGGTCAGTGAAGCTGACTGCGGTGCCGTAGGGACTGGGTTCGAATCCCGGAGAAGGCATAGATGTTTGTGTTGTAATCCTTTCTTCTGTCTGTGCTGTATGCCCCCGTGTTATACATTGCGTGGTGCACGGAATTTCTAAATGTTAAAAAAAAAAAAATCTCTAAATATCTGGTCCATTTTCTAACTAATCATGGCCCTTTCCCCGCTTACTTGCACAGGTTCAATCTTCTTTCCTCTCCAAATTGCATTTTTGGGTCGCCCGGAGACTCCGACCATTACGTTTTCCACTTTCCCTTCACTGCCAATCATCATCTTGTTAATCCCAATCTCAAAATGCTCTTTCTCCTTGGGTTAACTCTGTTACTAATAATCGCACTATCCACAATAAATTAATTTCTTGCTTTGCGATTTCCAAATCCATTTGTGATATGCTATCTTAAGCCCTCCTTTTGTCTGTTTCTTGGCCTTCCTCTTGCTATTCCTTTTCACTTTTCCCTTCTTTAAAAAAAAATAATAATAATTTGACTTTCCTCCCATTATTTGCTGGTTCTCGTCATTTGGCCAATGTATCCCTCCCCCCCCCCTTCTTCTCCTTTTTAGAATGCCTGGCTTGATTTCCCTCTCTGTTGTTATTTCCATTGCCTTGGGGTGCAAAGCTTTTGGAGAGGGGAGGTTATTGAATGTGGTGCCTCCCCTTCGGCACCCCCTTGCGTCTTTTGGGTCCTCTTCCAGGGTCCCACTCTGCTACCGCTTGTGAACCGGCCAATATTGCTCTTTCCAAAATATAACAAAAAAAATGTCTGGACCCTCCACTATCTTTTTCTTGCACTTTCCTCCCCTCCCTTATCTAGAATTCCCCCGCTTCTCTCAGCTATGCAAATTTAGCACCTCATCAAAGGAATTTTTGATCAAAAATGCCCTTAAACGATAGGTCCCCGTTAGGTCCTTTAAGGTCCTACAATTTTTTTGTTAGGTCCTTTTTAGTTTTTTTAAAAATAATTTTTCAAATTTTTTAATACATTTTAGCACCTCATCCAATAAAAAAATGAAAATTTTAATGAAAATCGCATTCCTTATCGTTAGGTCCTCATTGGTCTATTATTTTGATTTTTGTATCAATTAATTTATTTGTTTTATTAGTAATTATAAATTAATTAAGGCCCGCGCATGCGTACACTGTGTATAAGTATGGCGCGAAATTTAAACGGTACTGCTATAGACACCATCCCCAGACAGTCCCCCGGGTCTTCAAGTATATCCCTCCCTAAATCTAAAGTGAGACCAATGCACTCTATTGTCGTCTTTGAAAACTAATCTGCTCCAACTAAACCTCTGCTAATGCGACATTATACGGCACTGAGTCGCACTGTGCTCCGTAATTGGAAAACTACCAACCTCGAATTATTCGAACTATAACTTTTTTTTCATTTCGTGATGCATTTAGTAGGTGACGCTACTTTAATCATTCGGTTTTTCTATACCGCAGTGCTGCTACCTTTAAAAATAGTTAGGCGCGATTTAATTTAAATACCTATTATTTATTTATTTATTTAGTTTAAATAGATTATTTTTATTATACACTTCCAAATAATAAACTGATACGAACGTAAGTGACCGTAATATTGATAGTCTATATATAATACATAAATGTTATTATCACTATGTATCAACCGTAATTAGTCGCATGGGGTAATTATAACCCCAACATATTTTAGACACTGGGGTCAAATTGACCCCATGCGACCATTGTTAAATCTTATGGAATATGACCAATTATTGTTGGGACGAAAAAATATACATCAAAATTGTTAGTTTTTTTTAAAGCACTATATTTTTTTGAATATCAGAAAAGTTTTTATGGTGCGATTTTTCTGATGTGATGTCATCCTAATTTTATAATGGCTAGTCAAATTCGATTAGATTTAAAAATAATTAATTCAATAACCATCCAATAGACATAGAGACCATTCTTTAAGGGAATAATTTACAAAACTCTCTGGAATCTGTATATATATTTTTTTAGATTATTTTACTATTAAATATTTAGCCACATAATTCATTTTTTGTTTAAACTAACTGTCATTCGACAGTTGAATGTTTTATCACTAAAAATATAATTTTTAAAACATATATCATTTTAAAAACGTCATAGTGTGAGTGGCTTTAAAAAAAAGTTCAAACTCAGATGAATTGTTTATTTTATAATGATTAACCTTCAAGGAATAAAAGATGCTGTAATCCGATCAAGAAGAAATTCATTACATGAAGGAAGTATCAATGTTCCTAAAAGGTTTAATAATAAAGATTAGACTTTATATATATTATATTATATATATATCAAATACCTTCTGTTTTAATACAATCATTCAAAGATGTTCACCGCTACCTCGGATAGCCTAACTGTTAACAATTTCATTACCTGATAAATTTTTCAAATAAATGTATATTTTTATCAGATTGTTTGGAGTAACAATAATTTCCTTGACCTTTACGTTGGTTTATGTAGACGTATGCTAGGAGACTAAGAAATCTCTAATAATTTTTCGTCAGGACCGAAGCCGGTAAATTTTAAAATGTAAATTGAGCCACATGAAGTGCTTACGTTTTTGAATAATTATTTGATGAATTAATAATTGAGAAATTCTAAGGTCAGTCAACACGTAAAGCTTACAAATAACAATTGGTTACGATTATTAAAACCTATTTTGTTGGGGTAAATTGAACAGTTAGAGCCGGGTAATGTTTTTTTTTATAATTAAATAATATTACCTCATTTAAATGTGAAAGTACTATCTATATTAACTATCCACGATGATAATTTTTAGTCGATAAATAAAATAACTATCAATAAATAATCGCAATTATCGTCATCGCAATTATCTTTAATGGCTTTTCTGTAAAAATTAGTTAACTTAACTATTGTGGTTTCTTTTAAACTACCAACCTTTTTGCCTCCAATACAAACACCTTTGCTTCGCCACTCTTTCACCTTGCTGCATAAACCAGTTCCTAAGCGTTTTGAAATATGGTTGATACATTCTTCTTTTTTAATTTGTTTATCTTTTCCGTAAATGTTCAGCGATATCAGACGTTGGAATGTTTTTGAATCTCCGTCTGATAGTATGCAAGTGTAGCACATATTGCACTCCTTGATGGATCTTTGCCACAAAATTGCAGCAGCTTCCATTTCCATACTAGACGAGGAA
Source organism: Trichonephila clavata (assembly GCA_019973975.1). Lineage (NCBI taxonomy): Eukaryota > Metazoa > Arthropoda > Arachnida > Araneae > Nephilidae > Trichonephila > Trichonephila clavata. The sequence goes on from BMAO01012526.1 coordinate 296,123, forward strand.
CCTGTATGATTTATCTGACATTCAGATTTGTGACCTTCATACCAAATTGCAAAATCTGGACTATCCCTCGAAAGGTCTCTTACTGCAGCAGTACATTCCGTACAATACTTTGACAGTATTTCATAATCTATTACTAAGCCTGTCAATAAATCAATTACAACTCCTATCCCGTACAGTGATTTATATCCCCGCTTTTGCCAAGATCCATCAAATGACACAGTTATGTCTAAAACACCAGTTTCCTTACCTTCATTGTTCAATTCAAGATGTTGCTTCCTAACTATATTTCTCGCAACTTCGAGGATCTGATGTTTCACCTCTCTATTTTCTTCGGACAAAATTTTAATGTGCTTCGAAAAAGATTTTTTGTCCATTGTATTCATACCAGTCACTAATGAAAATAGTTCCAATCCTGCGTGACCTTTCCCAAGTCTTAAAAAAGAGGAAACCATTTTTTTGTTAATGTCAAAAGATTTTTTGTCTTTTACACGTGCACTTGAAAATGAGGAATTCAATACTGCCTCACAACTAGAGCAAACCAATTATAGTTTTCATGCCATACCCAGCTGCGTTGTTTTTATAATATTTAAATTATTCATATCACATTCAGGGCACTTTACAGTTGACACACACAGTAAATTCTTCCATACATTTGTGTGTCAACTAATACATAAGTTGGATCATTTTGTTCACTTATCACATGTTCTGCAGAAGTGTGTGAGCTTAGAAGAGACAGCTTTCTTTCTGTTGCTGCATTCAGTTCACTAGAATTTAATGGGTAAGTGTTTACTTCATTATTTTCATAATTAGAGGACACATTACCACTTGCATCAGGGTCATTTTCACACACATGTAAACTTTGATGCTCCAGTTCTATTTCTCCAGAGGTCCATCTTTTCTTTGCTTTTAGCAAAGCCTGCATTTTACGTTTTGATGGCCTTCCTTTTGGAACATGATATCGAGAACTAAATCTGTGCATTGTACAAATACTGTTGGAATGATTAATTTATCAAGAAAATTATTATTGAGTATTCAAATGAAAGAAAGGAAAACTTTGAAAAAAAATAGACCTACAATTACGTTTGAAACGACTAAGTATGCTGTGTAATAACAGATGTGAAACAAGCGCGCTAATATGATGTAAACAAACAAAGCGGAAGTAGAAGTTGAAGTTCCTATCAGAATCCTTCTTCATAAAATATGCGATGAAAAAAATAATAATTGAGGCTAAGCATATGCTAGAAACTAAATATGAATAGTTCTTGTTTACGTTCAAATGACAGGGCCACGCCCATTTAAATAGTCGATGGCGCCATGTTTAATTCTTAGATTACTCATAATTCAGTAATTATTAGTCAAAATGAAAAAATTCTTCGACAGAATCATTCTCTGAAATAAATAGAATATTATTAGTATAAAAAATAAAAATCGCAATTTTGACGAAATTTTGAGATTTTGAAGGTCCACCATCCCCTTAAGTGCAACAAATATAACAAATTTAACTGCGAGCTCTGGACTTCTATGCACACAATCCATTCACGTCCAAAGTCTGGTGGAATTAATTAAATATTTACACAGACATCCGTATTTGTACTGAAGTTGCCATCTAAATCTATGCGAAAATGAATTTTACAAGTCATAAATAAACAAAAGTATTATATTTTACTTGTGATTTACTAACTATTTTAAAATTGTGAAATCACTTACTTGGTTGATAATTTTGAATAAATATAAATAAACAAAAAACTTATTTACAACAACACGGAGGCTAGATGAATCCATCTAGCCTCCGTGTACAACAATGACAACTTGCAGCAACCATATGTAGGCATACATTATAGTGTATATATACTTATGGGTATAGTCAATACTCTCCATAAAAGTCAGTTTGCAGACCACATGTTTAACGTGTACATGTAATAATTTATTAGTAATTATTTTATTTCTGGCTTGGACAACCGTATTTGAATAATGAATAAGCCTTGGAAAAGCAAAAATATTTATTGATATTAATTCATTCGCTGAAAGAGGAGACGGAAGGAATTTAAATTTCGCGCCATACTTTTACACAGTGTGCGCATGCGCGGGCCTTAATTAATTTATAATTACTAATAAAACAAATAAAATAATTAATGTAATAATCAAAATAATGGACCAATGAGGACCTAACGATAAGGAATGCGATTTTCATTAAAATTTTCATTTTTTTATTGGATGAGGTGCTAAAATGTATTAAAAAATTTGAAAAATTATTTAAAAAAAAGCTAAAAAGGACCTAACAAAAAAATTGTAGGACCTTAAAGGACCTAACGGGGACCTATCGTTTAAGGGCATTTTTGATCAAAAATTCCTTTGATGAGGTGCTAAATTTGCATAGCTCCGCTTCTCTTATTACTTTTTTCATGTCTTTCCTGTCTCATTAGTTAGACAGCGTCGGTGTATGTGTTTGTGTTGTGTTGTGGTGGTGTTTTTTATAATTTTTTTTTTTTTTTTTTGTATTTGCAATGTTATACAAAATTGTAAAGTTTTCCATCTGTATTTCCCCCCCTTTTCACAAGAATTTTGTGAGGAGGGTCCCTCATTCGGGACCACTTTGTACACTTTTTTGTTTACCTTAATAAAGTTACATCTCGGAGGGTCGTTTCACAGCTCGAAACCCCTTGGGTGGGCTTGATTCTCACGAGTAAGTAAGTAAGTAAGTAAGTCCATTGTATAATGATGCATGGCATATCAATTAGTTAGTTTTTTTTAATCGAGAAAACTTTTTAATCACAATTAAAAATATTATATTGACAGCGACATTAATTAACCTCAAAGTATGAAAAAGATACGCACTCAAATGTTTATTCGAATAATTCCATATTACTTACTCGTATTTTTTTAAGAATGATGAAATTTGTCAGACGTTTAAAAATAAATATAATTATTAATATAGTTTACACATATAAATATAACCTCAGATTTCATACACAGCAAGCCCTGAGACTTTGATAATTGAGCGCAAGAATCGCAAGTTTATCCTGGATGAAGTTTAATGAGACTTGCTGTGCTATGTGCGAAGTGGATTTAGTCGAGAAAATGAAACCGAGATTTTGAATCCAAATCTTTTGAAATACTAAATTTAACAATATAAAAAAGGCTGACGGCTTGATGGCTACTAGAGTTGGATCCCGATGCGAGAGTAGCACGCTTCCCGCACTTCCTGTTACATATTTCTGTCCCTTTCCACGAAATCACTCCTAAAAATATCCGGCAACCAATAGGAAAGATGTTGTACATCAAAACATACTTCACATTCAATTACTTTACGTTGTCAATGAGCAACAAATTTTTCTTGTCTCCTGATTTTTCTTCTATTTTTAGAATGCTCCGAAAATTTCCCACTCAAAGAGAGATTTAGAATTTGATGAAAGATTTAGATGAAGAAAATATTTTGATGATAGTGATTCAGTGTAAGAAGATGGATTCGAAAATAGTATTTTCAAAAATAATGGGGTTGATTTAGATGTATGAGCTAATTTTGATGAAAAAGTTGAAAGCTTATTCTCATGGAAAGAGGTAGAATGTTCGGAAGCGATAAAAGTATTACAATTTTCTGGTAAAGTTGGATTGAAAATTGATGCCAGCAATTTCAAAACAGAAAATGATTTTTTTAAACTGATGTTCACAGATGAAATTTTATCTTTTCTGGTTGAAGAAACTAATAGGTATACATTTGATGTATTTAATCTTCATGAAGAAACATCTGACAAAAGAAAACATACACTACTTTCATAGAAACCAAATGATAAAAATGAAATTTTAAAATTTCTTTGTTTAATTTTACTGATGAAACACATCGAAAAAGACAATTATTGGACAACTAATTATCTGATAGAAACTCCAATTTTCAGAGAAGTGATGCATCGTGATCCTTTCCTAATGATTTTAAAATTTGTACACTTTTCCGATAATAGTTTAAAAGAAAGCAGAGATTCTCCAACTTACGACAAATTGCGGAAAATATGAAATTTTTTTGTTTGTTAAAACACAGGGAGGTCAATCTCGTATGATATTTCAGGCCACATGGTCTATTTTATTACAAGTTAGGGATCACATTGTGACGGATCTATACGCGGCTCTACTAATTCCTTGGGGATTCTTCTGGGGAAAAATATTTATTTCAACGAACTTTCGCCGAGTAAGGAAGCGTGATTTTGCGAATGAAGTATATTATATAAATTCTGTATTTGCAAGTTGGCAAGGAGCAAAGAGTCGGCAAGGAGCTGGCAAGTGAGTTGGCGACTTAGTTTGTTAGTTGAAGAGTGAAGGATCGTGGAATTATTAAGAGCATTTGAAGTATATACATGAAAAGGATTACTGAGAGCGAATCAATCGGCAGTAATTAAATCCAGATAAGGATCTCCCGCAAAGATTCAAGTGTAGGATCAACTTCATAAAAGTACAGGTATCGTGATCTTTGTTTATTTAGAAGTTAGCTTATTAGTCTGCGACGTAATTTATATTGAGCGTGTTTAAGCTATCGTGGAATCAGTTAAGGGTCCGTATTATTATCCCCGTGCTATTGAATCTCACTTCCGCACTCTACTATCTGATCAGTTATCTTAATTAGATTGTTATTGTGTCTGATTGATATTTTGGTGTCAATAAATTAATTAGAGTGAAACATGTCTAGTGATTATTCAGTTTCTCCCACACACCTAGCCGGGTCTGCGGGTAGACAAGGGGTTTCAGATGGAAGCAGGAACCGGTCGGCATTACAACATGTCTTCAATCTTCAAAATCTATTGTATATTATCAGTACAGCACACAAGGGGGGGGTCCCAGGTCTGGAACCCCCAAAGCCCTTAATTTCTTATTTTCCGATTGATTCCAATCCTATGTATACAGTACGCAAAACTTAATTAAGTATTTGTTTTTTATAATTTTATTAATTCATGTTAATTTTTTTATACAATAATTAATTTTTTACTATTTTTTGTTCCCGAAAATCTACAAAATCAAAAGAATATGTTGGGTGGTGTATTGGAGCATAATACGAGAATGTTAGACATTTGACCCTGGATCCTCTTGAAAAATTACTGTGTGCGCTACTGTATATTATACATACGTAGTAGTTTTACACAATATTTCATGTTATTTTTAAACTTAAACTATACATATTTTGTATTTTTTATAAGAAAAGAAAATAATTTTTTTTGAGTTTCAATTTAACATTACTTTTTAGAAGATATTTGACATGGTTTTTTTCACAAAACAAGTGATCAAGATTTGATTAAAAATACTGAGCTGATGTAATTTAAAAAAAAAGATGATAAATGCTAATTGGGGTTCATCTTAATCTTTCTGAATTTTCGCTATTTTTCATTAAAGAAAATAATTGCCCACAAAAATGAGTGCTTCCGAACATAGCCATAATTAGCATAAGAAACGATAAATTTTAGGAAACAGATCTACTCTGATAAATATGTATAAAAATCTGGAATTCTAACTTAGATTTTTCTTCAACAAAGAATCACACTAGATTTCAATTAATTCATTTGTAAGCTTTTATCAACAATTTCAATATCGATAGATAGAAGTGAAGTAAAAGTACGAAAATTATAGCTCACGGGTTTTAAAATTTGAATTAATAATTCCGTTTCAAACAATTTAATTTTGTGAGCGTGTTCAGTAAATTTTAATTTATGGAATTGAATCAACATATATTGAAAGCTTTCAAAGTGAGAAAAGTTTTCTTTTTATATTTATTTTCGCCTAAAATTTTTAATATTATCAAATAGAGTTGTAACAACATGATTTTTGCCTTGAAGCTTAAAATAAAGTTCATTAATGGTTTGTAAAATCAATTGAGAAAGCATGTCCTTTACCCATTGCCCATCTTTGAATTCACCTATGTATAATATTTTGTTTCCAAGAAAATTATAATTTTGTTCAGTAATTTGAAGAATCAATTTTCAGATAATATATTAGATTGTTGTATTTATTTTCTATATCTTTCAGAAATGAGCAAATTGACGATTAAGTGTATGTACTCGAATATAATTTACAATTTTGGTGACTGTTTTTAAAACATGTCCTATGTTTAAAACTTTGGAGTACAGTACCGGCTGGTTAATAATACAATGAAAATGCTCAAACTTATTATTGCCCTGCTGTTTGCCTGTTTCTTTTAATCTTGCAACAACTCTTTTTATAATACCGGTCGTTGTAGGAGCACCATCATGCAAGACAAACCAATTTTTCAAATAGTAACTTATATTTCTTTAAAATATCCATAAGTACGTTTAAAATATCAGCTCCAGAGGCTTTTTTTTAATATGAATAATTTCTAAAAGTTCTTCACTTATTTTTAAATCAACATCACATCCATGGGAAAAAAATGACTATCTGAGCGAAATTTTGAATACCTCTACTTTCATCAATATTGCAATAAAGTAGGCGTGAAACGTTGATGTTATTGAATTATGCTAAGTTTCTCAAATTCTCAGCTATTTCATCTCTCAACTCTGATACCTACTATAATTCCTACTTAAACTTACATTTTTAATTTGTCTTGTCCTGGATGTAATACTTCCTCTGTTTTAGATAAACAATAACTATTAAATTCCCTTTCAGTACAATCTACTTGCGTGATTAAATGTAATAATGTATAACTTTTACAGCAGCTGTATATTCTACAACAAATTTAATGAGTATGCTTTATTGTTTTAGAAGAATTTATCTCAATTCGGACAATTCGTTTTCACAAAGTTTTATAAAGTATTGATCATAGTTTGCTTCATGATTTGTGTCATAGTGCATTTTAAAATTATATTCCTTAGCAACTGAAATATAGTTTTTAGATATCGGGCATATTTTAATCGTATTTTAAACACAAAAAATATTACAGTTGCCATTTTCATGAAAATTACGGTGTTCCTTTTAAAGTGATCTTTCTTTAATCATTGTTGAAATTTGATGGTGATTTCATTCGCAAACGATTAAGTATATACTGCTCTATCTTAACTGTTTTGAATATTTCTTAACATATTTGCTGCCAGTAAAATTAGTATATCCATCCTCAGAAGCCGAATTACAATAAAGCATATTACTTATCATAGTCGATCGTCATCCCAAAGGGACATACAAAGTAGCACTATGCTGACGCACCAGCGCGTCAGTAATAGCGAACGTATTAAACTTTAAAAACACCTCTGACTGCCTCTTGCTAATTGGACAAACATAGAAGTAGGAAGAGAAAAAAAGTCGCATTTACGAAGAATCAGGGTAGTTCAAAATATGCACACACTGCATTTCAGAATTTAATAAAAAATTATTTTCTATAGGAAAATTGAATTCAAACGTTTAAGAAATAAAAAAAAAATATTTTTAATCTGAAGGTCATTTCTATTATCAGAAAGGATTTCTTTTAAAACAAGAATAGATAACAAGCAAATATATTGTAGATATATACAGGTTCACTTGTATATAAGGTTCACTTTAAATGAATTTCAAAATGAAAAAAATTTTTTAAAGCCTTATGTTTAAAAAATTTTAAAAAGAATTGTGTGTGTTTTGCGGGCCGAAACTTATGTACTGGCCGACCACGTGTTTGACACCCCTGTTTTAAAAGAACATTTAAAGAAGAGTATGATCCCCCAGAAAATTTATAGAAAATTTCGATGAAGTTATCATTAAATTAAAAAAAAACAGTATTATACACTCACAAAGTTAAGCATGGAGAGGAATCAGAATTGAAGAGGATGCAATTCACTGCAGAGGTAGATGGAAGTATGCAAATATGTTAGGTAACAGCCAATCGTGCTTTCATGTCAAGAAATATGCAAAAAGGGCATTATTATAGGAAGCCAGCTTTTTGAAGGGTTACATAAGTTGATTGTAAGTGCTGATAGAATGTGTTTAACTTTCGTACAATTTGTTTTCAAGACATACGTGTTTCTATGACTTCCAGAAAACGAATGGAAGATTCTGAGCGCTGGCGTGCTGTAGGGCGCATTGAAGCAGGACAGTCGATCGATCACAAATGTTGCTCTTTTCTTCGGCGTTCATCATTCTGTAATTTCACGTTTATGGAAACAATTCCAAACCACACAGACATTTGTCCAAAGGCCCGTAGGCGGTCGCCCAAGGGTTAAAACCCCCCGCGGAAGATCGATATATTGCTATCGTAGCCAAGCGAAATCGCAGAGCGACCTCCACACGTGTGACATCTACGGTCACAGCGTCCATTGGTAAGGCTATATCTGCAGCTACTGTACACCGAAAATTACATATGAATGGACTGTAATCCCGAGTACCACGAGTTTGTGTTCCTCTAGTTGTCCAATCAAGAGGGGCACAATTAAAGTGGTGCCGGGAATATGGAAATTGGACTGTGTCTGACTGGGGAAATGTCATTTTTACTGATGAGTCAAGATTTGCTCTGGAGCTAGATGACAAGCGTATAAGGATATGGCGTAAACAAGGAACACACAATCAGCCCCAAAACATCCCCGAACATCACGCATTCAGAGGCGGATTTATTATGGTGGGGGCAGGGATTTCATTAAGATACCGCACCGACCTGCACATCTTTAAACGGGGCTCTGTGACAGCTGTCCGGTATCGAAATGAAGTCCTAGAACCCATTGTGAGATTGTATGCTGCAGCAGTTGGCCCTACTTTTGTTTTAATGGACAATAATGCACGTCCCCATAGAGCTGACATCATCGATGACTACCTGGAGAGTGAAGGTATTGCGCGTATGGCGTGGCCAGCATATTCGCCCGACCTTAATCCCATTGAAAATCTTTGGGATGCTCTCGGCCGTGCTGTATCTTGACGTTTCCCATCTCCAACCACTCTTATAGAGCTGGAAACTGCTCTACAAGAAAAATGGCGATTGCTTAATTCTGCGGTGGTTGACCACCTAATTGAAAGCATGGTCAGAAGGTGTAAACCATAGTTTTCCAACCTTTTTTGAATTGGCGCCCCCTTTTATAGTGAATTTTTCGATACCACCCCCTCTCATTCTAGAGAAATACAAGTGTAAATGATGCATGGTGAAAAAGAGAGTTAAATTTTTAAAAAATATTCTATTATTAATAGAATATATTTCATAAATTTAATTTTCTTATCTAAAACCCCCAATATTTTTTTCCTTTCGAATCTGAAATAGCTATTACCACAAATATATTTTAATGTGTAATATTATATATTTTAGTCATAAATAGGATATTGTTGAAAGTGAAACGCTACTGAATTTCTTCATTTAAATGCGTGAAATAAAAATTTTAGCTTACCTGTTTTAAAGACAGGCAGGGGTTTTGAAAATACGAAGTAATTCATAATAAATTATTGCTTTCAAAATAAATATAAATTGACAGTTTCAGCCTTTAAAAAAATCACACTTTAATTTCTGGTTTACATATTTAATTATGTTTCTTGGATAATATACGTATTGAAATGCAGTGGACGAAGCATTTTTCCTACTGCTTACACACAAAGATAACACGTGCACCACAGAAATTTAAATGCAGTATATCATTCAATTTAATGTAGGCCGGAATATAATGTATTCTTTCAGTTTTTCGAATCCACTTCGGGAACTACCGAAATACACTATCTGGCCAAAAGTATCCGGACACCCAGTGGTATGGACTTAGAGCATCTTGAGGCACATATTAATATGATGTTGGTCCCCCTTTTGCATGGATGACAGCCTGCAAACGTTTGGGAAGACTTTCCATCAATTTTTGATAGGTGACCATAGGAATTGCCTTCCAGGCGTCCATCACAGCTGAAGTGAGTGCTTGCAGTGAGGATGGTCGATTGCATAATTTGGCTACATAATCTGCGCTCTAATTCGTCCCAAAGGTGTTCTACGGGATTTAGATCGGGGCTCTGAGAAGGCCAGTCCAGTTTTCGAAGACCCATTTCATCAGACCACGTCTGTGCAAGTCTCAATGTGTGAATGGAGCAGTTACCCTGCTGGAAGAGAAATGGGCCTTCCCCGAAATATTGCCATAGAGTTGGGAGTGCAACATTGTCCAGAACGTCCGCATACATCTCAGATTTCATGTTTCAATCACAGGAACTAACGGACCCAGGCCAAACCACGAGAAACACCTCCCCACCATTATGTTTCCACAACCAAACTTAACAGTCGGCACAATGCAGTCACTAAAGAAACGTTCGCCGGGCATCCGCCAAACCCAGACGCGTCCAGCCGACTGCCAGACTGTAAAGCGAGTTTCATCACTCCAAAGAACAGTTTTCCACATGTCCACAGTTCAATGACGGTGAGCTCTACAACACTGCAATCAATGCTTCGCATTCTGTGGAGTGATGTTTGGCTTGTGAGCGGTTGCACGACCATGGAATCCCAAGTTTTTTAGCTCTTGACGGACAGTCCTGCTGCTAAGACTTATTTCTGATGAACTTTGGAACTCCTGAGAAATTTCCGCTAACGAGGACTTGCGATTTTGTTTCACTACCCTTTTCAGAGTTCTGCGGCTGCGTTCACCAAGTATTTTCGGCCTACCGGTTCGTTTTACTGCCGTTTCACTCCCTCGACGTTTCCACTTCACAATTACATCACTCACAGTGGATTTAGGCTTCTGTAGAATGTCCGCAATCTCCCGAACTGATTTCCCACAAAGGTGGCATCCCACTATACTGCCACGATCAAACTCACTAAGCTCCTTTGACTTACTCATTGGCTCACAAACGCATAAATACAATCTGACAAACCACTACCAACACTTTTATAGCTTTCAATTACATATCAAATTGCGTCACTCGCCAGAACCACTTTTTTAGGCGGTGTCCGGATACTTTTGGCCAGATAGTGTAAGTGATTTTTCGTACATGAGATATAGAAATTATTTAAATACATACAATCAACATAAGTAAACAGTATTAAAGTTTAATTTTGTTAGTACATAAACAGCGTGTTTTTTTAGTCTTTTTTAGACTATATTTGGTTAATCTGCCTAAGCCTCTCCGTGTCATCTCAATGCCCCCTAATTTTCTCTTGGTCTTTTACTGCCCCCCTGAAAGCCTCAAGTGCCCACGTTGAGAACCTATGGTGTAAGCTACCCTATTAATGTCCCTTTTTTTCATTTTATGCTGTTTATTTTCAGTTTATACATAATTCTGTTTAAGTCTCTAGTATGACATTATCTGATATCTTACAAAAATTTAATATTGTTTTCATTTTTGTATATAATTACTGATTTTGTTTTATGTATAAATATATATGCTACTTAACTGCCAAATTTTGTGTCAATCAAAGCAGTATTTGTTGATTTTTTTTGCATTTTACATCTTCGTGCTTAACTTTTGGAAGTGAGTGTATTTAAGAAATACATTCCAAAAAAAAACCGCAAACAGAGAGGTTTAAAAATGTACAAAATTGCAGATGCCACTGGCTAAGCTTATGACATGAGAGTATATCTAGGTAAAGATAAAAAAAAAGAAAACCCCTTTTAACATCTTCCTATAATGTTAATATATAATGACAGATTGCATAAAAGGTAAAGGCAAATTTCTTTCCCTCGTCGGAACTTTTTCGAGACTTTTTAAAAGAAAAAATTATTAACTCCTGTAGAACTGTGCGATCTAATAGAGAAAAAAAATTTCCGCTGGATCTGGTTCCTTGTAAAATGAAACAAGGCGATCTTGCCGTGAAATTTTGTAATGGATTGTCAGCCTTATTGGAAAGATAAGAGGCAAGAATATATGCTGACAAATATATACAGCCGCCAAAGCGAATTTTTCGTTGAAGAACGAAAAAGATGTGTAAAAAAATTGACGGTGACGTTTCTGAATGTGAAAAAGACAAAAATTAACAACAACAGTCGGTGGTCGAAAAAATAGTCGAGCACCGTGACCCTTTCAAAAAATGATTGAAAATGGAAAACGACATTTTTGGAAAGGGCTCTTTTGGTCAGAATCGTGTCCCCTATGGTGTGTTTATCGAAAATTTTTTTCAAATTCCTCTGGAAAAAAAAATATGTTGGATGGGGCGCGAGAAAAAATAAAAGTTTCATCCTAGACGAAGGATGAAAATGGAGGGGGTGAGCCACAAATGAAATGGAGACTTGTCACGCTGGGTGAAAGCAACGACCCATGTAATGGAGGTAGGTCAGGGAGGGTAAATGAAAGGGTGACAAGTCAAGCTGGGGGAAAGCAGCGACCTATGAAGTGTAGGCCTTACAACGTTGGTATGTCCAGAAAAGACAGAGAATCATTCCAATAGGGGTGTTGTTAGAACATTGGAGACGAGCCATCTCACGACGTTGCCATCTTGGCGTGTCTCATCTGGTGCGAACCATCGTGTACGTGAGTCAACCCAAATCGTCGTGTGACAAGGGTGAGATTCCTGACAATTTAAGCAATCTGCAACATGCGTCTCATTTTCACATCAATCGACCCTTGCACCCGCATAGTATTGCGTTTCTCTGTACCCTCTTTCCAGGGGGAATAGAAAAATTACTGTGGGAGCAACTTGGAAATAAAAATGTATCCCATTGGGAAAAGGCTGCCAAACGTGTACGGGACCCATGGTATAATGTAAGATGGGGGGTACCGATCCATGTGACGGGCTGGAAATTTTTAAATTGTGTGATTCCCTTGTATCCGCGCTACGAGGAAACGGAGGAATGCACACCTATGCATTTGAATCTATACGATAATAAAATAGTGTATGTCAAGGAGGGACACCAGGGATCCGAGTATTCCTTTCAACGCATGAGAGACGAAGTGTATGTGTTGTCTCGTAAACAACAAAATATGATGAATGAAGTCAAGAAAACAAAACAAGCATGTGCCATGGACCACAAGCTGATATTAAGGCCAAAGATGGATGAAATGCAAGCGAAAAACGACCAAAAGCTCAACGAGATGAAAGCGAGAAACGACCTCATGGAAAGGGAAAGAGATTTGATTCAAAGGGAAAACGACGTGTTGAAAAAGGAACTTGACGTGGTGAAAACAAAAGAAAATGAGTTGAACGCTAAAGTACAAAACATGTCAGTTGAAAATAAAATATTGAAAGATTTGTTGCAAAGAAAAAGAGTGGACAGAATCTCTTCCAATACATGGCGTTAGAAAAACAATAGTGTAAAAAGGTTGGTTCGACCTCGTCAGCCATCTCTCAACTTTCAAGTTCACTAGCAAACCTTTGAAACTAAATCATGTAAACTTCTCTAAAAAAAATAATTTTTTTTTTTTTTTTAGAGATTGTTTGTCAATATTATTTGCTTCTGAAAGATATTTCAAACTTGCCTCACATTCTTTTTTTGGCCTCTGCGATATTTTATTTTATTAGCCTTCCATTGTGAATCTTACACAATGTTCCAGGCACAGTCTCAAAAAATGTGTCAACCTTCCATTGTGAATCTTACACACAATGTTCCAGCCACAGTCTGAATCAATGTGTCAGAGTTTTTTTTTTCTTGTCGTTTCCAAACCCCCCCAAATGGAAGAAAGATTCCTGGTCCCGAGCTATGCTCCTTTCCAGCAAACATTCTCCCATGGCTGTCCCAAGCCATAAATTAGTATAATATATGGAATGTCACCATGATTTGCTTTTCATCTTTCACACTTTATTGGTCTTACATCTTGTACAATGTTCTAAAAATTATGTCAGAGTTTTTTTTTCGGGTCGTTTCCAACCTTGACTCTGAGAGTAGCCCAAAAAAATGGGAGATGAATGACTGGTCCCGAACTATGCTCCTTTCCAGTCATCCATCTCCCATTTTTCTGGGGAATCCCTGTCCCCCTCCTCTACGAGGCTGCTCGTATGGGGTTGGGCGCCCTGCAGAGAGGACAGGTATTCCTCACCTCCAGGTGTTGCAGTAAACACCGCATGTGAAAGGCATGGCCACAATGTGTCTTTTCTGGCCAATGCATCGGACTCAGACAGATGGAACACGTCTCGGGTATTTGGAAGACGCTTTCTGGGCATTTGATTGTATAACAGCCATCCAAGACGGCTTGAGCCAAGAGAATCCAAGGGGCCAACGGTTGAGGTCCATGTCGCCTCCAGGCCTTGTACACCAATAGGTATAACTTGGGAAGGGATAAGACCTTCCACAGAGCTTGCAGAAAGGCCCCTTTAACTTGGGCCGCCTGCTGTTTGAGGTAATCACTGTAAAGTTCGGAAGGTTCAGAAGAGGTGAGACATTCGAAGGTGGGCAGGTCGTCGTGGGGCTCGGGATGGGGAAACACTTTACGTAAAAGGTCTCCCAGGTCCACGGGGGAAAGAGCAATGACGTCGGACGGAGTGAGAGTCTGTAAATGGGCTCGAAACTGCATCATAAAAGTAATGTACTCGGCCAAATGGGACTCGTGGTATTCGGCCAGGTAGACTTGAAAGGCTTTGTCACACTCCATTGTCTCGTATGAGACAAAAAAGCGTCTGACTCGTGGTTTTGAGAGAAGAGCGACGCGCAGGAAGTGCTTTTGGATTGGCTAGACAAGAGGAAGATCCTGTGAGGGTCATGTACGTTCTTTCAAAATGGATTGCATCATCTCCAGGAAGCCCTCCCCGCCGGAAGCCAAGCAGGGGCGCCTTTCAAGGTGGCAGAAAGAGTAGGGAGTGGATCCACGGGGCCCTGTCTCCAACATTGACAGTGAGCTCGTGTCAAACATTCGAGGGAGTGTAAAGGCCCGTCCTGTACGACGACATGATTGAAGCGTTTCACGATAAAATAGTGCTCGGGGGCGTCAAAGACATTAAAACAATGGCAAGTGTCGGGTCCTTCCGTGCAGGCATCTGCACTATAGACACAATCGGAAAGATGGAATCCATGCTCGCTCAAGACCACCTGGACGAGAATGGGAAAGTGGGTCGCGAGTTGTTGAAATTTCACAATCCCCGCTAAACGTTGCAAGCGTCGTCTATAAGACGACCAGCGTGAGACGTGGTCTCGCAAACCTGGGAGAATGTTTTTTTCCAATTCACCCAGGAGAGAATCGAACGATGTCATCATGAAGAGAATAAGAAATGTTGACAACAGAGCAAACCAAATGAAAGCTCGAGTGGAAGGCTCAACCTTTTCAAAACACTCTCCAATCTTTCTAAAAAAAAAAAAATTTAAAAATTTTTTTTTTTAGAGAGATTGGTTGTAAACTTTATTTGCATCTGATAGATGTTTTAAACTTTATTTTTGCTTCTGAAAGATATTTCAAATTCTATGTGCGTTTGACAAATATTTCAAACTTTCCTTCTGAAAGATATTTCAAACTTTGTTTGCGTCTGAAAGATATTTCAAACTTTGTTTGCGTCTGAAAGATATTTCAAACTTTGTTTGCGTCTGAAAGATATTTCAAACTTTGTTTGCGTCTGACAGATATTTCGAACTTTGTTTGCGTCTGACAGATATTTCAAACTTTGTTTGCATCTGACAGATATTTCAAACTTTGTTTGCGTCTGACAAATCTTTTAAACTTTATTTGCTTCCGACAGAGGGTTTGGGAAACCCACTCTGGATCACGTCATACATCCTTTGCCAACGTTTACTATTTTCGTCCGTCCAATGCATGGCCCGGGGTAAATAGTGTTGTCCAATCTCTAAAATTTGTTTCAATCGTGCTTCGGTGGGTTCACCGTGCATCACTCGTTCTTGAAACACCATCGATTCCAATAAAACGTGAATCACACAATCATGAGGGGGCTCCTCTCCCCGAGAACACACTAAACAATCTTGTTCACAATAGCATGCATCCGAAACAACAGACATGGTCGGACACGACAGATTGAAAAGAAACAAAATTTCAAAGCACCCTACACTAGACGAGTAAATGAAATGAGGGGGTGGTAGAAAGCTTTTAAACATTTAAAGAGCACGGAGTTGTAATACACGCAGCACTCGAAGAGAACATTTCTAGCTAGACAAGAAATAAATTTATCTTTAAAAATATATATATATTTTTTTTTAAGATAGAGAATGCTTAAGAGCAAACACTTTGCAGATTACATTTAAGAGCAAACACTTTGCAGCTTCTCTTTTTCAACATGACCGACACGGACGATGTGTTGAGCCTGTTATCTACCCCTGGTTCCCCTTTGCCCTCCATGGCTTCTCCTTCACACACTGAGTCTTCTCATGAGCCCCCAAAACTAAACTCTCCCCAAGACCCTCGACGACGACGTCGTTTCTCTTCGTCTCGACGACGCCCTCCTTATGCTTATCGATTTCCCCAGCACCACGCTCAAGTCTTTTTCCATACGCACGGTCTGGCCGTGTTGTGTCTCCGAGACCATGGTTTCACGCTCACCAACGGGGTCGTCTCGTATGCTTCGGATCGCGTCGGGACGCATGAAGTGTTCAACTCTTTACATTATCTCAATGTCGGCACCCTCTGTGTGACCGACTCTCGTTCCAAGCAAGACTTTAAAGACATTCAAGCAAAATGGAGCGCTTTCAGTCCTTTCAAACACATCCCCGTCATGCTCTCTAAATCCCATGCACGAAGCGAATGTCCCTCTTGCCACCAGACGCAATGTCATCGTTGGATTGCCATGCAAGGCATGTGTGCCATTCTCCACCAACCTCTCAACCCCCTTTTTCACTCGCATCCGGCCGGACACGTCTATAAAATTAGGACGCGGGTTGACGCTTCTCATCAGTCGCAGCATGGATGCCTTCCCCGAGCACCTCTCCTCCACCGTGGTGCCCGTGACGCTGCCCGAGAAACCCGATGCGTTGGAATATGCCGCTCAACAGGGCCAGGTGCAAGCAGGCATCCTCTACCAGGAGCCTCACGCCAAACGCGTGTTTACCTTATTTCGTCAAGATCCGTGGTACCACCAAAAGACGTTGATGGACAATTTCAAGTGGGCCGTGCTGGAAGCCAAGCACGTCAACGAATTTCGACCCAACGTGATCCTGTGGGAAAAAGTGTCCAAAAGCCTCTTGAAAAATCCAGATCGTTTGCTCAAAAATACCGACAAGAGGATGGTCTACATCTATGGCAACAAGTTTTTTGTGAAAAAAGGCTTTACCTTTGGTTTGAGAACGGTGCACCCCGGAGAGGTGCATTTCATTCAAACGACGCAGGTGCCCCTGCTGCTCTACGAACTGCCCCCTTCCAGTCTCCAGTGTCGAGCCCGACCCAACGTGAACGAGAAGAGTTTCGAGCATTACGACCAAATGCTCTACCATCGGACCATCTTGGAGCCGCACACGGCCTATCCGATCCCCGCGGGAACCCACTATTTGCTGTTGACGGTTCAAAAAACCGTTTTTGGTCTGGACCTGATCCCCGAATCCCTGCTCCCTCAGCTCCTTCAGAAGGGATTTCGCCTGGGAGATTTTCGAAGAAAAAAAACGTTGGATCAAACCGCCTACAAGCTACCGCCTCCGACCCCAGTGCTTGGACTGAAGCGATCTGGGGAGGAGACGCGCCCCTCCAAGAAACGAGGATGCATCCAGAAACCTGGGCCTGTGCAGATTCCACAACCTGAGCTACTCTATCCCCAGCCTGTGCAGATTCCAAAACCTGAACTACTCTATCCCCAGCCTGTGCAGATTCCACAACCTGAGCTACTCTATCCTCAACCTGTGCAGATTCCAGAACCTCAGATCCTCTCTCCGCCATCTGTGCAGATTCCAGAACCTGAGCTCCTCTCTCCACCACCTGTGCAGATTCCAGAACCTGAGCTCCTCTCCCCACCACCTGTGCAGATTCCAGAACCTGAGCTCATCTCTCCAGAACCTGAGCTCATCTCTCCAAACCCCGTGCCAGAGCCCGAAGCTGCTTGGCTCGACCAACTCCTAACGTCCTTCTCTGGACCCAAACCCTCGGTGCTCCACCTGGTGCCCTCGCTCTTTGATGAAAACAATGAACTCATCACCTTCCTGGAGACTTTTGAACACGATATAGCGATGGAGCCCCTGGACTTGACAATGCCCAAACTCTCCCCTTGTATCCGACACTCTGTTGGATTTAAAGCCATGCAACCTCTCAATCTGTCTTGTAGAGTATCATAATGATCAATAAAAAATGATTCTTTTTTTAAAAACATAAGTCTCCTTCTTTGTGTCCGAAGGATACAACATTTATTGGACCCGTTGTAAACAAAAAGTATTATTTTTAAAAAAAAACAAGTCTCCTTCTTTGTGTCCGAATGATACAACATTTATTGGACCCGTTGCAAACAAAAAGTATTATTTTTTAAAAAAGCAAGTCTTTTTCTCTTTGTGTCAGAATGATCCAACATTTATTGGACCAGTGTCGACATCGCACGACGATCGTGTTTGGCAATTTGGGTCGCTGTCCCGATCGAGTCACGTATTACGAGCACGACTATCCTTACACCATTCTCTTTGAACCCAATTTCGGAGTGCACGTGCCTCGGTCGTTTGGAAAGACCGTGGTCGTGTTTACCAGTCATTTGGATTTGACGTGGGATCGAGGCGTCAAGTTGAGATTCTTTCAACTGGGTCGTCCCCCGTCTCGCCGAGTTTGGGAAGCCCATCAACCTCACAATAAGGAGGCCTATACGTTGAATCTCACAAACTGCACGCGCCTAGCGGATGTGTACGTGAGACTATTAACGTGGTTGGATGATTGGGAAATGCATCGAGACGACCACCTTCCTTGGCACCTGGTCATGCCCCCAGCTTGAAAACGGGCGTTGGAACCCCACGTGGAACGCTCGCATCGCAAGGCCTTGGAATATGGGATGCCTGTAGACGTCACGCTCCTTGAGCCTATATAAGGCCAGCCTCTAGCCAGCAGAATCATTCTTTTTCAGAAGGAAAAAAAGCAGCATGTCTATCTATTTTGCTCATGCCAACTACTTTCTCCACCAGGGCAAGCCAGTACCCATCGAGTTGTCTATTGCCGACCTTCCCAAGAATGGCAGTGATCCTCAAGTGCTCTGCATTACCGTCAACCATGACGGACTCATTTCCACGTCCCGAGACATGCGATACAATGCCTGCAAAAACGCTCGTCTTCTTCTGGTACGTCCTTTGCCCAAGAGTGTGCCTGTAGACTACCTACCCTATTGCGTGAGGGGCATGGTGGACCCAGGAGGTCTCATTGTCGTGAAAAGCTCAAAACAGCAAAATTTTTTTAAAGAGTTGGGACTCGTCACCGTATGCTTGGAGATGCTGCCCAAATTCAACACCCTTTGCGATGGCACCTTTCCCAAACCCATGCATGATGACCTCCACGAGGAAGGGGACGTGTTTCATTGCACTATGCTGAAATATTTTCAATTTGCAAAATATCTGCAGCAGTTTCAAAAGTTGCAGGCGGAATGGAAGGACAAAGTTTCAGCTTTGATAGAGTGAAAAAAAAATTTGCCCAATGGCCCAAAAAAGGGGGACCGAGTCGACACCAAAGTCGATTTGGTCCCCCTTTTTTTTGGATAAGGGAAGGTTGCAAGGTTGGAGAGTTTCTCTTTTAAAAATTTGTACTTTTTACCAACCTCTTGTATTTTTTTGCATGTCAATGTTGAATAGCCGATAGAAATCTCATGATATGGATTGCCAGCCAATAGAAATCGATTCACGTGACCCACCAGAGTATATTAGGCGAGCCATCCACCGCCCTTCTCTCAAATGCAACATGTCTCATCTAGCCTTTTTTGCTCATGCCAACGTGTTTCATCGGGGGGGGGGTAAGCCTGTCCCCATCGAAATCTCCATTGCCAGGATTTCGGAGGATCCACAAGTCATGTGCATCACCGTGGATCTTTGCAATTTGATCACCACCTCGAAAGATGACCGGGCCAATCGGTATATCAACGAAAGTCTCCATCTCAAAAACCACCTGCCTGGATCCGTGCCCTTCGAATACCTCAGCTTTTGCGTCAGGGGTAAATTTGGTCAGCTGGCGCAAGGCAATCGAGGCCTCATCCTGGTCAAGGGAACCGACCAGCGCAAATTCTTTGAGCAGCTGGGGTTGTTTACCATCAGCTTGGAGACGCTGCCAAAGTTCCAGGATCTCCATGACCGTACGCTACCCGATCACCTCCACGATGAGGTGCACGAAAATTATGACATTTCCGAGTGCACCATGATCAAATCTTACCGGTTTGCGCGTTATCTACAGCATTTCAACAATCTGCAGGCCGAATGTCAGAAACAAATGGCTTATTTAGTGGAGTAAATGTGGAACATTGAACTGGACATATTGAACATTGAAATATTAAACTCTACCTATTGAACTGAACCGAAAAAAGGGGGACCGAGTCGACTCTTGTGTCGACTCGGTCCCCTTTTTTGGGTGAAGGAAGGTGCCAACGTTGGAGGGCCTCTCTTTGAAAACTTGTACCATGCCTTTTTCCCTGTTGAACACAGGCCCTGTTCTTTGCTCTCCTCGAGATTTTTTTACCTGAAAATGAATAACATTTAACCCTTTCCAGGCCTCTTTACCTGTTTGAAACATGCCCAAAAAATACAGGCCCATCGGCGTGACTAATATTTAAGAAGGAACCTTTTGTGTTCTAATTCATGACGTCATGAATGGATGTAAGTGAAACGACATGAAAATGAATGGAAGGAAAGGATGGGAGGCAAAAAATAGTAAGACAGAGGGGGGGGAGAGAAAAAAAGAATTTTTTTTTTTTTTTTTCAGAGTGAGAAACATTTTTAGAGCTGAGAATAGTTTGAGTTTGACTCGTAAGTTGTTCTTCAAGTGCTACGTGTATTACAATTGTCATTTTAATTTTCAGTTGTCATGTTCTGTAGACCCTCCTATGGGGGAACGGCCTCCACCCTGAATAGTTTTGTATTCTACTCGTGCCCTCCAACCCTTTGATAGCTCACCCTCCCTCATCGGCTCCATTACAGTCGAGTTCTTTTCGATTCAAACCGTGTTGGTTTTCAGGCTCTCCTCCTATGGGGGGTCTACTCAATGGCTGTACACGGTTCGACAGGACTTGTAGCACACGTCCTACCCTGCGCGACACAAATTCATAGGTGCCCTAGGAGCCCCATCATGTTCCTTTGAAGTTTATTATTGTTCATTCATTACAGAACCTCCTATGGGGGGTAGGGTAAAATCAATGGGATGGTTGCCATCTCCTAGCTCGTCTCTTTCCTTTGACACGTTGTAAACGCTTATCGGCTCCCTAGAAGCCGAGATAGGTTCAAGACAAATGTACACCTGTTTTTGATCCCTAGAGACCCTCCAAAGGGGGGTACAATCCTGTAAGGGGTATCATTCGAAGGAGCCTTTTATTCCAAACAAATGGATAGGTGACACAACGACCTGAGGGGTTTTGGGGCTGAGCAAGGTCAATTTCAATTGTGGAAACGTTTTGAAGCCTAGGATCGAAACCCAGTACCCAACGTCTCTATCCATGACATCCAACGATAGTCCATGTCAAGTGCTATCCAACAATATAAATAGTTTGAAAAGCGGACAGATAGGTGAGGAGCAAATCTAAAAAAGGCTACAGGGCCTTTTGGAGCCTAGTGCCTGAAACAGGGGGTCTAGGTCCCAACTGATTGATGCGTTATAAAGTACAAACGATTCTGAATCTTTGCATGGGTCACACGTCTCTGAGGACGCCATAGGAGCCGAGATATCGCGACTTCCGGTTCACCAGGGGGGTCCCCATGACCCCCCAGGGAAAAAGTCTGGACCCGATCCGACTGTAATTTACCGAAATAGAAGGTTTGAACTGGATTCCATAGCATTCTGATGGGAAAAACTTCCATACTACTAGTATAATGCTGCGAAAAATTACGTCCAACAAAATGCTACTGCGCATGCGCCTTTAAAACTACTGCGCATGCACGATGTGATGTCACTTGAATATCGGATATAAATGCTCGACGACTTGTGAGTCAAGCTCAGTCGACTCGCTGCTCGGAAAATTTTTCTCTCTCTGAAAAGTGTTCTCACTCTGTATAAAAAAAAAATTAAATTTTTTTTTTTTTTTTTTCCAGAGTGAGAAAACTTTTCAGAGCAGAGAATAGTTTGAGTTTGACTCCCAAGTTGTCCATTTTATACCCAACATTCAAGAGTGACATCACATCGTGCATGCGCAGTAGAGTTTTAAAGGATCATGCGCAGTAGCATTTTGTTGGACTTGTAATTTTTCGCAGCATTATACTAGTAGTATGGAAGGTTTTCCCATCAGAATGCTATGGAATCCAGTTCAAACCTTCTATCTCAGTAAATTACAGTCGAATCGGGTCCAGACTTTTTCCCTGGGGGGTCATGGGGACCCCCCTGGTGAACCGGAAGTCGCGATATCTCGGCTCCTATGGGGTCCTCTGAGACGTGTGACCCGTCCAAAGATTCAGAATCGTTTGTACTTTACAACGCATCCATCAGTTGGGACCTAGACCCCTGTTTCAGGCACTAGGCTCCAAAAGGCCCTGTGGCCTTTTTTAGATTTGCTCCTCACCTATCCGTCCGATGTTCAAACTATTTATATTGTTGGATAGAACTTGACATGGACTATCGTTGGATGTCATGGATAGAGACGTTGGGTACTGGGTTTCGATCCTAGGCTTCAAAACGTTTCCACACTTAAAATTGACCTTGCTCAGCCCCAACACCCCTCAGGTCGTTGTGTCACCTATCCATTTGTTTGGAATAAAAG